>JASAUF010000259.1:10362500-10717264 GCA_030180095.1 Magnolia changhungtana
GATAACTACTTCAAGTTTCACATTGCAAAAATAGTTCCATGTTCGAAAAGCTACTTATAGCAACTCGTTTTCAAGAAAAACTATAGGATCAGGATCTCTAATAGGAGCTTTTAAAAGGCCCCGAGCGTCTTCTGATGAGTATGGAATCAGAACTTTCAACCCAGGAACATGAGCATATCTAGCTGCATGACACTGGATATGATTTCAAAATGAGAACCATCCCACATTTCTTCTAACACACTTTAATGCATTATACAACATATTTAAGTTAAAGTTGCTTTATTAAGCTCTATTCACTAACAATAAATGCAACTTACATTAAACAACAAAGTTTCAAACATCTTAAACTATTAAAAGATCAATTAGCTTGACTCAAATTTCTAGTTTAAAACAACATTTATGACAGCATAGAGAGAATATAGCAACTTACAACTTGCACTTTGCAGCTTTTCTTAAAATATATAACAGATAATTAGGATGAAAATTGGTTTTTTATTAAGCCACATTAGGTAATTCAAAATGGTAGAATAGAAGCAGATTAAAGTGCAGTATTAGTGCAATAAAAAAAATGATAGACTGCTAGTGAAATTGGGTAGATTAGCTTTCCCCATGTGTGTACATATCAGTGCCACATCTAGGTTATATCCTGAGCCATATGCCTGCGTAATAATCCATTGATATTTTTATAAATGACTTATTCTAATGATGACAAGTTTAGCTCTCGTCCAACATTTTCTTGCACATAAATCAAAGGCCATGAACTTCCCAGATTTGCAAGATAGTCAGTTTTTATATATTTGGAGGACTGGTGCTACATGAAGAGATTTTGCCCTATCCGGTTGAAGATTCATTGAAAGCTCATTTCATGTTGTTTCATGTACAAATAGAAGGATGCGCCGATTTGTCGAGTACGTTTGTCTTGAAAAGTTTAGCGCATTTATTACGTGTTTAGATCGTTTTTCATATTTAATCTTGGCATATCCACTATTATTTTGTTTTGCAACAGCTGGTTCTCTTTCTTTTTACCTATAACCAAATTCTCTAGATTCCAAAGATCATTTGAATTATGAGAAGGTGCCACCATAGTCTTTTCCAGACCCCAAGTAAAAATGGAAGATTATTGTTCGGTGTCATAAAAGATTTGCCAATCTACCATTCAAAAGCCAACACCGAAGTGTTGGAAGGCTAATATAAAGATGATGATGAAAAGACGACAATGACATATTGAGAACGGAAAAAGTTCCACTAGTACAGGTTACCCTGTTTAAGAAGAAAAGAAGTACAAAAGCAAGGCATTTCTACTAATCCAAGATTTGAATATAACATACAAGCTAGCAATTGAGACTCTCCCTAGCTTTTAACGAAGTGTGAACTTTTATACAACTCATGAAACTCTAAATATCTCAGGAAATCATAACTCTCAATCCTTTTTGTTTCTTTTTTTCTTAACTCAGCATCATTTTAAAGAAAGTTTTACCATACAAAATGAAGCATTTCAAAAGAACTCAACAAAACATGTATAACAGTTCCCATGCATTCCCCCAAAAATTCAAGAGATGCATTGTACATTTCAGTCCCATGCACTCCTACTTAAAAAAAAAAAAAAAAAAACACCCCATGTACCATGGCATTGGTTTATAGACGTTAACCAATGATTAGTCTAAACAATTCTGATCTTTTTCTTTTTTAGGACATCCAAAACTCAGAAGGCCGAAGGAGTCGGACTCCTTATCTTTTTCTTTATCTTTTTTTCCTTTAACTAAGAAATGGTTAAACAAAAAGACCAGTGAACTAGCATAAACGAGAAGAATAGAATCTACCTTGCTTACTTCTTTAGATCTTGATTGCAAGATCCCACTGGAACTACGCTTGCACACTCATGATTGCTATCGCTTAAATCATTCATCCCCTACACCTTATGAACACAAAAATACACTAAACTTTGCGTAACTAGCAGATTGGTTAACTTTAGCTTCGCAACCTCTAAAAAACAAAACCAAAATATACATATCATATTGAAAGCCAATAACATGCATACCTATGTATTTAAAGGAAGCTCATGAATCCAGTTTGGCCTCAAGTTAAGATCAATCATTGTAGAGGCGATCTTGCCTGGATCTTCTGTGTTAGCATCTAGCACGCACTGGAATAGGAGAGACCATGTGGTTTCGTAGTTTCTCATTCATTGTCAATTTAGGCAGCTGAGTCTGTTGCCTACTAAATTCAATTGGTTCTGTAGGTTGTAAGGCCTGCTCTTCTAAAGGAATGGGTTTGTCCCCTGGAAACTACATTGAAACCAAACAGGTATTAGTTTTGTGAGGTCTCCTATAGGCAAGGATCCAACCTAATGCCCTCTAGAACAGAAACTAACCTCAACCCTCTACCTCAATAGTAGATATCTTCCATGGGTTCTTTTACCTCGAACATGTACGGTCATGTCACGGTGCAACCAAAGGGAACTCCCATCTATATCGCAGTAAAAGAATGCTGCATCCAGTTCCCAAGGATAAAAATAAGTTCAATTCTTTCTTAAGTTCAAGGAAAAGGACCTTCATGGCAAAAAAAAAATAAAAAAAAATGAATGCATACCCGGTGCATTTTCACATATGTCACAGCGGGAAGCACCACTAGGGTTAGCAAGTCCTACTCGTACATGTCGGCTAACAAACTTGTTACACATGTGAACCTACCACTCCAATTAGCAGAACTTAGTAAGTTCTAACTAATGGTTACTGCTGCTAAAAATGTTGATTGTTGGTGTAACTAAATAATGGGAGAAATTTTTTGCATTCAATAACTATAAGTTTATAACTAAGATGGTGGTTTTTGAGCCCCAGAAGCAACTTTACACATGTCACATGTTGCCAGCCAACCACGTGGATGAACATCTGATGGAATATAAGATGAGAGTGAGACCAACCATGCAGGTCACATGGTTTAAGAATATGCCACTCAATTAATCAAGTGGCTACATGTGGATGTCAAATGTGGACTGTAGGCAAATTTTTGACCGTCTATTTTTTTAAAGGGTGGCCAATCTGATAAGTGATTACCCTGATTTTTATGCCAGGTCATCTGTGGTGTGGGTCCCAAGACATGCATAGATTAGATGTGCCACACACATCACCATTTGACATATAAGCTACCTGTGGAAGTGTGTGTGTGGTTAGCAAACATCTGAATAAGATACATAAACCTAGAATAAATATTTATGAAACAAACATCTCCTTCAAACATTGTTAGATTAAAACAGAATTGTCTTCCTGACAAATTTTCCATTATAACCCCAACTTTGGATCTATGAACTTTTCAAATCAATAAAAAAAGAAGGAAGCTGTTATTGCAACTTATAGCAAAAAAAAGAAAACATAGCATCAGCAGAATCCTGATATCATTTTGACTTGCGAATCCAAGACTATGAGAAACAAAACAGCCAACTTATTTACATGAAGCTACTTCCAGTAATGTTTCAATATGCAGTTGATGTATAAAATTAAAGTGCTTATTTCTCAGCAGAAAATAGTTGGTTTTCTTGATGAACAGGTATAAAAAGTGTCCAGCAAAGCATCTAGCAACCATACAGGCAGGCCCACCTTTCTGGGACCCGCATTGTTAATCTTTGTGGAACTCTGTGAACCACCAGTAGTTTATTGTTCAGACATTGTAGGGCTGTAAATACTAGATTGAAGCGAGCCTGATCGAATGAAGACCTTGCAATGTGGAAGTCCTGAAATATGCATATAACTAAATCAATATTTCTATCTTAAGGAATTAAGCTGACAAATGAAATACCAAAAACAAATTGTCAGATTTTCTATGAGTCAGGATTAGAAAAAGGCCTCTCAGTTGAAAATAGGACAATACCTCTTATAAGGTAGCAGCAACATCCAACTTTGTACCTTTCCTCAATGATAGAACCTTAGGATTGGTCATGAAATTTCTTAGACTGGTTGAGCCAGTGCTAGGATTAGTCGAACAAAGTCTAGGACTAGTCGAAGAACAGACCAAACACTTATAAAATTATTCAATTTGAATTATGTATTCAAAATGACCTACCCTCAGGTCAATCTAAGGTCTTTCATACCTTAAACAAGAAGTATGAACATTGAACCTTCTTTTCTTCAGATGATAGATAATCTTTGAAGTTCATGAAGCTTGAGATCTCGACACATGATGAAGCTTGAACTTGAGATCTTCTAAAGCTTGAATTTGTAGTACTTGAGTTGTAATTCACTTTGAGTCTTGAGTATGAGCAGTTGACTTGTTTTTTGATGTCGCTTTAAAACATTGAACTTTGAAGTTTAAAGGAGTGAACAATGTACTTGATCTTGTATTTCTTAAAGTAGATCTTTGTTCTTGACTTAAAGCATTGTCCTTGTACATGTGACGCATTGTCTTGAGCAATATATATCAATGTGCTACACAAGACACAGATCGTGGTTTTGGCACTACAAAATTTGACAATCAAAGGAGCAAGAAACCATAGCACTTACAATCTCTCCCTTTCTTAAAATTGTGACAAAACACACCATTAAACATAAGAGAAGCATTTCATGCTCAATAAAGAATTATGCAATATATATACACAAGAGAGTATAATGCACCAGTTACAATAACCAGAACACATCATCATGAAATAGTCAAAACACACTTCTTACTTACTCCCCCTGAGTACAACACAAAAAAATGCTATACCCATAATCCATAACCATATCCATAAGCAAGCATAACATAACATAATATTCTCCCCCTTTATGTCACAATATGACAAAGGAAGCAACGAAGATATGGAAGAGGAAAATAAACAAAAGAGGAATAATGGAACAAACTAGTTAAGATATGAAAGATATAAGAAAATAATGTTCACATATAAGTAATCAACATGAACCAAGTTAATCCAAAGTCAGTCACACAAACTAAAAGAAAGCAAAGTGTTATAAGATTATTACAAGCCATTTGAGAAAAACACTTAATTAGATCTAGAAGAGGGAGCAGGAATAGATGGATCAATTTGGTGTAAACCCTTGTTAATGCGCCTCATATATTTGCGCATATAAGCAAATTGAGAATCTTTGGTTACACGAATCTGAGCCACCTGTTCCTCAAGAGTATGTAACCTTTCAGCAAAATCAGAAGGCTGATAGTCAGGGTCAACCTCAGAATCAGATTCAATCTCATTAAAGATATCATCCATATTAATATCATCTGGAGGTAAATCGCCACCTTCTTCTTCATTCACTGCTTTAGCTCCGCCACCACCCACATTCACTTGGCCATTAGCCAACCGTAAATTCATCTTATTTATATTTGAATTGTTGAAAATAAGGTGATGAATAGGAGCCTCTCCAACAGGCATAACTACTAACATATGAGTGGCTAACACAGTCATAAGATATGTAAAAGGAATATCATTGTGTCCATGATGGAGACAAAATTGAATGATGGAATGACAGATCAAAGAAGACAGACATTTGTACGGAGATGATGGAATGCAAAATCCGAACCATGAAAGAGCTGAGTTCGGTTTTGTTACCAGAACGAGGATAAAGATTTGAAATAAATATCCTATAAAGGACCCTATATCTGGGTAACAAGTACCTTGAGGCGAGCACATTCTCATTTTTACTCCATTGCACATCTATGTTACATAATGCTCTAGTAAGTACACGTTTTTCTGATTCAGATGGTTTATCAACTAGAGAGTTAATTGGAATACCTTCATCATTGACAGGTATGTCCATTAAGTCAGAAATCAGATGGCGGTCTACTGTAAAAGGGCCTTCTCTAGTTGCTATAACAAATGTTAAATTTTTTATTGAAAAATCAAAAATACATGCAAACATAGCTTGTGCAATAGACCAGCATGCCGGCCCACCCCAATGTAGAATGTTATTCTATCCTACAACTTGGAGAAGAGGAAAGATCTCAAATGGAGCAATATGTTTAATATGCACAAGTCGTTCAACTATCACATTGCGCAACCATAAATCCCGTACATAGCAGGGATCATCTTCGGGTGACCGAAGGTAGCGCCTTATGATACATGTCCATCTAGATGAGGAAGCACCACGAGAAGATTTATTTTTACCTCTAGCATCCATTTGCAACTAAGAAATGAAAAAATCAAGAGGTTGCAAAAGATGTAGAGTGGGTTTTCTCAAAATCAGATTTTAGAGAAGAAAACCCCAAAAACCTTAAGGAAATAAGAAATAAATCACTTCAAGTGTGAAAATGAAGTGATATTAACTTGAATCTACAAGAAAAATAGAAATAACGAACTAACCTTGAAAAATCAAGAAGTTTGGTATGACCGGTCGAGCTTAGACTCGTTGGAGAGGAAGAGCAAATGAGAAAGAAAAGAGTTTTTCCCCCCAAATTAAAAGCACCAGCGTGCTACACGATTGGTCGAGTACGTCCTCGACTGGTCGTGCTACGACTGGTCGAGTATGTCCTCGATTGGTCGTGCACAGCCAAAAATATGCATTTTTCACATAAATTTAAAATTTAAACAAATAAATTAATAAATATACATATTATGATACATACAAGCATGAATAATCAATTCCAATTGCACATACCAAGATCAAATTTCAATTTATTAAACCTGCTTTTGTCGAGCAGCTTAGTGAAAATGTCAGCAAGTTGAGTCTCGGTCAGAATGTATTCCAATGAAATTGTTTTTCTTCCACTAATTCATGAATGTAGTGATATCTAATGTCAATGTGCTTGGTTCTTGAATGTTGGATTGAATTTTTAGATATATTTATTGCACTGGAATTATCACAATATATAACCATTGAATCCTGTGTAATTCGGTAATTTGTTAACATTCTATTCATCCATACAAGCTGAGTACATGCATTTCCAGCTGCCATGTATTCAGCCTCAACAGTTGAGAGTGATACGGAACTTTGTTTCTTACTAAACCAAGAAACTAAATAGTTTCCAATATAGAAACAACCACCACTGGTTGATTTCCTATCATCGATATTATTAGCCCAATCAACATTTGTGTAACCAGCCAATTGAACACTAGTATCATGTGAATACCAGAGACCTAAATTTTCTGAGCTTGCGACATATCGCATAATCCGCTTAACAGCAGTTAAATGTGAATCTTTCGGGTCAGATTGATATCTAGCACAAATTCCAACGCTAAAAGCAATATCAGGTCTACTTGCAGTCAAATAAAGTAAACTGTCAATCATACTACGATATAATTTAGGGTCCAAACTTTTACCTATATAGTCCTTTGAGAGTCTTAATGTTGTACTCATAGGAGTATTAAAATTTTTCCCATTCTCAAATCTGAACTTTTTAATTAAGTTCAAATTATATTTGGTTTGAGAAATAAAGATACCATCAGGTTATTGTTTTACTTGCAACCTTAGGAAATAATTCAATTCCCCAACTATGGTCATTTCGAATTTAGATTTCATAAGATCTGCAAACTCAACAGTCATGTTAGTATAGGTAGATCCATAAATAATATCATCAACATAGATCTGCACTAATAAGATATGATCGTTATGTTTCTTAACAAAAAGAGTCTTATCAACACTTATCATTAGAAAATTATGACTTAGTAGAAACTCAGTCAATTTTTTGTACCATGCCATGAGAGCTTGTTTTAATCCGTAGAGAGCCTTTTTTAAGCGATAGACATGATCAGTATTTTTAGTGTCTTCAAAACCCATTGGTTGTTCAACATACACTTCATGTAATTCGTCGTTTAAAAAAGCACTCTTTACATCCATTTGATAAATTTTGAATTTTCTAAAGCAAGCAATGGATATAAATAGTATGATTGATTCAAGACGAGCTAATGGGGCAAAGGTTTCATCATAATCAATACCTTCAATTTGAGTGTACCCTTGTACAACCAATCTATCCTTGTTTTGAATTATATTACCAAGTTCATCAGATTTATTTTTGAAAATCCACTTAGTTCCGATAATATGTTTATTTTTAGGTCTAGGAATAAGATACCAAACATCATTTCTAACAAATTGATTAAGCTCTTCTTGCATCGCAACAATCCAGTTATTATCAGTAAGAGCTTTTACGTTAGCCGGTTCTATCTGAGATATAAAGCACACGTAATTACATACATCTTCTAGTTGTCTATGAGTGCGCACACCTGTGAGAGGGTTTCCAAGAATCTGAGTGGTTGGATGATCTTTAACAGTTCTGAGTTCAGTGTTATTTTGACTTGATGAAGTATCTGGTTTGTCAATTAAGAGAACTTCATCATTATTTGAACTTAAGGTAGGTATATTCAAGTGATTGTTAATGACCACATTAATGGACTCTTGAATTACACCGGTCCTCTTATTCAGTACTCGGTATGCTCGACTGTTTAAAGCATATCCTAAAAAGATATCTTCATCACTTTTGGTGTCAAACTTACACAGATTTTCATGGTCACGTAAAATATAGCACATGTTGCCAAAAACTCGAAAGTATTTGAACGTGGGCTTCTTATCAAACCACATTTCATAAGTCATTTTATTGTTTAACTTACTTGTATAAACCTGGTTGATTATATAGCAGGCAGTATTTATGACTTCAGTCCAAAGATTTCTAGAGAGTTTCATACTATTTAACATTACATTTCCCCTTTCTTGAAGCATTCTAGTTTTTCTTTCAACAATTCCATTTTGTTGTGGTGTTTTGGGTGCAGAGAATTCATGTGATATTCCTTGATCACAACTGTATTCTCAAAACTACTATTCTCAAATTCTGATCCATGATCACTACGGATCTTACTGACTTGAGAACCTTTTTCCATTTGGATTTATTTAAGAATCCTTTTTACTTCATCAAGGGTTTCTGATTTATCCCTTAAGAAGGCTACCAATGTGAATCTGATAAAATCATCCACGATTACCAGTATGTATTTTTTACCACCTCGACTCTCCGTCCTGGTTGGTCCTATGAGATCCATATGGAGAAGTTCGAGCGGTTTGGATGTGGTATTGGAGTTCACCTTTTTGTGAGTACTCCTAGTTTACTTACCAATCTGGCATTCACCACATATTTTGTCTACTTTCTGTAATTTAGGTAGACCTCTTATTAGTTCTCTTTTGCTTAATCTATACAAATTGTGGTATTGTACATGTCCAAGGCATTTATGCCATAATTCGTTCTCATCGGTATGGACCATGTAACATGATAAATTAGATGAGCTAGAGTCACTTACAATATAGGAGTTTTCAAAAGTTCTGCGACCAGTTAATATTACAGAACCGTTTTTATTTAAAATTTCACACCCTAGGTTAGAAAATTTTACGCTATGATTTTTATCGCATATTTGAGAAATACTTAATAAGTTATGTTTTACCTTCTACATATAAGACATTCTCAAATAAAAGGAGGTTAGAAAGTTGAACCGTACCTTGGCCAATAATCTTGCAGTTGCTACCATCACCGAATGTGATTGAACCATCAGTCATATCTTTAAGATTGGTGAACAAACCCTTGTCGCCTGTCATATGTATGGAGCAACCATTGTTTAGGTACCACTTTGAATGCCTTGAAGCTTTGAAAGCAGTGTGGGCAACTAAGCTAGTAAACTTAGGAACCCATTTCATAACTGTTTTGGGTTTAGGAGTATAGTTGGTCTTCTTGTATTTGTAGTTGTTGTAAGAATGACCTATTGAGTTAGATTTTAAGAGCTCCTTAAGTAAATAAACTATCTTCTCTGCTAAAGGGTTTCGATTCTGATTTTCATAGTTGATATGGTTGCTTTTAGGTTTAAAAGATTGAAAAGTTTTAGTATTTTTAGCAAAATTTTGATTTGAACTTTTCCCTTTTGAGTTTGAAGACTTTACTTTTACAAACTTAGGAGGAGTATTTTGCTGTTTAGGAGGAATATTTCTGTTGTAGCCTAAACTGGATCGGTCGCTACATTTTCTTGATCCAGACAAAAGCTTTTCTAACTTTGGATCACCTTGGGTATCCTTTAAACTCAAAAGTGAAGAGACTTC
Organism: Magnolia changhungtana; assembly: GCA_030180095.1. Classification (NCBI taxonomy): domain Eukaryota; kingdom Viridiplantae; phylum Streptophyta; class Magnoliopsida; order Magnoliales; family Magnoliaceae; genus Magnolia; species Magnolia changhungtana. Next base: position 10,372,490 of record JASAUF010000259.1, read on the forward strand.
AAGTTTTAGTTTTTCATTTTCAGATTTAAGATTTTCAATAAGGAATGTTTTGAAATCTAAATCGCATTTAGTCTTTTCAAAACAATCTGAAATGTGAGAATTTTCTAAAACCAGAGTATCAAAATGTTCTTTAAGTTTTGAAAACTTTTCTTTCTGAAGTTTTAGTTTTACAGCAGTTTTACAACTTTCCTTGTATAGGGCATTGTAAGCATCTTAAAGATCTTCTTCATTTTCATGATCACTATTTAGATTTTCTTCACTAGTTAAATCATCATGATCTGAAAAAGTGAACTTGGCTAGAGTCATAAGGGCCTTAACTTCATTGCCCGACTTGGTTTCAGAATCTTCTGATTCAGGAGAGGCTTCAGTGCCAGAAGATTCATCCCAATTAGCCAACATTCCTTTCTTTTTAGGTTTGTCCTTTTTAGGGCACTTGTTTGCTAAATGCCCATATTCATCGCAGTTGTAACACTGGCTGTCTTTTAAAGATTTTTGAGTTTTAGATTTAAATATATTTTTATCATTAAATTTTTAAAAATCAACTCTCTTTTTACTTTTGAATATTTTGTAAAACTTTTTAGCTAAAAGGGCCATATTATCTTCAGAATTTTCTTAAGAAATACATTTAGAAGATTTTAGGGCGATAGATTTACCTTTAGGAGCTTTAAAGTTTAACTCATAAGTCTGTAAAGAGCCAACTAATTCTTCTAGCCTCATATTATCCGTATCACAAAGTTCCTAGATCGCAGTTACCTTAAAATTGAACCGTTCAGGAAGTGAGCTTAGTATCTTTGCACAGACTTTACTTTCTGGGATTTTATCACCAAGACCCCACATAAAGTTCACAATGTCATTTAATCTTGTATAGAAATCCATGAACATTCATTTTCTTCCATATGTATTTCCTCAAATTTAGTTGTGAGGATTTGGACTTTAGATTTCTTAACAATTGATGTTCCCTTGTGTGTCATTTCTAAAATATCTCAGGCTTGCTTTGCAGAATTACAGGATATAATTCTTTTGAATTCATCCGGTGATAGTGTGCAAGTGATTTCATTTAGTGCTTTTGCATTGACACTACTCTCACTTTTCTGAAGAGTGGTCCAAGAAAAATAAGGTGTTACTCTCATAGATTTTGATCCATCGATACCAGTTACTTTAGTGGTAGGAGGGGTCTATTCAATCACTGTGGCTAGCCATACACTTTCATCCATGGATTTTAAGAAAATCCTCATTCTAGCTTTCCAATAGGCATAATTGGTGCCATCAAATGGTGGAGGCATAGTGACTGAAAGACTATCAAAATTTGACATCTTATAAATCGCTTAGATCGATTAGCTTAGGAAATAAATCCAAAAATATTACAATTAAAAACGAGCTATTAAGCTTTGATACCACTTGAAAAGGCCAAGCTAGAGTCCTAAAGGGGGGGGGGGGGTGAATAGGATTGCCAAATTAAAATGATAACAGCGGAATTTAATTAATTAAAGGAAAGATAGCACTATAAACTATCCATAATACGAACATGTAAAGTAACCTCAAAATTCTAGTATTGAGAGGTTAATACAAATGTTGTTCTAAGGACAACCTTACACCATAAAAATCAAGGGTTTATAGCAGGACAACCTTACTAGAACGGTTTGTGTAACAAAAACTCAAACTGAAGAGGAATAAAAAGGAAATAGCAAGATAGGAAATCTAAGCTATTACAACATTCCCCGCAATGCTAAAATGTAAAGATTACAACATTCACATCCACAAATACATCCCACGATCCTGAATGATAAAAGATATAAAAAATAAACCACACATCCACAAAACACAAAGAATTATAGTGGTTCGCCTGTGTGTACACCAACTGTTAAACAACAGCCTCACAGCTACTCCACTCCTAATATCCTCACACAGTGGATATTAGCGTTCACTATGAAAATAGGTTTTTCCAGGTTCACCTAAAACCCTCACAATTGTGTCTTTCAAGTGGGTTTACACAATTCAAAAAACCCCACACTCTGAGTTTTCTGGATCTCCTCAAATAACCAGAATAATGAGATTTTTCTGGCTTAATATCAAAAGAAACCAAAACAAAGGAAATTACAATAATATAAAATACATGGATTTCTCCTTTTGTTGTAGCTCATAAGAACCAAATCGGAGTAGAAGTTCAATGTCCACACTCACTTATGAAATGGTTCTAGGTTCTAAATTAATTTTAAATTAAATCAAGTTGGGCTAGATCTATTTGATTTTGATTCCAAGAAGTGGGAATACTACAATCCCTCTTTCAAATCAGATTGGAATGCAGAATACAAAATAAAATATAAAAAGCTATTAAAAGAGAATATTAAATATGCACAATACAACTTAAGAAGTTTACAAACTTATCTCTCAGAGTAATGTCTTGATGATATTTGAATTGAATACCATACTCTGAAAATCTTGCTCTATTTATAAGTGAAGAAATTGTGTTCACGACTGGTCCTGTGGACACTACGACTGGTCGTAGGACCAACTGATTTTTGAAATTTTGAACACGATCGGATAAAGTCGTTCCACGATTGGTCGTAGGACCTTCACGACCGATTAAGGGACCTCCACGACTGGTCGTGTGGAACCTAGAATAGTTGCTGGACTTTGAGTGTAGCTGCAAGACTGGTCATGAATGAGTCGAGAACTGTTCACACGACTGGTCGAGCAGTCTCCAGGACAAGTCGTGGCTTAACTAAAAAATTCCAAAATTTTGCAACAACCTTAGGACTGGTCATGGAATTTCTTGGACTGGTCGAGCCAGTGCTAGGACTAGTCGAACAGAGTCTAGGACTAGTCGAAGAACAGACCAAACACTTATAAAATGATTCAATTTGAATTATGTATTCAAAATGACCTACCCTAAGGTCAATCTAAGGTCTTTCATACCGTAAACAATAAGTATGAACATTGAAACTTCTTTTCTTCAGATGATAGATAATCTTTGAAGTTCATGAAGCCTGAGATCTCAACACATGATGAAGCTTGAACTTGAGATCTTTTGAAGCTTGAATTTGTAGTACTTGAGTTGTACTTCACTTTAAGTCTTGAGTATGAACAGTTGACTTGTCTTTTAATGTCCCTTTAAAACATTGAACTTTGAAGTTTAAAGGAGTGAACAATGTACTTGATCTTGCATTTCTTGAAGTAGATCTTTGTTCTTAAGTTGAAACATTGTCCTTGTACATGTAACGCAATGTCTTGAACAATATATATCAATGTGCTACACAAGACACAGATTGTGGTTTTGGCACTACAAAATTTGACAATCAAAGGAGCAAGAAACCATAGCACTTATAGGGTCCACTTATATGACCCCACAACCCCTCCTTTCCTCATTTCCACCTATTTTCAAACCACTCTAGCCCTTCAAACCCTCCAAAAACCCTCCCTCTCTCTCAAATTTCCATTTCCATGCTTCTAAATCCACTTTTCCCTTGCATTCTACTCCCCCTCACCACAACTCTCTCCTAATCGCCCTTGCATTTCTTCCCTTTTTCTCATTTGAACACCAAACCCATCACCTAGGGCTCCCAAAACACTCATCTCCTCAAAAATCCCTTCTTACCATATCCCTTCCATTTCCATGGCCCTTTTCGAGATCGTGGCCACCATCTTCTTCATTTCGACGCTCATTTCCCTTATGGGGAAGAAACGAGCGGCACCAGATAAGGCTGGGCCAAGCCTTCTGACCCGTTTCAGGAAGAAGGCGAGTGTCAGAGCAAGTTCGAGCGCCGAACGGAGGTCGAAGCAGGACCTCGACCCTCAAATCTTGATAGAGAGATCTCTACCGGCTGGCATTGAACTTGGTAAGTTCCACCATCGACAAGTTTTTTTTAAAGCTCACGTGGATGAGAAATTATTTAGAATGTATCCAGTGATCGACCACCTCCTGGAGAACGGGTGGGGCCCCATATTTGAAGGAAAGACACATGCTAGTGAGGGCACCGTGCGAAACCGTCGGAGAAATGCATGTACGAGAACTCGTCCTGATCGTCATAGTAGTCAGGCTCTGCCTCAGGGGTCACGCCGTCATCTGAAATTAAGACAAAGTCTGGTTGGTGTTTAAAACACCGTCCCGTAACGTGAGAGTGAGTGATCAACTCAGTGGAACTATATAACAAAAGTTAACATGTTATCAATTCAGTGAAGCAGTAATGATAAAATAGTAAAATTAAACATCCCTAGATACTCTTATTAATGTAAGAATGATATGAACAATGATGCATGCTCTCACCTACACTCCCTCGTGTGACACCATCTTACGATCACGGCATGCTTTCTTCCCTTTGTACTCTTCGACCTGGGGCACATGTAGTGTGATATTATGAACGTGATTACCAAGTTCTTATTAGTCCTTTTCATACAGCAGGATTGGGAAACTAAGGTACCTCTCTTATGTCATTTTTCAAACAATGATCCATTTTAAGGTCGTCAGTCCTATGAAATCTCATACAATGTTGCGGTTATAGGTCACTGCAAAGGGCTCGTCACCTAATCAGTGTAGGCCTAGTTTATACTCTTGTTGCTACGGAAGGGTTGTCGCCTCCACGTAGACTCAGAGTATGCTCAAGGTCACTACAAAGGGCTCATCACCATATCAGTATAGGCCGACAACTCGAATACAGTGTCCCATACCACTGTATTCGGCTCACAAGATGATGTTGCTCACTGGTCACTACAGGGAGGCTCGTCGCCCCAGCGTAGGCCGACAGCTCGACCACAGTGTCCTATACCACCATGTCCGGCTCATGAGTCTTAGCGGATCAAGGTACCAAGGTTAACGGGGATTACACTGGTGAGTTTGGTATCTTAGGTTCAAGCAGTAGCATTCATACATGGTGAACATACATCAGGCAAATCGGGTTACTGGACGAGCTCGACTATTTCGAGCGCACCTGAAGTTGATCGACAAGAAGTGCGTAAACACTCCATGTGGCCTAACCACTGCCGACAACCCTAGTACGTCTCGGGTTCATCAAACACGTCCTACGTGACGAATGAATCTCAGCCTCAAACTCAAAGCCGGTTACCGATTGCCTGGACTATACTGTAGTCCCAACACATTCAATCCTTAACCAGTAAGCATGTGGAGCAGTCAAAGCAGAATTAACCAAGTAATTCAAACATGTTAACAAGCATGTTGTAAAACACAACGTAAATAAGAAATTCAAACACATACATTTCATAAGTAAGCGATTAAACTAAACAACTTGCATGGAGGAAATCATACACGTCCCTAAGGTAGTTGAGAATCCTATCTCAACACCCACCCTAAGCACTATCATCTAAGTACTTACTCATACAAGCATTTTCACAAACACTTAGAATACACTTATTAACAGACATACACTTATTAACATACATAACGCATGTTGGCTAAAACATGTATTAAGGCGAATCCTTTTGCTGAGTAGTTATTACACATATAAGTAGCATATACACACAGTAATTAATCATGGCAAACACACTTTCATATTTTGTACGTATACGGTATTTTCTACAAATAAATAGAATACGCTAAACGCCACAAATTGTATATATATCTGAATCGCAAAACGAACATCGCATTTTGCATGTGAAATAACACCCACATCAGGAATCTATCATTATCTGACATTGAAAGCTTTAAAACCATAACCTATACGTCTATTGTCCGCACCTTATACCGTAAAAGCGTAACAAATTCGCTAGAAACTCTAAGGCTTCGTCAACGATGGTACATCAACCTATAACATGAGTTAAGTCAACTGTCTCGCCACTTGTAACAATTGAAACCTTAGAATAAATTAGGGTTAGGTTTTCTTACCTAAGAATGAAGTCAGAATCGTCGAAATAACGATTAGATAGGGATGGTTAAGCGCGCAGAACGGCAGGATAGTGTACCAGGAATCTTCTCCCACTTCTTTCACACTTCCCTCTCTTTACTCTCTTCTCTCTCCTAGGTTTTTTCAAATTCGTATGGAGTGAATGGGAGAGGGTTTAAGGTCCTTATATAGCCCTAAAATTGATGGGAATGACCCTAGGGCCATGGTATACTTAGGTTATGTCCAAAGAGCATCTGTTTCAGCTTAACGGAGCACTTTCGGAGGCCCCCCTTGAGCCAAAGGTCAGACTTAAGCTCACTGACCTTGGATCTAGGTCAAGTTAAGTTTTCGTTCCAATCGAATTTCCAAATCACATGTGGCGGACCAGTTTCAGTTCAACGGTCACCGAAACTCGATCAGGGTTACAAGTACACGGACATGTATGAGAAATGTTCCTTGATCCGAGGGTGTATTTGGGTCAGATTCTGACGGTCTGAATCCTTATATTCGGCCCGCAAGTGACAAGTCTCAGATTACTTAAATTTAGATTTTTATTTCTAACCACGTTTCTTACACACTTCACTCCGGGCTCAAGCGAATAGCTTCGGGACACTATCTGGACTTGATTTCTGAGATGATTGTCAAGCCAAGCAAGGCGGTCCTAATTATATAATTTTGTAGTAATCGAACTTTCGATGTGCGGTCCAGATCTGCAATGGAGTTTCAATGTGCTCCCTAGAGCAACTAGGTCATGAGATTGATCCTAGATTTCAGGGTAACCTAGCGTCAATGATTCTACAAGTTTTGAGTCTTGCAGATCGTATTTAAAGTGATTCAAACGGATTTCACAGCTAATCTAGTTTAGCACTTAGTTAAACTCGTCTAATTTCTAAAGGATTTGGTCCTGAGTGATTTTTGCCTGAGGTGGTACTTGGGTCTTTGTACGGAATTTTTTGAGTCGTTACAATCTACCCCCCTTAAGGAAAATTTCATCCTCAAAATTAGTACATTTTCGTACTCCTCAAGAATCTGAGGGTAGTTCTTACGGACCTCGGCTTCTGTCTCCCAAGTAGTCTCTTCCTCAGTGTGATGCATCCACAATACCTTCACAAGTAGGATGACCTTGCTACACAACACTTGCTCTTTCCTGTCTAGAATCCACGTCGGATGCAATACATATGTAGCGTCATCGCTCAACTGTACCTGCTCCCACTTGATAATGTGGGAAGGGTCAGGAACAATTTCTTCAGCATAGATACATGAAATACGTTGTGCACGTCCGCAAGTGGTGTGGGCAAAGCAAGGCGGTATGCCACCACACCCACTCGGTCTAATATCTAAAATGGCCTAATGAACCGCGGTGTAAGTTTCCCTTTCTTGCCAAAATGTAGGACTCCCTTGATGGGGGGAACTCGGAGGAATACATGGTCCCCAACTTCAAACTCTAGCGGTCACCGTCTCGTATCGGCATAACTCTTCTGTCTGCTCTGGGCTATCATAAGTCGACGCCTGATAATATTAATCTTCTCTGAGATCGCCTGTACCATCTCTGGGTCAATCAAACTGCGCTCGCCAACCTCTGCCCAGCAATGCGGTGCTCGGCAAGGACGCCCATATGAGGCCTCGTAAGGAGTCATACCAATACTCGCCTGAAAGCTATTATTATAGGAGAACCCTGATACGGGAGACAGTCATCCCAACTGTCCTTGAAGTCCAAAACACAAGCTCGCAGCATATCTTCCAAAATCTGATTCACCCGCTCCGTCTGCCTGTCGGTCTGTGGGTGGAATGCGGTACTGAACTTCAACTTCACACCCATCCTTCTTGGATACCAGTCCAGAAGATAGATGTGAATCGCGTGTCTGGGTCCGACACGATCTCCAAGGAAAATCCATGTAAACGCACTATTTCTTTGATGTATAATCTGGCCAAGTCGTCTGCTAAGTTCGAAACTTTAATCAGAAGGAAGTGAGCCGATTTCATTAACCAGTCCATGATCACCCAAATAGAGTCATAACCCTTCCTCGTCTTTGGCAGCCCTGAGATGAAATCCATGAAAATGAAATCCCATTTCCATTCTGCTATGGGAATGGGCTGAAGCAGTCCAGGAGGTCGGCGGTGTTCAGCCTTGACCTGCTAGCACGTGAGACAACGGGAGACATATGCTGCTATATGAGCCTTCATATTGTCCCACCAATACGACCTCTTCATGTCCTGATAAATCTTCGTGCTACCAGGATGCATTGCAAGCTTCAATTTGTGGGCAGCCTCGAGAATCTACTGTCTCAAGTCATGAAGGTCTGTGACGCATAGGCAGCCACGGTAACGTAAGCCCCCACCTGTGCCAACTCTCCACTCGGAGTCCTCGTCATCACCAGCTTGCTCTTGAAGCTCAGACAATCACGCATCGCCCTTCTGGGCCTCGATAATCCTGTGATCAATAAGTGACCATACCCGAATGTGCGCGATACTCTCAAATGGCTCCTCCACGATGAGTTTTTGCTCGAAGTCCCCCACGAACTCCACCATGTGCCATTCCTCAACCATCAACAGATCCGCAAATATTATAGCCTTCTTGCGGCTCAACGCGTTTGCCACAAGGTTGGCCTTGCCAGGATGGTAGGAAACCTCGAACTTAAAGTCCTTCAAAGTCTCCATCCATCACCGCTGCCTCATATTCAGGTCCCTCTGAGTGAATATATAGCGAAGGCTCTTGTGGTCGCAGAAAAGCTCGAACTCCTCTCCGTAGAGGTAATGTCTCCAGAACTTTAATGCAAATATGACCGCTGCTAACTCGAGGTCGTGCATAGGGTAATTAACCTTGTGTTTCCTCAACTGTCTCAAGGCATATGCAATCAGCTTGTCCTTCTGCATAAGGACTTAGCCCAAACCAACCCGAGACGCGTCGGTGTATATCGTATACTTGACCCCTTGCTCTGACAATACTAGTACAGGGGCGGACGTTAGTCTGTCCTTCAGCTCCTGAAAAGCTACTTCCGTCTTCTCATTTCAGGCGAACTTCAGATCCTTCCGTGTCAACTGAGACAACGGTCTAGCTATCTTTGAGAAATCCCAAATGAATCGTCGGTAGTACCCCACCAGACCAAGAAAACTCCTCACCTCAGTAACCGAACCAGGCTGCTTCTAGTCCTGAACTGCGGCTACCTTAGCAAGGTCCACCGCTATCCCTTCCTTGGACACCACATGTCCTAGGAACTTGACTTCCTCCTACCAGAAGCCGTACTTCTTGTATTGTGCGAACAATTAGTTCTTCCTCAAAGTATCTGAGACTGCTTGTAGGTGTTCCTCGTGCTCTTCCCGACTCGTAGAGTATATCAGGATGTCATCGATAAACACGATGACAAATCGGTATAGAAATGGCTAAAATACCCGGTTCATCAAATCCATGAACACGGCCGGCGCGTTCGTAAGACCGAATGACATCACGAGGAACTCGTAATGCCCAAAACTAGTCCTGAAGGCCGTCTTCTGCACGTCCTCATCCCTGACGCACAACTGGTGATACCCTGACTGTAGATCAATCTTCAAGAAGTATCGCGCCCCTTTCAACTGATCAAACAGATCGTCTATCCTGGGTAAAGGATACTTGTTTTTCACGGTCAATTGGTTCAACCTGCGGTAATCAATACATAATCGTAGCGACCTATCCTTCTTCTTGACAAACAACACAGGTGCTCCCCAAGGAGACACACTGGGTCATATGAAGCCCTTCTCTACCAGCTCATCAATCTATTTCCTCAGTTCCTCCATCTCACAAGGAGGCATCTGATACATAGGTAATGAAATGGGGGTCGCACCAGGTACAAGATCAATAGTAAAATCGATCTCGCGCCGAGGAGGTAATTCAGGGATCGTCCTGAACACATCCTCAAATTTCTGAACTACTGGCATGTTCCCTAACATCAGCCCATCAACATGCTCTAGTAAAGTAGCGTAACATACAACACGACATGGCTAATTAACCTGCACTGGAAAAGTAAAGACCGTGCCGTCAGGTCCGTTGGCTGTCACGACCCGATTATCGCAATCGATCTCTGCCTTCATCTCAATGATCCAGTCCATACCGAGGATAATGTCGTAGTGCCATAGTAGGGCGACAATGAGATTAACGAATACTGTCCTGCTACCCAAGTCTACTGAGCAATCCTCACACATTCGTGTGACATCCAAAAAAGTCCTTGTAGCAGTAGTGAGTCTCACTCCCTTCGTGGGAGTAGTATGTAAAGCTAGACGCTTAATTGCCGCACAGGAAATGATGGAGGTAGTGGACCTAACGTCCACTAATACGAAGACAGGAGTACCTTGGACATGTGCAGTGACCTCGAAGGCCATAGGTGCTGAAGGTGCTGTCTCTGGCTCTTCCGTTGTAAGTGCATGAATGCATGCCTACTGAGGTTGGTTGGGCTGATGCACCCTAGGTAGCTGAGGCGGCCTAAATCGAGGTGTAGGGGACTTGAAGGGTGGATGTGCAGGTGTTGTCCGTAGGGGTGAAGTCGATAGAGCCAGAGGGCGAGGGCGGTCGATTCTCTACGGTGGCAAAAACCCACTGACTCTCTTACGTGTAAAACAGCTCTTCGCAGCATGACCTGGTCTCCCACAGTATGTGTATGTCACACTTAGGCGCCTCATCGGAACTAATGGTGTCGCAATCCTGGGAGGAGAGTCGGTATGGGGCCTCTTGCCGAAGAAAGGCCTACTCGGCATATCTGGTCTTGGTCTAGTTACCATAGCCCCATGAGTACGTGTCAATCGATCCTCGTCCTGCTCTGCCCACATGTCTATGTGTATTAGCTTAACATAGGAGGGTATACTAGCACAACACATCTTCGACCGAATGTTAGGTCGCAGGCCCTCGGAGAAACGCCGCATCCGCATCTGCGCGTCAATAAGTATAGTAGGGACGTATCTGCCTAACTCTGTAAACCGGTGCTCGTACTCTCTCACTGTCATGCCTCTCTATCTGAGGCGCAAGAACTCATTCTCCTTCTCGTGCCGGTATGTCTGGGGATAGTACTTCTCATGAAAGCGAAACTCAAAAGCTGCCTATGTCCATATATAGCCAACTTCAACTATCCGCAGAACACTATCCCACCACAAGTTAGCCTCTTTTTCAAACATAAAGTGGCCAACTCGACCTACTCCTACTCTGTACAATGTAACATCCTCAGCATCTTGGAGATGCGGTCGAGCCATTATTCGGCCTCCTCGGGTCTATAAGAACCTGTAAAGGTAGGAGGCCTCAAGCGCTGGAATCGCTCGAGGAGACTACTCGTACCCAGATTTCCCGTAGGGTATGCAGCAGGTGCAGGGGGAGGCACACCTTCATCCTGAGAAGAAGGCCTTACAGTCTCAGCAGGGCATACAAATGGTGAAGGTGGAGTCGCACTTCCACCCTAAGCTAAGGGCCCTACAATAGTAGCTAAGAGCTGCTGATGCATCATCGTCATCAACTGCTCCAACCTATCCGCAGGTCGGGCTGACTAAGGCACATGCTGCGTCGAAGAAGACGCACGGTTCTGTTCACGAACTGGTAGTGTGTACGGTGGCGGTCCAACTGCAGGACCAATCGAAGGCTGAGACTCAGGTATAGTCTCACGAATCGGGCCCAAACCAGGGTCAGTACAACCATCACTATGGGGAGGTGCCTGATCCATCGAACCAGTAAGTGTGAGGTGTGCCGTGCTCCACTTTACCTTCCGAGGCATGCCCTATATGACATAGGGTGCAATCTGTATAAGATGTAGCATAATAATACACAATCCTCTAAGCATTCTACACACTTCATAGTAAAAGGGACTGCATGCATTTCATTCATCAAAATTTGTCATAATACATGGAATACAGAGTTACATGAATCATGACAGAAGATGCATGTGAGCTAATACAACCAAAGCTTCAAACACTGAAACCATTCTACTAACGACTACACTACTAGGCCCATCAACATGAACACAAACATAACCTAAAGAAGTAACCAAAACAAGTTGCAAGACAACGACATGATGACTAGGCATCCGAGTCTGGCGAAGGCGGAGGGGCGCCCTTATCCTACTGACAGCACAAGATAGTTTTCAAGGTGCGAGTCACCTTCTTGAACTTCTGTTTCACGAGGCCCCAAAAATCCATCATATCCTGTCGTAGGACAGCCTGACCCTCCTCAAGTCGAGCTAAATGGGCATCCCTATCAGCCCGATCAGTGTCCTGCTCCGGTGCAGTAGGAGGAGAGCTCTCCTCTGTATCCTGGGCCTCCTCTTCTTCTTTGCTCTCTTCCTCTTCTATTTCAGCTCCACCTTCTTCCTCACTCTCTTCCTCTTCACTCTCCGTCTCATCCTCACTCTCCTCAAGTCGGGCTTGTTGTTGTCGTAGCTCGATTTCCATCAGATTGAGAGTAGTTTCATTGATGAAATGTTGCGACACTGGGAGTTCTGCGCCAAGTCCATAGCCGAACTCGCGTATAATCTTGCATATAAGCCGGCCGAAGGGGAGCGAATCAGTCCTTCTATTGGAGCGTGCGGTAAGAACTATCCATCGCAAAACATATGTAGGCATGCACAACTTCTCACCCTTCCCCACCTGATACAAGAAATCTACCATCAGGCGTGTGCACTCGCTGCGATTGCTCCACCTGGGGTAGACGTTAAACGTGAAGATGTGATGAAGTAGACGAAAATCGTCAGTCATATTAGTCGCTAGAAGGCTATTGTTGGGCTGCCACTGAACCAGTCGACTACAAAGGAAACACGTACGACGATCCCTTTCACGTACACTCTTCATATTCGTCTCGCTCGGGTGAACTTGGCCAAGCGATATTCCCATGAGTCGAGCTATCAGGCCAGCGTCAATTGTGGCCTCCCGACCTCTTCTCGCGGGATCTTAAACTGCAAGGGCTCCACCGTAGGCTCTTGAATATGGGCATAGAATGCACGGACATTGCCCACATTTGCGCGATATTTTTCCTTAAACACAGGGTCCCAACCGACCTCACCCAGGCGCTCCAATAACAGATACTCTCCAAAGAGCCTCCCATCCATGTGTGCTTTAAAAAGGACCCTACGGCCCTCATAAACTCCATGCGATCAATCCGCCAGTAGAGCTCTTGAGAGAGGAGCCAAGGGAATAAGTTCTCGCTTAGTCTGTATCTCACGTTCAACGTCCGTGCTTACGGTGGCACCCCTCGGTCTCCTTGAACGAGTGGGGCGACTAGGCCCGGCTTCATCCACGGCACCCTTTCTCTTTCCCATGAGAGAAAGAATGGTGGAAATTGAGAAAATGGCCATAATAACCTTGAATAAAGCCATGAAAAAGTGAGAAAAGGGAGAAAATGGTTGAAGTCTTTAGGTCTCCATGGATTTGTGCCTCCAAAGGGTGTGTCAAGGCTCAAATGACAAGGGTTGAAGAAGGAAAATGAAGAGATGGGATGGGTTAGGGGGTTTACATGAATTTGAGCCTCAAATGGGGGGTTTAATAGCTCAAATGAGAGAGAATGGAGAGGGTAGGCAGCAATGGAAGGGGGTTTACAGCAGGGTAGTGGAGAGGGTGCATGAAAATGGAAGAGAGAACGCTTGGTGGGGCGATTTGAGAGAGAAACAAGAAGTTTTGAAGAAAAGGGAAAGCTTGGAGTGGTAGTTTGTGAAGGAAAGGTGGGTTTAGAGGGGTTTTAATCGACGAACCCTGGGTCAGTGGGCCACACAACCCCAAAAATGCATCGGCCAGAGCCGGCCCGCCCAGCCTCCAGAGTATGAATACATCACTGAGTCACCATATACATGTAATAGTTTTAAAATTAAAATGTTAAAAACATAGTTCAACTACAATGATAAACCCTGTGGCCCCATCAATCCAGACCGCCTAAGCAAAATCGCCAGAGAACTGCATGTACAAGAATTCGTCCTAATCGTCATAGTAGTCAGGCTCTACCTCAGGGGTCACGCTGTCATCTGAAATCAAGACAGAGTCTGGTTGGTGTTTAAAACACCATCCCGTAACGTGGGAGTGAGTGATCAACTCAATGGAACTATATAACAAAGGTTAACATGTTATCAATTCAGTGAAGCAGTAATGATAAAGCAGTAAAATCAAACATCCCTAGATACTCTTATTAATGCAAGAATGATATGAACAATGATGCATGCCCTCGCCTACACTCCCTCGTGCGACACCATCTTACGGTTGCAGCATGCTTTCTTCTCTCTGTGCTCTTCAACCCGGGGCACATGCAGCGCGATGTTATGAACGAGATTACCGAGATCTTATTAATCCTTTTCATACAGCAGGATTGGAAAACTAAGGTACCTCCCATATGTCATTTTCTAAATAATGATCCATTCTAGGGTCGTTAGTCCTAGGAAATCTCATACGATGTTGCGGTTCTAGGTCGCTGTAAAGGGATCGTCACCTAATCAATGCAGGCCTAGTTTATACTCTTATTGCTACGAAAGGGTTATCACCTCCATGTAGACTCAGAGTATACTCGAGGTCACTACAAAGGGCTCGTCACCTTATCAGTGTAGGTCGACAGCTCGAATACAGTGTCCCATACCACCGTATTCGACTCACGAGATGATGTTGCTCACTGGTCACTACGGGGAGGCTCGTCGCCCCAGAGTAGGCCGACAGCTCGACCACGGTGTCCCATACCACCATGTCTGGCTCATGAGTCTTAGTGGATCGAGGTACCAAGGTTAACGGGGTTTCCACTGGTGAGTTTGATACCTTAGGTTCAAGCAGTAGCATCCATACATGGTGAACATGCATCAAGCAAATCGGGCTACTGGACGAGCTTGACTATTTCGAGCACACCTGAAGTTAATCGACATGAAGTGTGTAAACACTCCGTGTGGCCTAACCACTACCGACAATCCTAGTACGGCTCGGGTTTGTCAAACACGTCCTACGTGGCGAATGAATCTCAGCCACGAACTCAAAGCCAGTTACTGATATATAGTCCCAACACATTCAATCTTTAACCAGTAAGCATGTGGAGTAGTCAAAGCAGAATTAACCAAGTAATTCAAACATGTTAACAAGCATATTGTAAAACACAACGTAAACAGGAAATTCAAACACATACATTTCATAAGTAAGCGATTCAACTAAACAACTTGCATGGAGGAAATCATACACATCCTTAAGGTAGTTGAGAATCCTATCTCAACACCCACCCTAAGCACTATCATCTAAGTACTTACTCATATAAGCATTTTTACAAACACTTAAAATACACTTATTAACATACATAACGCATGTTGGCCAAAACATGTATTAGGATGAATCCTTTCGCTGAGTAGTTATTACACATATAAGTAGCATATACACATAGTAATTAATCATGGCAAACACACTTTCATATTTTGTACGTATACGGTATTTTCTACAAATACACAGAATACGCTAAATGCCACAAATTGCATATATATCTGAATCACAAAACGAACATCGCATTTTGCATGTGAAATAATACCCACATCAGAAATCTATCATTATCTGACATTGAAAGCTTTGAAAACCATAACCTATACGTCTATAGTCCGTACCTTACACCGTAGAAGTGTAACGAATTCTCTAGACACTCTAAGGCTTCGTCAACGATGGTACATCAACCTATAGCATGAGTTAAGCCAGCTGTCTCACCACTTGTAATAATTGAAACCCTATAATAGATTAGTGTTTGATTTTCTTACCTAAGAACGAAGTCAAAATCATCATAATAACGATTAGATAGGGATGGTTAAGCACGTAGAATGGCAGGAAAGAGTACTAGGAATCTTCTCCCACTTCTCTCACACTTTCCCTCTCTTTATTCTCTTCTCTCTCATAAGTTTTCTCAAATTCGTATGGGGTGAATGGGAGAGGGTTTAAGGTCCTTATATAGGCCAAAGACTGATGGGAATGACCCCATGGCCAAGGTATACTTAGGTTATGTCCAAAGAGCATCTGTTTCAGCTCAACGGAGCACTTCCGGAGCACCCTCTTGAGCCAACAGTCGGACTTAAGCTCACAGACCTTGGATCTAAGTCGAGTTAAGTTTTCGTTCCAATCGAATTTCCAGATTGCATGTGGCAGACCAGTTTCAGTTCAACGGTCACCGAAACTCGATCAAGGTTACAAGTACACGGACATGTATGGAAATGTTCCCTGATCCGAGGGAGTATTTGGGTCAGATTCTGATGGTATGAATCCTTTTATTCGGCTTGCAAGCGACAAGTATCAGATTACTTAAATTTAGATTTTTATTTCTAACCACATTTCTCACACACTTCACTCCGGGCTCAAGCGAATAGCTTCGGGACACTATCTGGACTTGATTTCTGAGATTGTTGTCAAGCCCAGCAAGGCAGTCCTAATTATTTAATTTCATAGTAATCGGACTTTCGACGTGCGGTCCAGATCTGCAACGGAGTTTCAATGTGCTCTTGAGAGCAACTAGGTAAAGAAATTGATCCTAGATTTCAGGGTAACCTAGCGTCAATGATTCTACAAGTTTTGAGTCTTGCAGATCGTATTTAAAGTGATTCAAGTGGATTTCACAGCTAATCTAGTTTAGCACTTAGTTAAACTCATCTAATTTCTAAAGAATTTGGTCCTGAGTGATTTCTGCTTGAGGTGGTACTCGGGTCTTTGTACGAAATTTTTCGAGTCGTTACAGATATGCTCCCCTGATTTTGGTTAATGAGCCGATGAGAATGCGGTGATTCTCAGAAAGGTTGCGGGCTGACATCCGTAACAAGATGTGTTGTGCTAGCATTCCCACCTATGCTGAATTGGTAAATATGTCCCTGCGAACTGAGCAGGACGGTGAGCGGGTGTCCCTAACACGCTTTCCAATGGGCCTGAGGCCAAGGCTCGAATTGCACACCAGGCCGTTTCTCGGTAAGAGACCGCCTATGAACTCTCCTCTAAGACCAATGGCTCCGCTGGCTCAGCAAAGGCGTTTCGATTTTATGTGTTCCTACTATAACAGAGCGGACCACACTTGTAACTGCTATGTTTGCTAGCTCTTATACTTGTCAAATTTTGTAGTGCCAAGACCTCTTAGAATCTGTATCTTGTGTAGCTCATCTACGTATTCAAGATCATGAAATTCATGTACAAGAACAAAGGTCTGTACTTCAAGTACAAGTTCAAGATGTTCCAATTCAAGATTCAAGCATCACAAGTATAAGAGATATATAAGTTCAAGTACAACATCAAGTGATAGTTCAAGGTTTCAAAGTTTCAACTATGTCAAGACAAAGTAATTTGTTTTGGAACTCAAAGCTCAAGATGAAATACTGTTCAAGTACTCCAAGTTCAAGATTTAAAGTACTTCAATATCAAGCTTCGTATACTTCAAGATCAACTATCAACCGAAGCAAATGATGATTCAATGTTCAAATATCACTTATAAGGTATGTAAGACCCTAGAATGACCATAGGTTAGGTCATATTAATCGCATACTTAAATTGGGTCACTATATACTTCTATAGGCTGTTTCTCGACTAATCTTAGCCTATGTTCGACTAGTCCTAGTACTAGCTCAACCAGTCCAAGAAATTCCTCGACCAGTCCAAGGTTTGTCACTAATTTTTGAGATTTTTTATTGGACCTTCGATCAGTCCTGGAGACTGCACGACCAATCGAGTGAACAATGCTGACCAGTCAAGCAGGCTCGACTCAAAGTCCAGCAACTAAATTAGGTCCCACACGACTAGTCGAGTGCACGATTTGACCGATCATGCAGGCCACTCGACCAGTCATGGAACGATCTTATCTTATCCTGCCAGAAATTTTAAAAGTTTGTTGGTCCTTCGACTAGTCGAGTTATCCCCTAGACCAGTCGAGTGAACAATTTCTGCACTTATAAATAGAGCACGATTTTCAGAGTTTTTCATCGAATTCAAGTAAAATCAAGGCACCACTCGGAGAGAAAAGTTTGTGATATTCTTAAGTTATTTAGTGCACATTTAATATTCTCTTTAATTAGCTTTTTTGCATTTGATTTTGAGATTCTACATTCCAATCTTATTTGAAGAAGGGATTGAAGTTTTCCCCTTTCTTGGAATCAAAATCAAATCAAGCAAGCCCAAGGTGATTTAATTTAAAAATCATTTAGAACTTAAAACCTTTTCATAAGTGAGTGTGGACATTGAACATCTACGTTGAACATCTACTTCGAATTGGTTCTTTTGGGCTTCATCAAAGGAGAATATCCAGATAAGTATTTTACAATTTTTGTTTTTGGTTTTATTAAGATTGTGCCAGGAAAAATCTCTTTCTTTTTATAGTTTGTCTGAGGTGATCTAGAAAACTCAGAGTGTGGGGTTTTTGAATTGTGTAAGCCCACTTGAAAGACACAATTGTGAAGGTTTTAGGTGAACCTTAAAAAACCTATTGTATAGTGAACGCTAATATCCACTGTGTTAGGATATTGGGAGCGGAGTAATTATGTGGCTGTTTTTTCTAAACAGTTGGTGTACACACAAGCGAACCACTATAGTTTCTAGTCTTGTGGTGATTGATTGATTGTGACTTTCTGTGAATGTTGTAATTTCCTTTTAAAGCATTTGTGGAGAATGTTGTAATCTTTTATGTAAGTGTGGAAATGTTGTGATAGCTTAGTTTATTTTCTTTGCTATTTATTTATTTATTTATTTATTCCTCTGTATCGATTTGAGATTTTAATACATAGACCATTCTAGGAATCAAGTTGTCCTACCATAAACCATTGGTTTTTGGTGTAAGGTTGTCGTTAGAACAACATCTATATCAACCTCTCAATACTTGTACATTTGAGGTTGTTATTCATTTCTGCTTTGTGGGATTGTTTAATGCTATCTTTATTTATATTTATTTAAATTCCACATTTAATTATTTAATTGAGCATAGTCCTATTCACACCCCCTTCCCCTTTAGGACTCTCAACTCGGCCTTTTCAACACTGACCCCTTCTGCTTTACCAAAATGAGGGATAATGGCTACACGCCACCTCAAAGGTTCAATCGGCAGGCCCCATACGTTATTTCAGCCCCTCCTTTATAATCTGTAGGACCGGCACAACCATACAATCGACCTCTTGTATCCCGAAATAGGCCGCCTCAACCGCCTATGACAGCGCCGCCTAATCGCCCGCAACAAGCTCATGTACATGCACTCACTGCCGAAGCAGTTGAACCAGCGGTTACAGTGCCGCTAGCATTTGAAGTCACTGCCCACATCCAAGGTACACCTATATTCCTTTTAGTGGACACTGGGTCCACTGTTTCTATGATAGCATGCTCTACAGTCAAGCGATTAGGGTTAGACACTACCCCTATGATCGGGACAAGAGTCATCGCCGCAGTAGGAACCTTCTCAGACGCCACTAAGCTTTGTAAGAGCTGCCCGATAGACTTAGGGAGCAGAGTAGTGAGCAATGACTTGATTGTAACCAAGATATATCATTACGACGTCTTCCTCGGCATGGATTGGCTCACCGAAATGAAGGCAGAGATTAATTATGAAACCAGATTGGTGACAGCTTATGGGCCCGAGGGCACGACCTTCACCTTCCCAGTTCAGGTCAGTTGTCCCTACCGCATTCATGTTACGCTTCCCTATTAAAAAATTGTGATGGTCCGTCACTTGGGGACACCCCGGTGGTCTGAGATTTCACGAACATATTCCTAACTATCCCTGGACTACCTCCTCAGTGCGAGATCGACTTTACCATCAACCTTGTGCCAGGTGCGGCACCTATCTCCTTACCGATGTACCGTATGCCTCCGTGTGAAATGGAGGAATTGAGGAAGCAAATTGATGATTTATTGGACTCGGGTTTTATACAGCCGAAAGTATCTCCTTGGGGAGCTCCCGTGTTGTTTGTGAAAAAGAAGGATGGATCGCTGCAGTTGTGTATAGACTATCGCAAGCTGAATCACGCGACAGTAAAAAACAAGTATCCTCTGCCCAGGATAGATGACCTGTTCAACGAATTAAAGGAGGCTCAGTATTTTCTAAGATAGACTTACAGTCCAGGTATCATCAGTTGCACGTAAGGAATGAAGACGTGCAGAAAATAGCTTTCAAGACCAACTTTAGGCACTACGAATTCCTCGTGATATTGTTTGAACTTACAAATGCACTGGCCGTATTCATGGATCTCATGAACTTGGTGTTTCGCCCGTATCTTTACCGATTCGTCATCGTGCTCATAGATGATATTTTAATATATTCAAAGAGTCAGAAAGATCACGAAGAACACTTGCTAGTAGTCCTTGATACTCTTAGGTAGAATCAGTTGTTTGCACAGTACCGAAAATGCGACTTCTGAAAGGAAGAAGTCAAGTTCTTAGGACACGTGATTTTTAAAGAAGGAATCATCATGGACCTTACAAAGGTGATGACGGTACATGATTGGGAGCAGCCCAACTCAGTTACAGAAGTGAGGAGTTTCCTCAGACTTACCGACTATAATCGCCGATTCATTAAAGATTTCTCCAAGATAGCCTGACCATTGTCCCAACTTACTCGAAAAGATCTTAAATTTACTTGGAATGAGAAAGCAGAGGCAGCCTTCTAAGAATTAAAGGACAAGCTGACGTCTGCACTCGTGATAGTGCTACTAGAGCAACGGATCAAATATACTATTTACACCAATGCCTCTCGAGTCAGTTTGGGGTGTGTACTTATGCAGAAGGATATGATGATCGCCTATGCCTCACGACAGTTGAGGAAACACGAAGAAAATTAACCCCACTCATGACCTGGAGTTGGCGGCAGTCATTTTCGCATTAAAGCTTTGAAGACATTACCTCTATGGTGAGGAGTTCAAGCTCTTTTGCGACCATAAGAGCCTTAAGTACATCTTTACATAGAGGGACCTGAATATGAGGCAGCGCCATTGGATGGAGACAGTGAAAGACTTCATGTTTGAAGTCTCCAACCATCCTGGTAAGGCCAACCTTGTGGCCGATGCGTTGAGCCGCAAGAAAACTATAGAATTTACAGCCCCACTGATGGTAGGAGAGTGGAATATGGTGGAGTTCGTGTGAGATTTCAAACATAGGCTGACAATGGAGGAGTCATTCGAGAGCATCACACACTTCCACGTGCAACCACTTATTGATGACAGAATCATTGTGGCTCAGAGAGAAGATGAAATATTGTTGAAGATGAGAGAGCGTTCAAGCGACAATGAAGAATTAGAATGGAGGATTGGCTTAGATGGAGGTTTGCGGTATCGTGGCCGCCTATGTATGTAACACCCCAGATTTTTGCCAACCTGAAGTTAGATGTCCTTAGGCAAGGGGTAGATCCTAACCCCTTATGAACCTCTCAAACCTCAAATCCTTTAGGAATTAGACAAAGTTAACTAAGTGCTAAACTGGATTAGCTACAAAATCCGCTTGATTCACTTTAAATACGATCTGCAAGACACAAAACGTGTAGAATCATGACGCTAGGTTACCCTAAAATTTAGGCCCAATCCCATTACCCAGTTGCTCTCGGGAGCACATTGAAACTCCGTATCAGATCTGGACCGCACGTCGAAGGTCCGATTACTACGAAATTATATAACTAGGACCGCCTTGCTGGGCTTGACAACTATCTCGGAAATCAAATCCAGATTGTGTCCTGGGACTATTCGCTTGAGCCCGGAGTGAAGTGTGTGAGAAACGTGGATATTTTAGAAATAAATATCTAAATTTAAGTAATTTGAGACTTGTCACTTACGGGCCTAATATAAGCAATCAGACCGTCAGAATCTGACCCAAATACACCCTCGGATCAAGGAACATTTCCCATATATGTCGATGTACTTGTAACCCTGATCGAGTTTCGGTTACCGTTGAACTGAAACTGGTCCGCCATGTGTGATCTGGGAACCCGATTGGAATGAAAACTTAACTCAACCTAGATCCATAGTCAGTGAGCTTAAGTCCGACCTTTGGCTCAAGGGGGGGCTCCGGAAGAGCTCCGTTGAGACAGAACTGATGCCCTTTGGACATAACCTAAGTATACCTTGGCCCTGGCATATTTCTGGCAATTATAGGCTTATATAAGGACCTTAAACCTTCTCTCATTCACTTCATACGAATTTGAGAAAACCCTAGGAGAGAGAAGAGAGAAAAGAGTGAGAAAGTGTGAGAGAAGTGTAAGAACCTTCCTGCTATTCTACCCTGCCGATCTACGTGCTTAACCATCGCTATCTAATAGCTTTTCCGGCGATTTCGGCTTTGTTCTTAGGTAAGAAAACCTAACCCTAACCTGTTTTAGAGCTCTAGGTAGTTTGAGTTGTGAAATAACTAATCTGAGTCATGTTGTAGGTTGCCAAATCACCGTAGACAAAAGCTTATCGATTCTATGGAGTTCATTACGCTTCTACGGCATAAGGTGAGGACTTTAAACGTATAGGTTATGGTTTTCAAGGCTTTCAATGTCAGTTAATGATATATTACTGACGTGAATGCTGTTGTACATATACAAAGTGCTGTCTGTTTCGTTTTTCAGATATACGTTAACTGTGTTGAATATACTGTATTCCTCGTATTTGTAGAAAATATCATATACGTATGAAATACGAATTTGTGCTTGCCATGATTAATTGCTGTCTATATATGCTAGATGTATGTGTATCAAATTCTAGGTGAACGGATTAGCCTAATACCTGTTATATTAACATACATCGTTTATATACAAGGTGTAGCCTAAGTGATTGTTGAAATGCCTGAATGAATATGGATTCATGATTTGTGCCTGCCATGTGTATTGAATGTAAGAACATGATTGTGGTGTATTAGACAACCCCTTAACGAAAGGATTTGCCCTAAATCACACCACGGCCAATGCACGCTTTGTGTGTTAAAGTGTGTAGCCCAAGTGTTTGTGAAAATGAACAAAAGAATATGGAACGTGGATTCATGATTGTCATGGCTATCCATCATGGGTGCACGCGTGTTATAAATGGGGCAACTCCCTAGTGAAAGGATTTGGCTTAATACCTATGTGATCAACATACGTCATGTATGTTGATGTATGTAGTCTAAAGTGTTTGTTGAAATATCTGAATGAGTAAGTAGTTAGTCAATTGTAATGTATTGGGGTGTTGAGATATGATTCTCAACCCCTTTAACTATGTGTATGCTTTCCTTCATGTACCGTATCTTATCGTATCTATTTATCTATGTAATGCATATGTATAAATCCATGATTAAGTTGTATTCCATAAGATGTAAAAACAAAGCCGTGAAGGGTGATGAGGGAGTGGTGTAATGATTCTGTGCAATAGCCCTGGTAGCCCTAAAGCGGATGATATTGGACCTTTGATTGTATGATTTGAAATCTTGATTCATTACTGCTTTAACTGTCTTCTAGGATATTTTGTTGTAATTGAATGTGATTGGGGCTATTGTATAGTCCAGGCAATCGGTAACAGGCTTTGAATTCGTGGCTGAATTCCTTCGCCACGTAGGATGTGTTTGATGAACCCGAGTCGTACATTAGTTGGCGACAGTAGTTAGGCCACACGAAGGGCTTATGCACTTCATGTAGTTCAACTTATTGTGCGCTCGTGCTAGTCGAGCTCGTCAAGTAACCCGATCTGTCTAATGCATGTTCACCATGTTTGGATGCTCTTGTTTAAACCTAAGGTACCAAACGTACCAGTGTAATTTCGTTTAACCTTGGTACCTCGATCTGCTAAGACTCATGAGCCGAGCATGGTGGTATGGGACACCGTGGTCAACCTATCATCTACGCTAGGGCGATGTGCCTTCCCGTAGTGACCAGTGAGCAACCCAGACTCGTGAGCCGAATACGGTGGTATGGGACACTGTATTCGAGCTATCAGCCTATGATAAGGTGATGGGGGAGTGGTGTAACGATTGCGTGTAACAGCCCTGACAGCCCTTTGTAGTGACCTCGAGCATACTCTACATCTACGGTGAGGCGACGAGCCTTCCATAAACTAGGTCTGTATTGATAAGGTGATGGGGGAGCAGTGCAATGAGTGCGTGTAACAGCCCTAACAGCCCTTTACAGCGACCTAGAACCGCATTATCGTATAAGATTATCTAAGACTAACGACCTTAGAATGGATCATTGTTTGGGAATGATATAAGGGAGGTACCTTAGTTTCCCAATACTGCTGTATGAAATGGACTAATAACAACTCGGTAATCACGCTCATAACATAGCACTGCATGTACCTGGAAGATGTGGAGCACTGAGGGATGAACGCATGCCGCGGACATAAGATGTTGTCACACGAGGGTGGTTTGGCAAGGGCATGCATCATGACTACATTTCATCCTTGCATTAATAAGAGTAATTTAGGAGTGTTTGATTGTATTGCTTTATCATTACTACATGTTAACCTATGCTTTATTATTCCACTGAGTTGATCACTCACTCCCACGTTATGGGACGATGTTTAAACACCAAACCAGACCCTATTTGAGTTTCAGATGATAACGATGCTTACGAAGCGGAGCCGGACTTTTATGATGATGAGGAGGGTTTCTCCTTACATAGCTATCAGGTGGGTTTATGTAGACCATCTTCTGATCGACGGGGTTACAAGGTTGTTGATTAGATGCCATTACACTTTAGTTTACTCTTTTGGAGCACCCTTGTATATTCACTTTGTCCATTTTTGGAGTATACATTGATATATTTAACCTAGTAACATGTTCACACTCTGGAGACTTACAATAGTTTATATAATTTATATATCCATCATAGTCTTCTGCTTATATAATTTAACTGTCTCTGGAGTATGATATGTTGTTTTGGCCTAATCCCATTCATCTTTAATGAACTAATACAAACAACATTCAATCATCATTCTTTATGTTGCATAAGTGATGCGTTGGAACTCGGGAGTTGAGTTTATGCTCGACCCCCGATTTTCAGGGCATTACAATGCATCCCGAACCTTCACGACTTGAGGAGAGAAGTTTTAGAGGTCGCTCACAATTCAAAGTTAGTGATGCATCCGGTTAGTACGAAAATGTATCGAGACGTGAGGTGTTCATACTGGTGGGACAACATGAAGGCCCAAATAGCAGACTTTGTGTCCCAATGCCTCACGTGCCAGTAAGTCAAGGCCGAGCACCACCGACCCCCTGGTTTACTTCAGCCCATGCCCATAGCTGAGTGGAAGTGGGATTTCATATCTATGAATTTCATTTCCGGGTTACCAAAGACGAGAAAGGGGCATGACTCCATTTGGGTGATTGTGGACCGGTTGACGAAGTCGGCCCATTACCTCCCGATTTGAGTTTCTAATTTGGCAGATGACATGGCCATGCTGTACATTAAGGAGATAGTATGACTACATGGGGTTCCTCTAGAGATTATGTCAGACCGAGACACACGATTCACGTCTATGTTCTGGACCTAAATATAAGAGGCGATGGGGGTGAAGATGAAGTTTAGTACTGCGTTCCACCCACAGACCGATCGGCAAACGAAACGGGTAAATCAAATACTCAAGGACATGTTACGAGCATGTGTACTTGACTTCAAGGATAGTTGGGATGACTGTCTCCCGTATGCCGAATTTTCTTATAACAACAGTTTCCAAGCAAGCATTGGCATGGCTCCTTACGATGCCTTAAATGGACGCCCATGTCGGGCTCCGCATTATTGGGCGGAAGTTGGCGAGAAAAGCTTGGTTAGCCCAGATCTGGTTCAGGCGACCTCAAAAAAGATCGATATTATCAGGCGTCAACTCCTTACAGCACATAATAGGCAGAAGAGCTTCGCTGATACGAGACGGAGACAATTGAAATTTGAAGTTGGGGACCATGTATTCCTTAAAGTTTCCCCAATGAAGGGAGTACTTTATTTTGGTATGAAAGGGAAACTCACAGCGAGGTTCATTGGGCCATTCCAGATTTTATATCAAGTGGGTGTGATGGCATACCGTCTCACCTTTCCCACACCACTCGCAGGTGTACACAACGTGTTTCATGTGTCGATGCTGAAGAAATATGTTCCCGACCCTACTCATATTATCAGGTGGGAGCAAGTACAACTAAGAGAAGACACCACTTATGTATTGCGGCCCACGCGTGTTCTAGATAGGAAAGAGCAAATATTGCGTAGAAAGGTCATCCCACTCGTGAAAGTGTTATGGACACACCACACCGAGGAGGAGGCAAATTGGGAAACAGAAGCTGAAGTCCGTAAGAACTACCCACAAATCCTCGAGGAGTACGAAAAGGTACACTCTTTGGGAACGAAAATGTACAAATTTCAGGGATGAAATTGTTCTTTAAGGGGGGTAGATTGTAATGTCCTGGAAAAATCCGTACAAAGACCCGAGTACTACCTCAGGTAGAACAACCCCAGGACTGCATCCTGTCGAATAATTTAGACGAGATTCAGTTAAGTATTAAATAATCAATGGATTAAGCTTGGGCCACCAATTTCACAAATGGGAAGGTCTAGAACCAGGAATACCACTGACTCAATGTCATCTTAAGACCTAGAAGAAATCCTAAGGGCCTGTCGCTCTCGGTGGTACATTGAAACACTGTAACGGACCTACACCATACATCGGGGGTCCGATGACCACGAAACTATACGACGATGTCCGTCCTGTTGGGCTTGACAACCATCGCAGGAATCAAGCCCATATAGTGTCCAGAAATGCCCAACTAGAGCCGTGAGTTAAGAGCATGAGAAACGCGAATATCCTTAGAAAATGAACTGAAATTTAAGTGAATTGGGTCGTACGCTCTCACACAAAGTTGAAGAATTCGGACCGTTAGTTTGTGACCAAACTTCACCCATGGGAAAAGGAAATTTTCCTGCACATATCCGTATAACTGTAGCCCTGATTGAACACGTACGACCGTTGATCTGAGACAGGCTTTCCACGGTCGATCGGCTCATCCGATCGCACTAAAATCATGTCTTAGCATAAATCCAGTGCTAGGGAGTGTACCCTATGATGTAGATGAGTAGTGGGCCTCCCTATGAGCCCTATTCGTCAGAAACGGCTGCCCAGAAGGTATAAACAATGTATAAGGTGGCCCTCGGGCCATTTACATCACATCTAGGGCTATAAATAGCTTCCCACACACCCCCACTCTCACAAATACGAATTTCAAACCCTAAATAGAGAGAGAGAAGAGAAAAGAGAAAATAGAGAAGAGGAAGTGTAGGAGATCGCTTCAACTGTGGGAAATCTTCTCCCACGCATCCACGTGCCTAATCACCGCTTCTTTTACTCTATCAAACTTCTTTCAGATACGATTGTGGGTAAGAAATACCAACCCTAATATCAAGGTAGAGCTCCCAGATAGTTCTTCGTCAACCTAGCTAACCAGTTTCATCATTTAAGTACCCAACGCTCCATTTTTTAGAAACGTAGAATTTGGACCGAGTCCGAGTCGAGCATACTAACGAAAGGTGCAAACTATAAACACTTAGGTTACGGTTTATCAATGCTTTCATGTCAATTAATGATTTATGTCTATCTTGATTGCCATCGTATTGTCTTAAATACGTTGATTTCTATATGAGATGCACCTATGAATTGTGATAAATAAATGATGCACCCTATGTGTTTGTTGAAATGTTTAAATGAGCAATAGAAAATGATTAGTGCTTTCCATGATTACTTATCTAAGATTCATCATTGTCATATACATGTAGATCTCTCTGTATAAAGAATTGATAAAACATATGTTGTAACTAACGTAGTCTATGTGTTTGACAAATTGTCTAAATGAGAAATTGTTGATGAATTGTATTTCCTACGAGTATTATGGTAGGATTCTTCATTGTTTTATGCGTATGTATATTTTCCTCTATGAAATCAATTGATAAATGCATGTTGTATTAGCATGGTCTATGTGTTTGATGAAATGCCCACATGAGAAATCCACATGGATTGTTTGTTGAATGTTGGGATAAATATTACACGTGATTGTTAGCCACATTTGAGTAGGATTGAGGCTACAAACGTAGCCCATGCAATCAGTAAAAGTCCTTGTTTGAGTGGCCGAATTAGCCTTACCACCTTGGGTAAACTCGATGAATACGAGTCACACGACGATTGTCGACAATGGCTAGGCCACGGGGGGCACTTATGCGCTCCATGTCGATTAAGTCACTGTGCACCCATACCAATCAAGCTTGCCTAATGAACCAATTGACCTACTATGTGTTTATCATGTATGGACACAACTGCTTAAATCTAAGGTACCCCTCACTAATTTAAAGATCCACTTTAACCACGGTACCACGATCCACTCAAACTCATGAGCCAGGCATGGTGGTATGGGATACTGTATTTGAGTTGTCGGCCTACGCTGGGGTGACGAGCCTCCCCATAGTGACCAGTGAGCAACTAAGACTCGTGAGCCAGGCATGATGGTATGGGACACCGTGTTCGTGTTGTCAGACTATGCTAGGGTGATGAGCCTCCCCGTAGTGACCGCGAGCGCAACTTCTTATAACCTGCCTATCATATGTGTTTGATTAGGAGTGACGAACCTACAACTTGTCTATCGTATGTGTTTAACTAAGAGTGACGAACCTAAATGGATTCAGAGCATAGGAGTAAGACCACGGTGGTTGTCTAATGCCAAATGCTCGATTTGGGTCAATGATATAAAGGGAGGTACCCTAGCTTCCCAAACTTATTGTACGAATGAGCTTAATTAATTACTTGGCAAACATGACCATGCATCGCACTGCATTAGTTAGGATGTGCCAAAAAGGCGTTGGAGTTGCATCGTTTGAGGAAGTGTTGTCATATGCGAAATAGGTTGTTGGAGTCGCGTATAAGGGAGCATTGATGGGTGAGGGCATGCATCATTACTTGCACCCCATTTCTGTATTAAAAAGAGTAGTTAGGAAGTGATTGTTATGATTGATTTGTTATTACTGCTTTGATGGACTTGATAACATGTGTAACTTTTGCCTTATAGAACCACTGAGTTGATCACTCACTCTCACTCTGGGACGGTGTTTTAAAACACCAACCAGGCTCTAATGTAGATGCAGGTACAGATGATGTCTATGCAATGGAGTAGGACTTCTTGGATGAGGAGGACAAATTCTCCTACTTCCAACTCTCGGGTGGGTCGATCTAGGTACATACCGCTATGCAGGGACCATTGGGACATCTGGGCTTAGTTGGACACTTTTACATGTCCATATTTTATTCATTTTGAAACAATACATGTATATATATTGAACCCAGTTACGTACTTATACTCTGGAAGAAACCTTGTGAAACTTTTATATACTTATACAGATATGTTTAGAATTCCGCACTTGCTTAACTCAATTAAATCTGGAGTATGATTTGTTGTTTAGTATAATCCCATGCATGCTTAACTCATTAACATGAAAGAAATCTGAATATCATCATCCATAATGCATAAGTGATGTTCTGAATCTCGGGAGTAGAGCTATGCTTGACCCTCGAAATTTAGGGCGTTACACGCCCCAAACTTGGAAACCATGCTTACAAAATTCTCGATCGTCGAATCTAGCGCAGACAGCCTCCATAATATCCCATTCTCAGTTCCCGGCACCCATATGCCAGATTTCGATCCTGGGATCCTACAAGGAGGATTTTCAGTATATTTTTTTTGAAATGGATAATGGAATGGTTAATCTGATTGGGCGGCTACACCTTTTATATATGGTATCGATGCATATCTAAGAAATGAACCTGGTCAACATATCACACATATGATGGTGCACCAGCTCAACAATGAGGGCGAAGAGATAACAATTCCCCTATAACTCTTGCACGCACCATGCTACTAAACATATCCTGAAAATAACTATAAATAATCTATATGAGCAAACCACAGCTCGTGAGTCTATTGCGTACCGAGAGTAAAACACGACTTATCGGGACGCTCCCATAAAGACATCTAAAACAACCATATGCATATTATCAACCAAGCATGTTATCATAGGTGAGCATGTTACCAAACAAGCATAATATTAAAATTCGTCATGTTATCATAAATCATGATCAATTTTAGGCATACTATTCAGACTAAGAATCGTAAATCATGAAAATAGTCAATCATCCTGTACAAGATAATTAATTTCATGTTTCACTACAGAGCATACGATGTAAAAGAAATGATAAAGCTAATGCATGTAGTCAGGATGATAGTACGTGGTATCGCAAGCCGCGGGGTTCATCACATGGAACTTCTATCCAAACCAGTCTCGTACCTAAATTCGAATAGCTAGATTCATTGTGATAAACTTCTCATCTCAGGTTGGTCGCCCGGCCAACCAAAATCCTGGCTATTGCGAATGTACACATAATGATTTGGTTGCGCACCAACATCCTGAGTGGATAGTGAATGAATGAATGGATGAGTCAAATGCTGTGTACGTAACTCCTACTTAGTAAGTCGACATATAACCACCACAGCACTCCCGATGTGGGACAAGGTTCCTCTTCACTGTATGCACAGTAGCCTGCCAACCACTGGTAGATCGACCAGGCCCTTAGGCCCCGCCCACATCAGCGTCCGCCAACATTAGCCCGCCCACATGTGCAATAGTGACGGGGCATCACAATGTCAGTACCATACATGAATACTATCAGTCATGCCAAGGTTATGAGATGCAAGGCCTACCTAGCCAAATGTCTTATGCAGGTTGCAGCTCAAGCATGCAAGTCCTCATTTGAATCCACATATCAATACAGTTCCTCTCCAGATAATTACTGGGGTCTAGTACACTAAACACCAGCTTGTTGTCCCATCTAAGCGCACAACTAGGTAAATAGAAGAGATCTCACTATCCGCCTGTCAATATCAGACCCGAATCATCGATAGCGAACCCACTCCTGAAGCTGGATCAGACTTGGCCTAGTGATTATCCCCTTACTCGGGTGGGTAAGACAACACCCCCTTCCAACCGACCACGACACATGAGAGACGCGGCTTGCTGGTATACGGCCCCTGTGCGCTCATGTATCCACTCGGTCTCATCGTTGGAGCATCCACTGGTATCAAGATGGTTTGAGGACCTTCACCCTGAGACATCTATGGTGCCCCAGTGCTAGAACAAGTATTTCCAGTGTGCAATCATGTCATCCACGCTATGCTCGCAGAGGCTACGACCCTGATGTCGCTAGGGCGTACAACAATACAATCATACCATGCAAGTGCGTGAATCACACTATCAAATCATACATCAATCCTGCGCGTACCGTGCGCTCATGTGGGGTCACTTTGTCTATCAGGGAGTCTCATAAATAATCCGCCCAATGACATATGCTATGATCAGTCACTCCTCATAATAAGCATATAAATGATGCACATAGGCATGTAACATGGTGTTATACTAAGCATATTCTTAGTGTCCTACCAGACTATGTACACTAGCATGACTATCAGATATAAACAATAATCAGCGTAAACACAAGAATAGCCAATGTGACGCAAAGGTCCATACATTTAAGTGTCTTTAATAGCACACTGAGGCCCTATACCTCTTGTAAATACTTAACAAATGGCCACCAGGGCACCTATAATATGCACATACATAAAGTGCAGAGGTTATGGTGGTACACAAGTTTTAACATGTATCATCATTATCATAGACATCATTCAACATCAAATTCATCCTCATAACATGTATCATGTAATCATTTGCATAGAGTACATAACATATAGGGATTCACATGCATCATCAATATCATGGCCATTGTCCAATACTATCATTATACATGCCCTAGGCATATTAGTTGTCTATCATACATAAGGTTATCCTTACATCTACCAACATCATTTATTTGTCATTATCCACGCATCAAGTAAAATATGGTTATCTTATTCACATTATCATCACGACAATCAATACATGCATTATTATCACTTGGATATCAAGCATTGTGGTCAACTAGTATATTTTTTCATCATGCATATATATATATATCATCATTATCATGTGTAACGCCTTAAATTTCGAGGGTCGAGCAAAGCTCAACTCCCGAGAATCCATATTAGTGCATTAAACATGAATGGGATTACACTAAATCAGCATATCATACTCCAGAGTTAACGTAATTAGGCAAGCGGAAGGCTGAAATAAATATAAAAAAGTATGTAAGTGTTTATCAATTCCCAGAGTATGAGTATGTTGCCAAGCTAAATAAGTACATGTATGGTTCCAAAACTTACAAAATATCCAAAATTTACAAAATATCAAGTGCAAAGGTTTAACTAATCCATAGTCCCATAATCCTGGCGACGTAACTCTAAGTCTACATAGACCCGCCTGAGAGTTGTATGTAGGAGAACTCCTCCTCGTCGAAGAAGTCCGGCTCCATTGCGTAAGCCTCATCGTTGTCTGCAACTACAACAGAGTCTGGTTGGTATTTTAAAACACCATCCCAGAGTGGGAGTAAGTGATCAAATCAGTGGTACTATAAGGCAAAGGTTAACATGTTATCAATTCAGTCAAGCAGTAATGATAAAGCAATACAACAATCATATCCTAAGTACTCTTATTAATGAAGGAATGGTATGTTGTAATGATGTATGCCCTCGCCTGCACTCCCTCAACGACATCATCTCACGATCGCGCATGACAAACTCCCTAAATGTACGCTTCCTCGCCAAAGCACATGCAACGCGGTGCATGGTCGTGTTAGCCAAGTTCTTAATTAGGCTTATTCATACAACAAATTTGGGAAGCTAAGGTACCTCCCTTTATATCATTAACCCAAACAGAGATCCATCTAGGCTCGTCAATCCTAGTTAATCACATACGATAGGCAAGTTGTAAGGCATCACCCCTAATAAAAGCAGTGGATAAGCAAGTTCAATTGATTATACTTGAAGTCACTACGGGAGGATCGTCACCTGTACGTAGGCCGACAGCTCGAATACAGTGTCCTATACACCACCATATTCGGCTCACAAGTTTGGGTTACTCACTGGTCACTACGGGGAGGCTCGTAACCCCAGCGTAAGCCGACAACTCAACCACGGTGTCCCATACACCACCATGCCCGGCTCATGAGTCTTAGCGGATCGTAGTACCATGGTTGAAATGGGCTGTCATATCGATAAGCGGTACCTTAGATTCAAGCAATAACGTCCATACATGGTAAACACACATTAGGCCAATCGGGTTATTAACAAGTTTGATTTGTATGAGCACACGCTAAATCAATCGACATGGAGTGCATAAGCACTCCACGTGGCCTAAACACTGTCGATAATCACCGTACGACTAAGATTCATCGAACGTATCCCTTGTGGTGAGACCAGCTCTACCACTCGACCGGAAGCTATTACCGATTGCCTAGATTACGTAGTAGTTCCAATCACACACAAATGCAATAGGTAGTAACATGTGATAGTCAAAACTGCATTTAACAAACAATTCAAATATAAATCTCGTTTAAGCATTTTAACAAACACCTTGAGCATGTTATTATACATATGCATTTCATCAATGAATCACATAGTTGCAATTAAAGTTACATGGAGGAATTTATACATATAGCTAAGGTAGTTGAGAATCCCATCTCAATACCCTTAATAAATGCAATTCATCAAACAATTACTCATTCAGACATTTTATCAAACACTTAGCCTACACATTACTTCATACATGAACTAAATTAGTTAAAGCATATATTATGGCAAATCCTTTCATAAAGGAGTTGTCATACATATGACAAACACGTATTCAAGATTAATAGTCATGGTAAGCACAAATCATAGTTACAATTTCATTTAAACATTTCAACAAACACATGGGATGCATAATATATTCACAAAGTTCACACACATGTATAATCTATCGAATACATCGTAACTAAGACATATGATAGCAATCAAGTCAGACATAAATCATTACTAACATTGAAAGCCTTGAAAACCATAACCTAAACGTTTATAGTCCGTGCCTTTCGTCGGTACACCCGTTACGAACTCGGTTCGTACACTACGTTCCCAAAACAGCACAACGGCTACCTACATCACGAAACAGGTTAGTTATTTCATCGATTCCTCTATTTGGATTCCTAAAACAATATTAGGGTTAGAATTTCTTATCCAAAATATCATTGGAAAGATTTGTGTAGCTAGATGTAGAGGCGATCTAGTGCGTGTAGTCGTAAGAGAGAAACACCGCCACGATCTCCCGAACTCTCACTCTTCTCCTCACTCTTTTTTTCTCTTTTCTCTCTTCTCTCACCTAGGGTTTGAGAAATTTCGCATGAGAGAGGGGTGGGGGTGGTTTAAGGGCCTTATATAGGCTTAGAAGTGATGTCAATAGCACCAGGGCCATGGTATACTTAGGTTATAGCCAAAAGGCATCTATTTCAGACAAACAGAGCTCATCTAGAGGTCCATTACCTGTCTAAGTTAAAGCGTAAGTTTTCTGACCATGTATCTAGGCCAGGATACGATTTCAGCACATTTGGATAGGCCGATCAACCGTGACGGACCTGTATCTGTTCAACGGTCGTCGTCACTCGATCAGGGCCACAAGTATATGGATATGTGCAGGGAAATTTTCCTGATCCAAGGGTGTAGTTTGGCCAGAAACTGACGGTCTAAAACCTTTAATTTCACCCGCAAGAGAACGATCCAAATCACTTAAGTTTTAGTTCATTTTCTAAAGATATTCGCGTTTCTCACACACTTCGCTCAAGGCTCAAGTTGTGTGTTTCTGAATACTATTTGGGCTCGATTCCCATGATGTTATCAAGCCCGAAAAGGTGGTTATAACCTTATAGTTTCGCGGTCATCGGACTTTCAATGTGCAGTCTAGGTCCGATACGGAGTTTCGATGTGCTCCCGGGAGCAACTGGGTTTTGGGTTTTCTCATAGGTTTTTAAGTAATGTTGAGTTAGTGATTTTAATAGTTTTGGGTCTTGCCATTCATATAGATAGTGGTTCGAGCTAATTCCACTAATTATTTAGTTTAGTACTTGATTAATTTTCGTCTAATTTCCACAGTACACGGTCTTTAGTGATTTCTGCCTGAGGTGGTACTCGAGTCTTTATACGGATTTTTTCGAGGCGTTACACCATGAAGATCATTTTCACTTCATGATTAACATAAATAATGTCATAAGTATTATAAATAATTACTCATCTATCATCAATGCATATGCTATAATTCACCATCCATTAAATCATATATATCATTTCAACCAATAACTCATAATCATCATTATCACGTTACCGTACATATATCATCATCTCACCCATCACTAGGTGCATCCTACCTAGTGCGACTTCCACACTGGACTTGAACTACAAGCAAGACATGGGGTCGTATAGGTCAAGTGTGAGTCCCACTTGGTGAATCAATAAGCCAACCCAAGGGCATAAATGTCCAACCACAATGCTTTCAATGGTGTGGATCTAGTTCCACAACTAAGTGGGTCCCACTAGCTAAAGGTGTAAGTTCAACGCATGGTTGTGCTCCACGTTTTTCCACAAGTATGGTTAATGGGATTTTATTTTTTTGATGATTTAACATTCTTGTGGTATGGCCCACTTAGGTCTAGGTTTGGTTTATTAGTGGACGATGGTCCCACACCAAGGGAAGTGTACATGGATACATGCCTCTAAGGTGGATCCCATAATACAACTAGGACCCATTACTCCAACATCAAATAAGAGATAAAATTACAAACCCAAACATAAGACTCACATGCCAACATTGCACAGACTCCACATTATGTTGGGCCCATGTACCTCATTCACAAGTAAATATTAAGGCTTGTCGAGTCCCTTTAAGTGTGGCCTAACTAACTAGTGGTATTGTGCAAGGCATGCTGCCTACTAGGCAATTGGCCTACCTAACGGGCATAAAAATATTTACCATGATGGGCTTTATACTCCCATATGTTTCTCTTAGGATTGGGCCCACTAGGCCTTAGTTTTAATTCATTTGGTTTGGCCCGGTGCCAAATATGACCTAGGGAAAGAGATTGGGCAGTAAGGCTGTCCATCACATGCTTTATAAGGTAAAAGAATAAATTACATGATATACGAAGTGGGCCTTATCTGGCAAGGGTGCGGCTCATACAAGGTAGAACCACTTGGGCCTTAGGATTGCCTCATTTATATGGGCCCAAGGTCATCCATATCTTAAGACAACAACTGAGTAGTAAGAGCAGTCCACTACATATTTTACAAGTTATAAAACACCCGTTTATAAAACATGCTAGGTGGGCCTCATCAGATGAAGGGAATGACACAGACAAGACAACCCATAATGGATGGCCCACTTAAGGTTGTGGGCTCACCAGCACCAACAGTTTCTTTTCTATAGTTTCGATGTTGCATTTAATGCCTAGGGGAGGTGGTGAACCCCATTAATGTGGCCCAGATGATTTATATATCAAACAGACTTTTGGTGCAAAGTTAGTTCTGGGTCATTTTAGAGTCAGATTCACGATCACATGGGGCCTACATATGGTGAAAGAAAATAGCCACCTGGTGGATCTATGTATGCGCTTTACAAATTATAAGGCTGGGCTCATTGGTTAGGTGAGTATATTTTACAGTGATGGCCTAAACAAAGGTATTTGGAGAAAGTGTGCATGAAGTATAGTGCAGAATTAGTTTTGGCCCAATTTTGAGTATCTCCCATGATCACAGGGGACCACCTTTCAGTATCTCATTAGGTGCCCTTGGTAGTACTATATATGTACTTAAAAAATCATAAGCTAGGACCAACTAGTTGTGCTCACGTAATATTTGATATAAGGCCAAACATACGCACTTTAATTTTCTACACATAATTTCTGCACAACCATTCCTGGCCCCATTTTAAGATTCACTCCCTGATCAATTGAGGTCTGATTTGGCCCAATTAAAATGTTATTTATCTTTTCATTAGTGTAGGTTAGAGGTTCCAAGTGGTGGCCTACTAAAACCTCTAGTGTGTGGTCCACTATAGAGGCCTAAAGTTGGTACAAAACATAAATAATTAGACAATTTTCAGCAATGGGGTCAGTCACAACTTAGGGCCCAATTTCCAAACACTAGGGGATCATTCCTGACAAAAATGTGAGACATCGAAGCTCACTTATATAAGGATTAAACATTACCCAAAGTGGGACACTTAACTACAGAGTGTGGGGCCTACTACAAGGTGTTAAAGAGGCCTACATGCACTACAGTCAAGTACTTCGAAAATTTCAGCAAACAGAAAGTGCAAAGGAAATGAAATAGATCCGATGGCAAGTGGGGCCCATATTCTAGTAAACCATAGATAAGAGACACACAAAAATATACATGGGTTTACAGATTGGATGAACTAATAAAATGCATAAATCACAAGTGATCCCACACCCAAGTGGGTCAAAAGAGGATGAATGTTATGTACAACATAGACCAACATACACATCAAGTAGTATATGAAATGAATTGCTCAAATCTCTATGATCAAATCCTCAATTGGAAAATTCCATCCCATGGATGGTTTGGAAATAAGTCATTTATGCTTTATATAAGATCCCAATCATACAGAGCCTTGGGTGCATCCGGACCATACAAAACAATTTAAGGTTTATTCTTACGAAAGTATCAATCGGTCCAGAATTTCCTAAATTCTATCATAAAAGAATCTGATGATGGGGACCATCAATATGATTATTAACTATCTCAATCAAGTTAAGAACAAATATCAAGTATATCTGACAGTTGGAATCACAGATATGGTCCACACAAGAATGGTCATAATAAGCTCGCAAATACAACTTTCGTATTAGGCCAAGATCTTAGCCGTCCGAACTTCGATTGAGGCTTATTATATACCATTGGAAAGCTAGTTCGATTTCCTACGAATCCAACAGAACATATATATCTAATGTATTCATTAAAGGGATTAAAAGTGGGTCCATTTTTGGAAAATCGGAATCCTGCATGTGCTGCTGGACAGCAGCCAAGTAAAGTTGATGCCAATGATGATTGGACCGTTGGATGGCTACGAAACTTGGACCAGAGTTAGTTCATATTGTGTTTAATATTATATCCAAGTTTCAACTTCGATCTTAGCATATTTGATTTTATACGAATTTTACAATTTGTTGTCCATATACAAAAATAGAATTACATGTGAAGGGTACGGATATAATGTTCATCCTAGTGGGTCATATTGACGTGGGCCACCTTACTAACCACCATAGCTATAAATACATGAACACAAGAACTCCACACCAGTGGGGCCCACACATATCAAGAAAATAAAAAAAGGAAGAAAGAGGAGGATAAAGAAGATGAAAGGAGGGGAGTAAACTCACCTCAAATGGATGGATGGTTGGATGATGATGTGTTGTCCACCCCCTCTAGGTCTGATGATGGGCACACCTTAGCCCCACTCTCTCTCACTCTCTCCTAAAATCTCAGAATTTTTCTAAGTGTAGGAAAAGAATAAGTGCAGGAGAGATCCTACTCCTATATAAAGAATTGGGTGTTGAGGTGGCAAGATGATGTGGCAAGTTTATGAGATCATGTTGGTGGTACAAGTGAGGCCTAAGTCCAATGGGCCTAGCATAATAAAGGTTGCTTGTGTTACAGGATACGTAATTTGAGCCGTGGAGTCGACAAGTCATATCTCACTAACGGAGCGTCGGATTGACACACGGTTTTCACTGTTGCGACCGCAACGACAACGCGGTCCACATGATAGAGGTCTTAAGGTCAGCAAGAAGAAATCACTTGGGTGAGTATTCTAAGTGCACTAGGTTACAGTGTATGGTCTGGTCTATCAAAGGTGTGAGTTGGGACACGTGCATACGAGTGATGTTGCAAAAGACAGAGATCTTACATTCTACCCATCTTATAAAAAATTTCATCCTCGAAATTTCTACGTTCGTATCCAATCATATCATACAAATGAACAACAAAATTCTAAGGAGCATTGTAGAACCAGAATTCAATCATAGCATTCATGCAAGGCACAATAGCCAAGAACACCTAAGTCAAGCATCAAACAAGTAAGAATAATAATCAAGAAATGGGAGGCCTACATTCATATTCTATTTTCTTCAAATTGGGATAAGTAAGTATTCTTAGGTTCTCAAACATCAGGGTACATACACGTCTCCCAAGGATTATTGCTTTGATACCAACTCCTGTCATACCCCAAACTCGGAAACCGGGCTCACAAAATTCCCGATCGCTAAATCTAACGCTGACAGCTTCCGTAGTATCCCATTCTCGGATCCCGGCACCCATACGCCAGATCCGATCCTGGGATCCTATAAGGAAGATTTTCAGTACAATTTTTTTTTTAAATGGTTCATGGAATGATTAATCTGATTAGGCGGTTACATCTTTTATAAATGATATCGATGCATATCCAAGAAACGAACCTGGTCAACATATCACACATATGATGGTGCACATAGTGATTTGGTTGCACACCACCATCCCAAGTGGATAGTGAATGAATGAATGGATGAGTCAAATGCCGAGTATGCAACTCCTGCTCAGTAAGTCCACATATAACCACCACAGCACTCCCGATGTGGGACAAGGTTTCGCTTCACTATATACACAGTAGCCTGCCAGCATATTAGCCTGCCAACCATTGGTAGCTCGACCAGGCCCTTAGGCCTAGCCCACATCAGCGTCCGCCAACGTGTGCCTGCCCACGTGTGCAACAGTTATGGGGCATCACAATGTCAGTACTGTACATAAATACTATCAGTCATGCCATGGTTATGAGATGCAAGGCCTACCTGGCCAAATGTCTTATGCAGGATGCAGCTCAAACATGCAAGTCCTCATTTGAATCCACATATTAGTACAGTTTCTCTCTGGATAATCACCGGGGTCTAGTAAAATAAACACCAGCTTGCCACCCCATCTAAGCATACAACTAGGTAAGTAAAAGAGACCTCACTATCGTAAAAGAGAGCTCACTATCCGCCTGCCAATATCGGGCCTGGCTCATCGATAGCGGACCCATTCCTCAAGTTGGGTCAGACTCAGCCTAGTCGTTGCCCCCTCACTTAGGCAGGTAAGGCCACAACCCCTTCCAACCGACCACGACACAGTGAGAGATGCGGCCTGTAAGACCTGTATCCTAGTTCGTACTATTTCGTCGACTCCCGCAATCCTTTTCGTTGAATTTTGGCAATCCGTAACCTATAATTGACATTTGCGCACGACCCTAAGTCATATCCCATAGATTTGAGTCGACTTAATCCGAGACTCATACTATTGTGACCGCACCGTCGCCACGATTCTAACGCCGCTTCTCGCATACCGATCCCACACCCAGGCCAGGAGATGTAAACCCACGTTCAGTTCGAGGAAAAACACCACGCGTTTGCAATCCCAGGAGAATCTCTATAACATGTCCTATAAATTAATCAATCAAACCAAGTCAACTCTCAAGTCAAGTACACCATCACCTCACATCCATCACTCATAAATCACCTCTCTCTTACACCACCATTTCTCTCCCTCTTTCTCAACAAAAATCTCAAACAAAAGTGGTGGACGTCTAAGCATCCCAAGTGAGAGAAAAGTGTGTTTTGTGTTGCCCACTTCCCACCCCAAAATCCATTATCTTAACCCTTCACTTCTCATCACCCTCCATCAAAGTGAGACACAAGGAGATCGGCGTTCCATCGGACTAAGAAGATCGAATGGTGGGTGCTTCATAGGCCTAGATTTTCATGTTTTTATAATGGGACAAGTGAGGCTTACCGATTGATGGTATGGATCTCACTTTGGACCCTAGATGCGGTCGATGGCCCACCTTGATTCTCATGATCATTCCATGATGGGGTCATTCTCCATGGATCCCATCATGATGTTTATTTTCCTTGCATGGATAAGGTCATCTAGACCTTGTATTTCGTTGGAGAAAGGATCTCCACTGTTGATTTTGATCGGTGGGTCCATATGTATTGGGACCCACTTAATGTATGATTGAATGCATGGAACGGAGGGCCCATAGTGTCAAGGTCCCTCCATCATCACTTGTCTCTTTTTCTCTCTCTTCTTCTCTTTTCCAATTTTTTTGGGTGATGATGTGGCTGTGTGTCCCACCCGGATGTACCCCACCTTAATGTATGTTTTAACCAACGTCCAAGCCATGTGGGCCCTACCTTGGGATGATGGGAAAACACAATTATCAGATTGACCCAAATCACGTGGGCCACATCCATGTGGGACCCACCATGATGAAATGTGTATACACACCATCCGTCCAGCGTCCCTGGACGCTGGACATGTTCAGGGAGCATGGGCAGACAGTGGGGTGTGCTGGTAGCAACAAAAAGAGACCAAACAAATATAAATATTAGATTGATTCAAAGCTTTGGGGAGGGCTGCTCATGCAGGCCCTACCTTGATGTATAAATCAAATCCACACCATCCATCTTATTCCTTAGCTCATTTTAGGCGTTGAGCAGAAAAATGAAGCCAATCCAATAATCAAGCGGGCCATATTATAGAAAACTGTGATTTCTACCGTTTAAAGCAACTAGGACCCACCTTGATGTTTTTACCCGCCAAAACACGTTGAATATTGGGCTCATTTAGACTGTCTTGAGCCATAGAATGCAATGGTTGGGTTGGATTTACCTGATGCGGGCCCCACCTATGAAAAACCTCAGAAAAATGGTTAAAAAAATAATAATAAGTAGGCGCAAAGACGCACCGCCGCTCGCTCTGGCACAGCGTCTGACATCGATCCCCATCGCACCAGCGGACAGACAGGGACCACGGGTCCCAGCCGTGGGCCCCACCGTGATGTGTGTCGTCATCAACATTGTGCATTTGGGTGGGCCCTTTAGGGCAGTGGACCCCTCCCAAAATCAGCCGTATGCACGGCTCAGGTGGCCCACGTCACAGGGAGCAATGGGATTGAACGGCTGCCATTGAAACCCTTTTTGGGTAATAGAAATTTTGAATCATTATAAAATTTATTTTCCTCTTCATCTAGGTCAGCGTGACCTTATCAACAGATTGGGTGGCATATAAACATTATGGTGAGCCCCACGTGGGACCCACTATGGTATATGTGTTTTACCCACACCATTCACACCATTGGACGATGGGACCAATGATGACGTATGTGTTTTATCTATGCCGTCCAGCCATTTTGGCTGGGCTGCTGGACGGCAGAGGACCCCACATGGGGTATATGCTTTATTCATGCTACATATCCCTATGGGACCCACCATGATGCATGTGTTGCATCCAAACCGTCCAACCATTTTGACAGATAATTTTAAGGCTTGAGATAAAAAAATAAGACAGATCTACGTGATAAGTGGACCACACTGCACAGTGAGGATTGAGCGTCTACCATTGAAATCCTTTAGGAGTGCAGAAGTTTTGGATCAGTAGGAAATATGTTTTTCCTCTTAATTCAGGTCTGTGTGACCTTATGATCAAGTTGGATGGAAAATATATATTATGGTGGGCCTTGGGAATTTTAATGGTGGAAATCATTATCACCACTTATATTTGGGTGTGGCCCATTTGATATACATGGGGCCCATTGGTGTGACCGTCTGTTGAGGCGCACCTTGGTATATATATAAGGCCCATGTGATTAGGCCCATCTTGATATATTTGTGGCCCATTGTCGAGGCCCACTCGGTATATATGTGAGGCCCATATGATTAGGCCCATCTTGATGTAGTTATGGCCCATCCACTGAGGCCCTCCTTGATATATATGAGACCCATGTTATGAGGCCCAGTTGATGTATTGGAGGCCCATGGGTCGAGGCCCAATGGGATGTACATAAGGCCCATTGTAATGTGATTCCACCGTGGTTTCTGTGTTGACTTTTATAGCGGGCTATGCCTTAGGAGCAGTGATGGTTTGACGCCCACATCGTAAGTACAATATTGGTTAAATATCCATATTGTAACTCTCCTTAGGGCTCATTGATAAGCCCATACTTGTGTGTAGGCTGTCTAGGCCCATCTTCGTTGTGAGGATAATTCATCACCTTATAACATACTTAGTGTAACTCCATGACTCATGCCCATACGCATCATATGTATGCCTGATATGAGTAATGACTGATCATTGCATATGCCATTGGGCAGATTATTTATGGGACTCATTGGTAGGAGTTACCCACATGAGCGCGTGGTACGCGTGAGATTGCTGCATGAATGGATAGTGTGACTCATGCATCTCACATATGTGTGACATGATCATTGTACGCCTTAGTGATATCAGGGTCGTGGCTCCACAAGCACACCGTGGATAGCGGTATCGGATACCAAAAATATTTAGTTCTAGCACCATGGGCACTTAGGATGTCCTTGGGTGAAAGTGTCAGAACCTTGTTGGTACCAAGAGATGCTCCAACGTCTAGACCGAGTGGATACATGACGCTCAAGTGCTAAATACTAGTAGGCCGCGTCTTCCACTGTGTCGTGGTCGGTTGGAAGGAGATGTGGCCTTATCCGCCCGAGTGAGGGAGCTATAAGCTAGGTTGAGTTTGACCAACTCATAAATGAGTCTGCTATCGACGAGTCAGGTAGATATTAGCAGACTACTGGTCAGGTGGATAGTGTGGTCTCTTCCACTTATTGG
This sequence comes from Magnolia changhungtana, assembly GCA_030180095.1. Taxonomy (NCBI): domain Eukaryota; kingdom Viridiplantae; phylum Streptophyta; class Magnoliopsida; order Magnoliales; family Magnoliaceae; genus Magnolia; species Magnolia changhungtana. Next base: position 10,415,863 of record JASAUF010000259.1, read on the forward strand.
GCTATGCGGCTAGGGAGACGGCAGTCAATGTGAAGTGTATTAGACCCCGGTGATATTCCAGAGAGAAACTGTACTGATATGTGTATTTGATGAGGACTGACATACTTGTATTGCATCTGGCATATGACATTTGGCTACATAGGCCTCGCATCGCATGGCCTTAATATAGCTGATAGCATTCATGCCTTGCATCACATAGCCTTGGTACGACTGGTTGTATTCATGGACTTACCCGCATATTTCCGCATTACTCGGATATTGTATACTAGGCACTCGCCGTACGCACACACTTACACCACCCTCTAAGCTTTTGTAAGCTTAAGTACGACCGTTGCGTACAGGTATTGTTGGATCGCAGCAGCTGTAACGCCCTAAAAATTGGGGGTCGAGTAGCAACTCAACACCCGAGTTTCAAAACATCACTTATGCAACATAAATGCGTATGATTGAATGTTGTCTGTGTTAGTGCAATAATCATGAGTGGGATTATACCAAAACAGTAATTCATACTCCAGATCAAGTTATAAAACGCAAGCGGAAGACTGAAAGATGTATATAAATGTATATAAAGTCGGAAATGGTCACAATCGGTCTCCAAAGTATGAACACCTTACTGAGTCACCATATACAAGTATTAGTTTCAAAATCAAAATGCCAAAAAAAATGGTACAACTATAATGGTAAACCCTATAGCCCCGTCATCTGAATGGCCTAAGCGAAGCCTCCAGAGAACTGCATGTAGGAGAACTCATCCTGATCATCATAGTAATCAGGCTTAGCCTCCTGCGTCTCGTCGATACCTGCATTTAAGACAGAGTCTGGTGGGTGTCCAGAACACTGTCCCGTAACGTGGGAGTGAGTAGTTAACTCAGTGGAACAATAAAGCATAGGTTAACATGTTATCAATTCAGTCAAGCAGTAATGATAAAGCAGTTCAGTCAAACAATCCTAATCACTCTTATTAATGCAAGGATGAAATGTAGTCATGATGCATGCTCTCGCTAATGCTCCCTCATGCGACACCATCTTACGTCCGCAGCATGGGTTCATCCCTCAGTGCTCCACAACGCCAGGCACATGCAGTGCTATGTTATGAACGTGATTACCGAGTTGTTATTAGTCCTTTTCATACAGCAGTATTGGAAAACTAAGGTACCTCCCTTATATCATTTCCAAACAATGATCCATTCTAGGGTCGTTAGTCCTAGATAATCTCATACGAGATGCGGTTCTAGGTTGCTATAAAGGGCTGTCAGGGCTGTTGCATGCACTCGTTGCACCGCTCCCCCATCACCTTATTAATACAGGTCTAGTTTATACTATGTTTACTACGGGAAGACTCGTCGCCTCACCGCAGATTTAAAGTATGCTCGAGGTCACTACAAAGGGCTGTCAGGGCTGTTACACGCAATCGTTACACCACTCCCCCATCACCAAATCAGTGTAGGCCGACAGCTCGAATACAGTGTCCCATACCACGGTATTCGGCTAACGAGTCTGGGTTGCTCACTAGTCACTAAGGGGAGGCACATCGCCCCAGCATAGGCAGACAGCTCGACCACAGTGTCACATACCACCATGCCCAGCTCATGAGTCTTAGCGGATCAAGGTACCAAGGTTAAGCGGGATTCACTGGTGAGTTGGGTACCTTAGGTTCAAACAAAGGCGTCCATACATGGTGAACATACATCGGCAGATCGGGTTACTTGACGAGCTCGACTAGCATGAGCGCACGTTGAGTTGAGCGACATGAAGTGCCCAAACACTCCGTGTGGCCTAACCACTGCCAACAACTTTAGTACGACTCGGGTTCGTCAAATCCATCTTAAGTGGCAAATAAATCTCAGCCACGAACTCAAGCCTGTTACCGATTGTCTGGACTATATCATAGTCTCAATCACTAACCAGAAAGCATATAGAGTAATCAGAGCAGAATTAACTAAGTAATTCAAACATGATAATAAGCATGTTATAAAACACCACTTAAACTGGAAATTCAAGCACATACATTTCATAAGTAAATGATTAAACTAAATAACTTGCATGGAGGTAATCATATACATCTCTAAGGTAGTTGAGAATCCTCTCTCAACACCTACCTAAAATACTATCTCCTAAGTACTTACTCCTACAAGCATTTTCACAAACACTTAAACTACACTTATTTAACATACATAACGTATATTAACGAAAACATGTATTAGGGCGAATCCTTTCGCCGAGTAAGTATTACACACATATATATAGCATATACACACAGTACTTAATCATGGCAAACACACTTCCATATTTTATACGTATACGGTATTTTCTACAAATATACAGAATACACTAAATGCCATAATTTGCATACGTAACTGAATCGCAAAACGAACATCGCATTTTGCATGTGAAATAACACCCAGATCATGAATCTATCATTATCTGACATTGAAAGCATTGAAAACCATAACCTATACGTCTAAAGTTCGCACCTTACGTCATAGAAGCGTAACGAAGCCGATAGAATCTCTAAGTCTTCGTCTACGGCGGCACAACAACCTATAGCATGAATTAAGTCAGCTATCTCTCTACTTGCAATAGTTAAAACCCTAGAACAAGTTAGGGTTAGGGTTTTCTTACCTAAGAATGAAGACAGAATCACTGGAATAACGGTTAGACGGTGATGGCTAAGCACGTATGGTAGCAAGTTAGAGCAACAGGATCTTTCTCCCACTTCTCCCACACTTTCTCTCTCTCTCACTTAGGGTTTTCTCAAATTCGTATGGGATGAGAGAGTGAGGGTTTAAGGTCCTTATATAGGCCCAGAACTCATAGAAATAGACTCAGGGCCATGGTATACTTAGGTTATATCCAAATATGGACTATTCCGTCTCAACGGAGCATTTTTGGAGCCCCCCCTTGAGCCAAAGGTCGGACTTAAGCTCACTGACCTTGGATCTAGGTCGAATTAAGTTTTCGTTCCAGTCGGGTTCCTAGATCACACGTGGCGGATCAGTTTCAGTTCAACGGTCACTGAAACTCGATCAGGGTTACAAGTACACGGACATGTATGGGAAATGTTCCCTGATCCGAGGGTGTATTTGGGTCAGATTCCGACGGTCTGATTACTTATATTTGGCCCGCAAGTGACAAGTCTCAGATTACTTAAATTAGATTTAATTTCTAAAGAAAACCATGTTTTCTCACACTCCTCGCTCCGGGCTCAAGCGAATAGCCCTGGGACACTATCTAGTTTTGAATTCCGAGATCGTTGTCAAGCCCAACAAGGCGGTCCTAATTCTATAACCTCACATTATTCGAACTTTCGACGTGCGGTCCAGATCTGATACGGAGTTTCGTGATGCTCCTGAGAGCAGTCGGGTAATGAGATTGATCCTAGATTTTTGGGTAATGTAGCATCAACGATTCCACAAGTTTTAGGTCTTGCAGATCGTATTTAAAGTGATTAGTGCGGATTTCGTATGTAATCTAGTTTAACACTAGTTAATCCTAGTCTAATTTCTAAAGGATTTGGTCCTGAGTGATTTCTGCCTGAGGTGGTACTCGGGCCTTTGTACATGATTTTTTGAGTCGTTACAGCAGCGTTGAGGCAGGAGCGAGCAGCAGATTATTTTGGAGTTTTTGATCACCCTGTATTTTCCTTCCCGCTTTGTACTTAAAGTTTTTGATATAGTAGATATGTGGTGATGTTGTTTTGTAACTTGGTTATGCTTGTGATTATGCTCTATTACAAAAAAAAATCATACTGAAAATCCTCCTTGTAGGATCCCAGGATCGAAATCTGGCATACGAGTGTCGGGATCTAAGATTGGGGCACTAAGGAGGCTGTCAGCGCCGGAATCGGCGATCAGGAATTTTGTGAGCCCAGTTTTCGAGTTTGGGGCATGACAAGGACTGCTGGTATATGGCCCTCGTGCGCCACGAATCCACTCGGTCTCATCGTTGGAGCATCCTCTGCTACCAAGAAGGTTTGAAGACTTTCACCCTGAGACATCTATGGTGCCCTGTACTAGAACAAGTATTTTCGGTATTCAATCCTGCCATTCACGATATGCCTGTGAAGGCTATGACCCTGATGTCGCTAGGGCGTACAACAATCGAATCATACCATGCAAGGTGCATGAATCACACTATCTAATCATACATCAATCCGGTGCATACCGCGTGCTCATGTGGGGTAACTTCGTCTATCAAGGAGTCTCATAAACAATCCGTCCAATGGCATATGCTATGATCAGTCACTCCTCATAACAAGCATACAAATGATGCGCATGGGCATGTAACATGATGCTATACCAAGCATATTCTCAATGTCCTACTAGACTAGGTACACTAGCATGACTATCGGATATAAACAATCATCAGCCTAAACACAAGAATAGCCAATGTGACGTAAAGGTCCATACATTTAAGTGTCTTCAATAGCACACTGAGGCCCTACACCTCTTGTGAATACTTAACAAATGACCACCAGGGCTCTTATAACACGCACATACATAAAGTGCATAGGTTATGGTGGTACACAAGTTTTAACATGTATCATCATTATCATAGACATCATTCAAATCAAATTCATCCACATAACATATATCATGCAATCATTTGCATAGAGTACATAGCATATAGGGATTCACATGCATCATCAATATCATGGCCATTGTCCAATACTATCATTATACATGCCCTAGGCAAATTAGTTGTCTATCATGCATAAGGTTATCCTTACATCTACCAACATCATTTATTTATCATTATCCATATATCGAGTAAAATATGGTTTATCCACATTATCATCACGACAATCAATACATGCATTACTATCACTTGGATATCACGCATTGTGGTCAACTAGTATGTTTTGTCATCATGCATATATATATATATCATCATCATTACCATGAGGATCATTTTCACTTCATGATTAACATAAATAATGTCATAAGTACTATAAATAATTACTCATCCATCATCAATGCATATGCTATAATTTACCATCCATTAAATCATATCTATCATTCAACCAACAACTCATAATCATCATTATCACATTACCGTACATGTATCATCTTCTCACCCATCACTAGGCACGTTCTACCTAGTGTGACTTCCACACTGGACTTGAACTACATGCAAGGCATGGGGTCGTATAGGTCAAGTGTAAGTCTCACTTGGTGAATCAATAAGCCAACCCAAGGGCATAAATGTCCAACCACAATGCTTTCAATGGTGTGGATCTAGTTCCACAACTAATTGGGTCCCACTAGCTAAAGGTGTAAGTTCAATGCATGTTTGTGCCCCACATTTTACCACAAGTATGGTTAATGGGATTTTTTTTTTTTTTTTAACATTCTTGTGGTATGGCCCACTTAGGTCTAGGTTTCGTTTATTAGTGGACGACGGTCCCACACCATGGGAAGTGTATATGGATACATGCCTTTAAGGTGGATCCCATAATACAACTAGGACCCAATACTCCAACATCAAATAAGAGATAAAATTACAATCCTAAACATAAGACTCACATGCCAACATTGCACATACTCCACATTGTGTTAGGCCCATGTACCTCATTCACAAGTAAATATTAAGGCTTGTCCATTATAACTTATATAATCCAAATGGAGCCCCCTTAAGTGTGGCCTAACTAACTAGTGGTAGTGTGCAAGGCATGCTGCCTACTAGGCAATTGGCCTACCTAACGGGCCTAAGAATATTTACCATGACGAGCTTTATACTCTCATGTGTTTCTCTTAGGATTGGGCCCATTGGGCCTTACTTTTAATTCATTTGGTTTGGCCCGGTGCCACATATGACCTAGGGAAAGAAATTGGGCAACAAGTCTGTCCATCACATGCTCCATAAGGTAAAAGAATAAATTACATGATATACGAAGTGGGCCTTATCTGGCAAGGGTGCGGCTCATACAAGGTAGAACCACTTGGGCCTTAGAATTGCCTCATTTATATGGACCCAAGGTCATCCATATCTTAAGACAACAACTGAGCAGCAAGATCAGTCCACTACATACTTTACAAGTTATATAAAACCCATTTATAAAACATGCTAGGTGGGCCTCATCAGATGAAGGGAATGACACAAACAAGACAACCCATACTGGATGGCCCACTTAAGGTTGTGGGCTCACCAGCACCAACGGTTTCTTTTCTATAGTTTCGATGTTGCATTAAATGCCTGGGGAAGGTGGTGAACCCCATTAATGTGGCCCAGATGAATTCTATATCAAACAGACTTTTGGTGCAAAGTTGGTTCTGGGTCATTTTAGAGTCAGATTCACGATCACGTGGGGCCTACATATGGTGAAACAAAATAGCCACCTGGTGGCTCTATGTATGGGCTTTACAAATTATATGGCGGGGCTCATTGGTTAGGTGAGTATATTTTACAGTGATGGCCTAAACATAGGTACTTGGAGAAACTGTGCAGGAAGTATAGTGCAGAATTAGTTTTGGCCCAATTTTGAGTATCTCCCATGATCACAGGGGACCACCTTTCAGTATCTCGTTAAGTGCCCTTGGTAGTACTATATATTTACTTCACAAATCATAAGCGGGGACCAACTAGTTCTGCTCATGTAATATTTGATATAGGGCTAAACATGGTCACTTTAATTTTTAGCACATAATTTTTGCACAACCATACCTGAACCCATTTTGGGATCCACTCCCTGATCATGTAAGGTCTGATTTGGCCCAATTAAAATGTTATTTATCTTTTCATTAGTGTAGGTTAGAGGTTCCAAGTGGTGGCCTACTCAAACCTCTAGCATGTGGTCCACCACAGAGGCCTAAAGTTAGTACAAAACACAAATAATCAGACAATTTTCAGCAATGAGGTCTGTCACAACTTAGGGCCCAATTTCCAAACACTAGGGGATCATTTCTGACAAAAATGTGAGACATCGAAGCTCACTTATATAAGGATTAAACATTACCCAAAGTGGGACCCATAATTAACTACAGAGTGTGGGCCCATTACATGGTGTCAAAGTGGCCTACATGCACTACAGTCAAGTACTTACAAAATTTCAGCAAACAGAAAGTGCAAAGGAAATGAAATAGATCGGATGGCAAGTGGGGTCCACATGCTAGCAAACCATAGATAAGAGATAGAAAAATATACATGGGTTTCTAGATTAGATGAGCTAATAAAATGCATAAATCACAAGTGATCCCACACCCAAGTGGGTCAATAAAAGGATGAATGTTATGTACAACATAGATTCAACATACACATCAAGTAGTACATGAAATGAATTGATCAAATCTCTATGATCAGATTCTGAATTGGGAAATCTCATCCCATGGATGGTTTGGGAATAAGTCATTTGTGATTTATATAAGATCCCAACCATACAGAGCCTTGGATGCATCTGAACCATACAAAACAATTTAAGGTTTATCCTTACGGAAGTATCCATCAGTCCAGAATTTCCTAAATTCTATCATGAAAGAATCTGACGAAGGGGACCATCAATATGATCATTAACTATCTCAATCAAGTTAAGAACAAATATCAAGTATATCTGACCATTGGAATCACAAATATAGCCCACACAAGAATGGTCATAATAAGCTCCCAAATACATCTTTCGTATAAGGCCAAGATCTCAACCGTCCGAACTCTGATTGAGGCTTATTAATACCATTGGAAAGCTAGTTCGATTTCCTACGAATCTAGTGGAACATATATATCTAATGTATTCATTAAAGGGATTAAAAGTGGGTCCGGTTTTTGAAAATCGGAATCCTGCATGTGCTGCTAGACAGCAGCCAAGTAAAGTTGATGTCAATGATGATTGGACCGTTGGATGGCTACGAAAGTTGGACCAGAGTTAGCTCATATTGTGTTTAATATTATAGCTAAGTTTAAACTCCGATCGTATCATATTTAATTTTATACGAATTTTACAAGTTGCTGTCCAGATACAAAAACAGAATTACATGTGAAGGGTATGGATATAATATTCATCCTAGTGGGTCATATTAACGTGGGCCACCTTACTGATCACCATATCCATAAATACATGAACACAAGAACACACCAGTGGGGTCCACACATATCACGAAAATAAAAAAGAGGAAGAAAGATGAGGATGAAGAAGATGAAAGGAAGGGAGTAAACTCACCTCAAATGGATGGATGGTTGGATGATGATGTGTGGTCCACCCCCTCTAGGTATGATGATGGGCACACCCTAGCCCCACTCTCTCTCACTCTCTCTTAAAATCTCAAAATTTTTCTAAGTGTTGGAAAAGAATAAGTGCAAGAGAGATCCTACTCTTATATAGAGAATTAGGGGTTGAGGTGGCAAGATGATGTGGCAAGTTTATGAGATCTCATTGGTGTAAAAAAGTGAGGTGGAAGGTGGTGTATAGTATGGGTAGTGGATAGATGAGGTGGATGGTGCTAAGCATGCATTGGCCAAAGTGTAGGAAATCTAGACATGCATTAGCTAATGGATGGATAAGGGTTGTGGGTTGTAGGTGATGCATGGTGGACGATGAAATGGAATGTTGCAATTGGTTATTTGAAGTGACGTAGCACAAAGCAAGACATGCATTGGATGCATGTATAGGTTGAGATGGACATGAGGCATGATTAGTTTCTAATGCATGGGGAGAAAGCTAATGATGGGTTTAGGGTAGAATCCAATTTTGTCTTATAATGCTTATCTTACATGTGTTAGCTCATATTTTGTCATGTAGCAATTGTCCTATTATGTGGCAATTTTCATGTTCTAAAAGTGGGCTTTAGGCCCACATGGGCCTAGCATAATAAAGGTTGCTTGTGTTATAGGATACATAATTTGGGTCATGGATTCGACAAGTCATATCTCAGTAACGGAGCGTCGGATTGACACACGGTTTTCACCATTGTGACAGCAACGACGACGCGGTCCACATGATAGAGATCTTAAGGTCATCTAGAATAAATCACTTGGGTGAGTATTCTAGGTGCACTGGGGTGTAGTGTATGGTCTATCAATGGTGCGAGTTGGGACACATGTGCATACGAGTGATGTTGCAAAAGACAGAGATCTTACATAAATATTGCCTAGATCAAATTATTAGGAGATGTGTTCCTGATCATGAACAATCTATTGTCATCTCCTTTTGTCACTCCTATGCATGTGGTGGACACTTTTCGGCAAAGAAAATCATTGCAAAAATTCTGCAGTGTGCTTTTTATTGGCCGACCATGTTAAAAGACACCCATATTTTTTATAAATCATGTGACCGATTTCAGAATCTAGGTAGAATATCTCATAGAAACATGTTACCTCTGAACCCTATTCTGATCATCGAAGTTTTTTTTTTTTATATTGTTAGGGCATCGATTTCATTGGACCATTCCCCTCATCTTCTAGACATCTATATATCCTTTTGGTCACCGATTATGTTTCCAAGTGGGTAGAGGCAGTTCCCTGTACAACTAATGATCACCGAATGATTTTATGATTCTTAGAGAAAAACATCTTATCTAGATTTGGAACACCTCGAGCCATAATTAGTGATGGAGGCTCTCACTTTTGTACTAGACCTTTTTGAAGCTTTAATGAAGAAATACGACATTACACATAAGGTGAGCACCTGTATCACCCACAAACAAGCGGCCAAGCTGAGATTTTAAATAGGGACATTAAACACATTTTAGAGAAAATAGTAAATCCAGATCGCAAGGATTGATCTCTTCAACTGACCGCTGCATTGTGGCCTTATTGTATAGCTTGTACTATTAGATTGTCTCCCTATAGACTCGTCTATGGGTAAGCCTGTCATTTGTCTATGGAGTTGGAGCATAAGGTTTATTGGGCTATATAGAAGTTCAACTTTAACTTGATAAGGCAAGATCGTTGATAAAATTTCATTTGAATGAATTAGAAGAAATCTGGAATGATGCATATGGAAATTCTTGGATATACAAAGAACGAATGAAGGTTTTTCATGATAAACACATTTTTCAAAAATCATTTAAACCAAATTAGTAGGTTCTTTTATATTACTTGAGATTACATTTGTTTCTAGGTAGTTAAGATCTAGATGGACTAATCATTTTATTATTAAATCTGTTATCCTTATGGGGTTGTCGAGATAGAGAATCTAGTAAATGGCAACGGTTTTCAAGTGAATGGACAAAATTTTAAGTCATTTGTTGAGAATTTTTCTTCAGAGGATCTGTCCATACCTCTAGATGATCTTGTGTATTAGGATTGATCTCCTAGTTTGATGGAGATCTTTTCTATTGCTTTCTTAGGATTTAGTTTTATTTAGTAGAATAGGATGCTTTGTTTTGTTTAATTTTAGTGATTAAAGAACCATCTAAGAAGTTTGCATTTGTGTGAATTGTCATCTCTTAGGTACTCTCTACCATCTAATTGTTACAATTGCTATTGCTCCCATGTTACTTTCATTACATATCTTTTTAACATTGAGGACAATGTATCATTTAGATTGGGGGTGAGGTTTCCTTGCAAAAATTCTTCAAAAGTGTTCAAAGTACTAAAAAGAATGAATATATATTTTTTAGAAGATAAATTCCTTGGATTCAAGTGATTTTTGAATTAAAATATGAATGTAGAATGAAAAGGTGCTTGGTTTTGAGAGTTTTTGAAGCCTAGCCTAGAATCTGGTTATATTGTTGATTTAAAAAAGTTAAGTTCTTCTTGTTAATTTTTAGTTGGAAAATTTTAAACACTAATGAGTCATATAATTTGTTTGTCACATCTAGCTTTCACTTTTAGAGATTAAGTTGATATGGTGATATTTTCTTCATATTTATTTAAAGTATTAGGAACCAAGCATGATGAACCCTGACTGTGTGTTTTAAAATAATTTTTTGTTAAAAAAAATGTATATAAAAAAGGGCTACCTATTGAAGTGAAAAATAAAACTTTGTTCAGAAAAAAAAATAAAATAAAATCAAAAGCTGGTATAATTTGTAGGAATGGTTGATTCATGAGCTTTGGTTTATTTGTCCACTTTTGGGTAATCATGAGTTTACAATATTATAGAAACTTAATTTTTAAGATGTGTTAAGTTAGATTTCACCATTCACAATGAAACTCAATGTTTGGGATGTTTCGATTGAATGATTAATAATTTGCATTCAATTCATTTATTTCTTTAATGCTAGCATCTAGGTTGTTAATGATTTTAAATCTTGTGTGCCTTGGAACTCTATTATCAGAATGAATTGAAGAATACTGGAATTTACATATTGAACTCTTTTGGAAAAATTCTGCTTTGATTTTTAAAATGTTTCATGTGTTTTGCTCGGGACTAGTAAAATGATGGTTGGGGGAGAATGTTAATGCCTAATTATTGCATATTTATCCTCTTTTATGTATTATTTTCCCTTGCATTCAAGTACTAATTTGATCTAATTAGATATGTTTTTAACATGTAAGATGATTTCGAATTCTTAAGTAAATCTGTGCTTAAAACATGGAATTAAAGACACTTGAAGAATTGAAGAATTTAGAGATAAAATATGAAGATTTGAAGACTCAAATATTCAAGGAAACAAAGTACCAAAGTGAGAAATTGAAGATTGAATGCATTAAAGAAGAATAGAAGAAAATCAACACTTGTCGATTCCATCAATAGGTTTTTTATCCTATCGATAGGCCATCATAGGACTCGATGCGATCGAGCTTCATATCAAGACAATCCAGAATTTCCAGACTGCTTGTTGGATATTTTCTTCGATCCCATCGAGAAAATCAGAAATTTTGAAAGTTAATTGCTGGATAGTTTTATACATTCTTCGATGCCATTGAGTGCTCCTTTGATCATATTAACATGTTCTTAATGGGTTTCGATTCTATCGAAGCTCCTATCGAAGGTGCATAAAAGTGCGTAAGTTTGCAAAATTTTTGAGGCGATGCAAAATTAAATCTTTCAAATATTCTATAAATAAAGACCTCTAGGATGTTTCTAATCAATCAATTTAGGGTTTTTGGGGTGATAATAAGCGAAGGCGAAACTCTTACTGTATCGTTCTTCTTCGATCAGCCCTTCCTATTTTTATTTTTATTTTTTTGAAATGTTAGTCATGCTAGGCTAATCTCTTAACTAAGGCTAAGGGATGAGCCTCTTGATGAAATTTGCTATTTAATTCATTTTTAATTTAAGTTATTAAATTTTGATTTTTTTTATTGAATTCCTATATTAGAGAATAAATTGATTTATAAAATTAATTGATCTATTGTTAACACTGGGTACAATAGATGCTTTTGAATCCTTGCATCAATTGCCTAGATCTTCATGAGAGTTCGATATATATTGATTCATATATCTAGTTTGGATGTTTGTAATTAGATTTATAGCTTTATCTTCTTATTAGAACAGATTCAAATCCAGTTTTAATTGAGTTATTAACTTGAAGAAGACGAATTGAATTTCAAAATTTGTTAAGTAGGGATTCTGGGATCCTTAGTATTTTTAAATATTGTTTAAATCCTATTTTTCTTCCCCTGAATTAGAAACCCAGAAAACCCAATTAGTTTTAATTATATTCTTAACCAAAAATCCCTATGGAACAATCTGTATCTCATTGAGTTATTATTACAGCGCAGTCCTGCACTTGGGATTGTTGCAACATGTGTCCACAATCATTCAAATCCACAATTTCATGAATCTAAACATATTAACACATATTATTTACACCAAAGCATAGTAGAATACATATTCAAGCGATTCATACAAAATCAAAGTTAGAGTGTTTATATGAGTGCGCATATGTGAATAATTCTAAACAAAAGAACTAACGTCTAAATAAATAGTCTACACATATCATTAATGCTTTTAGGCAGGGAATTTGAGAAAGACCACATGATTTCATAATTCTGGTTAACTAAATAGTTCATATACGGAACTAACATCAACTAAAAATGTCGGCAAATGATTGAGGGGAAATTCTCACCCAAGGTTGGGACTTCCTCCGATCCATTCTAATGCACCATGTTGGGGACAAAAATACTAAGTCCGGAGACTCGGATCTGTTGCCTCGGCCTAGGGAGCACTACGTCGGATCCGAGGCAGGGCACGTCGGATCCGAGGCAGGGTCAAGAACTCTATGAACCGAGACGAAAAGTTAACTCGCCTCGGACGAAGAACCAGTAATCCGAGGATGCATCGGGCCGACCCTCTTAACGGAACTAGCCGAAGGACAGCGCGAAACCGGATTTCGTCCCGAACATTTTGGGATAAGATCCCCGATCCCGAAGCTTGCGGGATCAGACGAGGATCGCGGACGGATGCCATCCGGTGTCCGCGATCCTAGGAAGAGAATCCTCTTTCGATTGCACAAGATCAGGAGAAGAATCCTCCTACGATCAAACACTCCAGCAATTATAAAAGGGAAGCCTTCATCATCTAAAAGGTACGCACAAAATTCTCACCCAGACTCCCTCAATACAGTAAGACCCAGATTCCTAGCCTGACTTTGGCATCGGAGGGTCCCCTGCTCTAGCCAGGGTCTCCTTTGTCTTCTTCGTGTGCGGTGTGCTCGAAGGTCTAAAGAGGGTGAACCAGATTTTTGCATCAACAGTTTGGCGCCGTCTGTGGGAACCGTACAAAAAACAAAGCCATCCCATATTCCTTTGTTGCATCCCATGGTGATGACTAGAAGGACGGTCCCAGAAGAAGATCTAAATGAGATCGCGGTTACGGGGCCAGCAGGTCCAGTCGTGATCCCCGCAGTCCAGACCCACCGGCCAACCGCCAACGAGGAGCGACCAGAACAAGCAACAATCAGCGAGGTCGGAACGATGGGCGGTTGGATCAGGAGGTCCAAGAAATCCGATCTGATATGAATATGATGAAGCAGATGTTAGAACGAATGTATCAGCGGCAAATGCAGCCACTCCCGCCTCCTCAAGGAGAAACGGCACACGTACCGACTGCAGTGGCTGATCCTCAACTTTCTGCACCACAATCTTTTCGGCCGAGCCAACACCAAGGCGTCCCTGAACCGGCCGAGCCAACTCCAGCTCAGTCGGCCAATGCATCGTTGCCCCCAACCGACCTTCGGCACGAGATAGAGCGAAGAAGACGATCCGACCTCCCGAAGAAGGCATGGCAGAAAGTAGTGAACCGTGGAAAGCCGATATTCAAAACTTTAAAAGAGAAGTGCGGGAAGAAATGGCGAAAGAAATGGCAGACATGAAGCATAGTCGAAATATGCATCCAACCAGATACGAGGCAAAGGCGTCCCCCTTTGTGGACTCGGTAATGGCGGCTCGGTTGCCCGAGAGGTTTCGGTTGCCTCAAATCACTCCCTTCACCAAAAACCGACCCAACGGAGCATATCGAATGCTTCATAACATATATGGAGCTCCATGACGCCTCGGATGCAGTGATGTGTCGGGCCTTTTCTCTTACATTGACCGATGTAGCCAGACTGTGGTTCAAACAGTTGAAACCAAAGTCCATTAGCTCATTCGCTGAGCTGAGCGACGCCTTCCTTACTAACTTCATCGGCGGGAAAAAGAAATTGAAGCCCCCCGCACATCTGAACAACATAGTTCAGAAGCAGGGAGAGCTGCTGAAAGATTACATAAAGCGTTTCAATTTCGAGTCCCTTCAGGTTCGGAAACACTCGGAGGAAACGGCTCTCAATGCGCTCATGCAAGGAGTTAAAGATAAGCCATTCTTGGCATCTTTAGACAAAACTCCGCCCGATACTCGCAGAGTTTATGGCACGGTCGGATAAGTATGCAAACGCCGAAGAAACGCGAATCCTGCGTGAAACTAAAACTTCGGTCAAAGAGTCGGTCAAAAAGGAAGCCGACTCGACCGGGGGAAGGAAACGTAAGGATGATCAAGCGCATAATGAGCGAAGATCAGGAAAACGACCAGATCGCAGCTTTTCCACATATACCCCCCTGAACAAAACTCAGGAGCAGGTATTGATGGAAATCAAAAGCGAAGGTTTCGTTCACTGGCCCAATAAGCTCAAAAGCAATCCTAATCGGCGGGACAAGGATAAATACTGTCACTATCATCGTGATCATGGGCATAACACGAGTGATTGCCGTCATCTAAAAGAAGAAATTGAGCGACTCATAAAGGACGGCCGACTCAAAGAACATGTGGTTAAAGCTGCGGAAACTGAGGGACGCCCGACCGAGAGTCAGCCGATGGAAGAAATCCGGACAATTATCGGTGGTCCGCGAGGTGGGGGCGACTCAAACAATGCCAGAAGGAACCATGCAAGAAAACTTAGTCAGCCAGAGGCCGAGCTTATGGTTATAGGGCGGCCGCTAAAAGAGAAGAAAAGGGAAAAATATTGTCTTTCGTTCACAGAGGAAGACGCCCGAGGTATCTATCACCCCCACGATGACGCACTGATTATCACTCTGACTATCGCTAACCGGAAAGTGTTCCGGATACTCGTTGATACGGGGTCATCTGCTGATGTGTTATTTACTCAGGCGTTCGATAAAATGGGAATCGAACGATCTATGTTACGTCCAGTTCGGACCCCGTTAATCGGGTTTTCCGGGGGACAAGTATTGCCTGAAGGAATTGTCTCGCTGCCACTCACTGCCGGCAGTACCCCACATCAGAAGACGATGATGGTGGATTTCTTGGTCGTCGATCAACCTTCGATATACAACGCCATACTCGGCCGACCTTCTCTAAGTCTCCTTCAGGCCGTGGTATCCACATACCATCTCTCACTAAAATTCCCGACTGAGTCGGGAGTAGGAGTTGTCAAAGGAGATCAGCAAGATGCGAGGCGTTGTTACATGATAGCTGTGAAAGGATCAGCCGACAAAAATCCAATCGACATCTCAACGATCGAATCGTTGGACCCTCGGGCGAGAGTCATGAACGAGGACAGCCGGTTGAAGACCTCATCTCAGTCCCCTTGGTCGAGACAGATGCATCAAAGACAGTACGAATTGGTTCGTCTCTACAGTCCCCCTTGAAAGACAAACTGATAGCCCTGCTCCGTAGGTACGCCGATGTATTCGCTGGTGTCATGACGATATGCCTGGGGATTGACCCATCGGTGATGACCCACCGACTCAACGTCGACCGTCATTTCGACCGGTCCGACGAAGCGACGACCGCTCGCCCCGAACGATATGCCATCATTGAAGAAGAAGTCAGCAAACTCCTCCAGGCCAATTTCATAGAAGAAATACACTATCCAGAATGGGTCGCGAATGTCGTGCTGGTAAAAAAGTCCAACGGGACGTGGCGAGTCTGTATCGACTATACTGACCTAAATAAAGCATGCCCGAAGGATAGCTTTCCGCTTCCAAGGATAGATCAGCTAGTAGATAGTATGGCCGGACATGAGCTTCTGAGCTTCATGGATGCGTATTCGGGATATAATCAAATTGTAATGCATCAAAATGATAAATCAAAAACTACCTTTGTCACCGACAAAGGCCTTTATTGTTACCGAGTGATGCCATTTGGTTTGAAGAATGCCGGTGCAACTTATGAAAGATTAGTTAACAAAATCTTTGCTCGGCTTATAGGTCGAACCATGGAAGTATACATCGACGACATGCTTGTCAAGAGTATACACGCGGCGGATCATGTAAATGATCTGGAAGAAATGTTTCTCATCTTACGGAAGTTTCGGATGAAGTTAAATCCGAATAAATGTGCTTTTGGGGTGAGCTCCGGAAAGTTCCTCGGTTTCTTGGTTAGTCAGCGAGGAATAGAAGCAAACCCTGAGAAGATAAAGGCTTTGGTCGAAATGGAATCCCCTAAAACCATTAAGGACATCCAAAGGTTGACTGGAAGGGTCGCGACACTTAATCGGTTCCTATCCAGAGCCACGGATAAGTGTCTCCCTTTCTTCAAACAGTTGAAAGGACAACAAACAATGAGATGGACGGAAGAATGCGAAGCGGCATTTCAACAAATAAAATCATATCTCGGTTCTCCGCCTCTCTTATCAAAGCCCGAATCAGGCGAATCCCTGCTGCTGTATCTAGCAGTATCCGAGGCAGCCGTTAGCTCGGCTTTGATACGAGAATCCGAAGGAAAGCAGCTGCCGGTATATTACGTTAGCAAGGCGTTGTTGCCAGCAGAAACAAGATACCCAAACTTGGAAAAAGTAGCCTTGGCACTAATAACTTCCTCTCGCCGACTCAGGCCGTATTTCCATGCCCATACTATCATCGTGATGACCGATCTACCTCTTCGCCAAGTTTTGCAGAAACCAGAAGCTTCCGGCCGACTCACGAAATGGGCTATCGAACTAAGTGAGTTTGATATTCAATACAAGCCGAAGGCGGCAATCAAAGGGCAAGCTGTAGCTGATTTTATTGCTGATGGAACCCCACCAAATGATCTCTCAGTCGATGATATGCCGAAAGATGTCATAGCCCCAGCAGCGGCCGCTACACCACCCCTACCCTGCCCTATTCCCTGGAAACTATTTGTCGACGGCTCTTCCAACTCGAAGGCAAGTGGGGCTGGGATTGTACTAGAAACCCCCGATCATACTTACATACAGTATGCCTTGCGACTTGGATTCCAAGCCTCGAACAATACAGCGGAATATGAAGCATTGTTGCTCGGTCTCCGACTCGCCGCTAGCATGGGAGTCACGCACTTAAGTGTGTTCAGCGATTCTCAATTGGTCGTGAATCAAGTGACCGGTGTATACCAGACACGGAAAGACCAATTAAGAGCGTACATGGAGAAAGCAAAAGAACTTATCAACGGATTTCAACTCTGTCAGGTCACTCGGATCCCTCGTACGGAAAATGGCAAAGCCGACCTATTAGCAAAGCTCGCCTCTGCCAATGAAGATGACATACCCAGGTCCGTCCCCGTCGAATACGTCGATAAACCAAGCATAAATGAATCAATTACTATGACCGTCAATGCCATCGACTCGGAACCGTCCTGGATGGATCCAATCCGCCAATACCTTGACAAGGGGGAACTGCCTGAAGATCGTGCCGAGGCCCGACGGCTTAAGTTCCGAGCCTCCCGTTACACCATCTTCAACGATACACTCTATAAGAAAGGTTACTACGCTCCGTTACTTCGGTGCCTCACACCCGGTGAAGCGAATTACGTACTACGTGAAATCCATGAAGGAATCTGTGGAAATCATTCTGGAGGAAGGTCCCTCGCCCACAAGATTCTACGACAGGGATATTACTGGCCCACTATTCAACACGACGCTCGCACGCTCGTCCAAAAATGCAACAAATGTCAACGATTCGCAATAATCCCGAGACGAGCCCCCAAAGCGCTAACGCCAATGACTGGTCCCTGGCCCTTTGCACAATGGGGTATTGACATCATAGGTCCACTCCCTATGGGAAAAGGTCAAACCAAGTTCGCCGTGGTAGCAGTGGATTATTTCACGAAGTGGGCCGAGGCCGAGCCATTAGCCAAAATAACCGAGCAGAAGATTACCGAGTTCGTCTGGAAAAATATTATTTGCCGGTTCGGAGTACCCCATACCATTATTACCGATAATGGGAGACAATTTGACAACAGGAGCTTTCGCAATATGTGCAACAACCTCAAAATCAGAAACGTCTATTCTTCACCTCATCACCCTCAAACTAATGGGCAAGTCGAAGCGGTTAATAAGATTGTCAAGCAACATCTTCGGACCAAGCTCGACCGAGCCAAGGGAGCATGGGCGGAAGAGCTCCCGAAAATTCTTTGGGCCTACCGAACCACAGCCCGAACCGCCACAGGAGAAACTCCCTTTTCACTCGCTTACGGTTCGGAAGCCGTCACTCCCGTTGAAATCGGCCTGCCTTCGGCCCGAATCACTTCATTCGACGAGGATGAAAACGAAGAACTCCTCGCACTCGGACTCGACCTCCTGGACGAGCGAAGGGAAATAGCACGACTACGTACAGAAGCCCGGCAACGACAAGTGGCACGGTTCTACAATGCCCGAATTAAGATCAGACGATTTCGGATGGGAGATATGGTTCTCCGAAAAGTATTTCCGAATACTAAGGAAATTGGGTCGGGCACATTAGGACCAAACTGGGAAGGACCCTACATTGTCTCGGGTACCATCCGGCCAGGAACATACCAATTGGAAGATCTAAACGGGCAATCGCTGCCTCATCCGTGGAACGCTGAACATCTCAAGACTTACTATCCTTAACTCAGTGCGCAATGTAAAGACTCTGGACTAAGCAAGATCAAAGCCGAGTCAAATAAAACTAAAGTGTTTTCTTTCATTCATCAACCACATCCGAGTACAACATGTAAAAAAAAAAAAAAAAAAAAAAAACACATATAAGGGGCCCCGGCTACTGTCCACTGGTCGGAACGGTCCCCGAAGCGTTCTCACAAATGCCGACCTCTTCCCCACCAGTGATTTCAGCAGCAGCATCCGGATTCTCAGATTTTAAGGCTCCACCCTCGATTTCCGAGAGATCAAGGTCGGGAAAAGATTTCTTTATGTCCTTAATACATTCAAGAAATCCGCTTTGAAACAAGCGATCCCTCTCATCCTCGAACTCCTCGGATTCAAGAAATGCTTGGACGGCTTGATCCCTAGCTTTCTCGGCCTCCTGAGTCTTCTCGTTGGCCTGCTGGATAAGTTCCGCCGCCTCAAGCTTAGCCCGAGCCAAGTCATTTGCACAGGAAGCGTGGGCTGCAAGGATTCGCCTGTTCTCCTCTTCAGTCCTAGAAAGGAGAGCTGACACTCGAGCAACTTCGGCCCTCGCTTCATCAAGGGCTATCTTGGAAGAAGTCGCCTCAGCTTTCGCGTCTTCGGCAGCTTTCCGGGCAAGGCCCGCCTCGCCCATCAGGACGCCAACTCGTATCTCGGCGTTCTCGCGTCGCCCTTCAGCTTCCGAGAGAAGGGCCTGCAGCCGATGGGCCGAGGATAACTCTTTACAGGCCTTAACCAAGCAGGGAGCAAGTTCAAAAAGCACCCTTGCTGCATGGCCAACGGTTTGAGACGAAGGAGCGTTATAGAGGCTGACGAACTCCTTTTCGCTCCCATGGGCTAAGGCCCAGGGAACCATCCCCGACACCATCTTTTGCAAAATGGACGGCCCCTCCTGGCTCGTTTCTTCCCCTCTGGAGGATGCGGTCCTCGTCTCTTCTTCCCCTCTGGAAGACGCAGCCCTTGTCTCTTCCTCCTGCCGCGGGACTTCCGTCGCAACATGTCCCGAGTCAGGTGCCGCCTGAGGTTCCAAGGTAGCGGCCTCTGTCGCTTCCACCCTCTCTTCCGGATCGGGATCCGGAATTACGACGACAGGAGGAGCAGAAGAACTCGCAGGCTCCTTCTCCTTTGCGCTACCCTCTGTCTCTTCGGCGGACGAGGTTCCGACAGAAGGACTGATCGCGGAGGAGCCTTCAATTTCGAAACCATCCTAAGAGGGGGACGAGCCCCGGTCATCTTTGAAGGGACTGGTTTGGAGGGGGTTGGCTCGGAAGGGGCTGCCTCAGAGGGGGCTGGCTCGGGAACAATCCGCAAATGAGGACGAGCTTCAGGCAAATCTGAAATAAAAGAAAAGAAAGAACTTCAAGTCAGGGAAAATCCAGAAGATACACAAAGGTACATTCTCAATTACCTGTGACAGCCGAGTCTAGACCTGCGAGATGAAGACGCTCCGGCTGTAAAAGCACTTTCCAGGACCTATCTGCCGGATCCAGCGTCCTCAACTCTTTGATCCGAGCCGAAGCACTGGAACCGAGCTTTTGCCGCTTCTTGGGGA
Source organism: Magnolia changhungtana (assembly GCA_030180095.1). NCBI lineage: Eukaryota > Viridiplantae > Streptophyta > Magnoliopsida > Magnoliales > Magnoliaceae > Magnolia > Magnolia changhungtana. The sequence goes on from JASAUF010000259.1 coordinate 10,436,572, forward strand.
TGTCTGTCAGACACAAGCTCGTCAGAGTCAGCATAGTATAAAAAATAAAGAAAGGTAAGAGAGGAGAGCCAGGTCACCTGCTCTTTGAAACGACCGAGGGACACGAGCCTCGGAGGACCCGGGTTCAGCCGACTCCCAACGGCCACAGGCCCAAAACCAACGCTCTCTCCAATGTTTGTTAGAAGTGGGAGGGTCAGTTATTAGGGAGCCGCCCGCCCCGCTGGCAGCGAAGACGTAAAAGCCGGGGTAGTTCGGATTCACGCGCACTTGGTATAAATGAAGGAATTCGTCGACTGTTAACGGCGGCTGTTCCAACTCAGCCCACAGTACCGCACACCCGAGTAAGTTCCTCCACCCATTCGGAACTATTTGCCCCGGTGCAATCCGAATTCGAGACAAAACTCCCCGGACAATGGGTTGAAGGGGCAGACGCAAGCCGCATTGCATCGACACTTGGTAAATCGCGACCGCCCCAGGAGGAGGATGATCCGGCAAGTCTCTCGGACGGGGGAGATAAGTGATGACCGACTCGGGAATGTGGTACCCGATTCGGATCCTGTCCAAGTCCGCCTCGGTTAAGACCGAAGGAACCGGGCCGCTTAAGTCATCCCCCGACCCTTCTCCATCAGACTCGGCATGTGCCGACTTATCAGCAGGAACCGACGCAGAGGTTCCCTCAGCAATTATTACTTCTTCCTCATCTTCTTCTTCTTCTTCTTCCATATCCCTTGGAAGATTAGGCCTTCCCGGGCGGGTTATTAAAGACGACCCACCCCGAGAAGGAGCAATGGAAGCAGGGCGCTCCGCAGAAGCTTCGGTGACCCTCTCGGAGAGAAAAGCAGCGTTGGCATCAACCGCCATTTCCGTCAATAAAGAAGGCGATTCCGCAACGTTCCAAAAACGTTGCGCTTCGCCTTCATCTCCGGAAGCTCCTTCCTGGGGACTTTGAGAACCCCTAGCCGCCATTATCACTAAATAAAAAGGAAGGAGAGACTCACCGGAAGGAGGGGTGAAAACGGAAATGGCGAAGAAGAGCCGCTGACAGTCAACAAAGAAGAATGAAAGAAGAAGAAAGGCCGAAAAGAGCTTCGAAAGAAATGAAAAGCGGGAATGGCATTAGTAGTTTGAAATGCGGGACCCTTACCCTTTTATAAGATTGCCATGTGGCGGAGGCAATTAATGCGGAAATGATTCGACGCCTGCGTCGACTCCCCAGCTCGACACGTGGCACGCATCGACTGACGGCAATAACGCCCTCGCTACGTGTCTAACCCTCATTGGCGGAATAAGCGAGTTGACGGTTGCCGGCGCATGCGTTGTCAGAAACTGAATCGTCTCCTATCAAAGACAGCACAGGATGCATTAAATGTACTTATTGCCTCGGACCAGGTCATGAACCGACTCACAACTCGTTACTCCTGAGTGTCACGTAAGACACACGGAGTAAGGGGGCTTACTGTTGGGGACAAAAATACTAAGTCCGGAGACTCGGATCTGTTGCCTCAGCCTAGGGAGCACTACGTCGGATCCGAGGCAGGGCACGTCGGATCCGAGGCAGGGTCAAGAACTCTATGAACCGAGACGAAAAGTTAACTCGCCTCGGACGAAGAACCAGTAATCCGAGGATGCATCGGGCCGACCCTCTTAACGGAACTAGCCGAAGGACAGCGCGAAACCGGATTTCGTCCCGAACATTTTGGGATAAGATCCCCGATCCCGAAGCTTGCGGGATCAGACGAAGATCGCGGACGGATGCCATCCGGTGTCCGCGATCCTAGGAAGAGAATCCTCTTTCGATTGCACAAGATCAGGAGAAGAATCCTCCTACGATCAAACACTCCAGCAGTTATAAAAGGGAAGCCTTCATCATCTAAAAGGTACGCACAAAATTCTCACCCAGACTCCCTCAATACAGTAAGACCCAGATTCCTAGCCTGACTTTGGCATCGGAGGGTCCCCTGCTCTAGCCAGGGTCTCCTTTGTCTTCTTCGTGTGCAGGTGCTCGAAGGTCTAAAGAGGGTGAACCAGATTTTTGCATCAACACACCATAAGCGTGAGATTTTTGGGGAATTTCAATACCTATAAAATGATTCTAATTTAATTCAATTAAACCTTGGTTAATTTCAATTAAGTTTCAAATAGTAAAAATTTGGGACGGGCTCACCCTGATTATCGATTTGGCGACTCATTTTGGCGTAAACTGTGACTCTCGTGAAGCTATCCCTAAACAGGACTCTCGCATGTGACTGGGCTGCTTCTACTATCAGCCTGGATCGTGCAAACCTGCCATGCACAACAATCCGAGTTGATGAGAACTTCGGAATAACATGCATGTGCTAGTTAGAGGACACGCAACATGCATGCTCTGGTTAAACGACGTCTGGTACATGTAACATGCATGCTCTGGTTAAACGGCATGTAGGACGACTCACCTGACCCAACTCCGTGAAGAATGGCCCAGACAACCGGCAGGCACACTTGCGATTGCTTAGCTCGAGCCGGCAGCCCTTACTACTCCATCTTCTCCTACTTTAGTATCTCTTCTGTCACTAGCTGCTGCAGAAAATAAACTCGTCCGGGCTCGCCGAGATTCAGCCCAAGACTGTTCATATGATCTTGGAATGAGATAATTTTAGGTTCCTTGGAAGCTATTTTGTTGGCCTTTCCAATGGATCCAGTCTTGCTGAGCCACAATTTTCCAGAGGTGAAACAAAGCAACTTGCAAGAAGTGAAACAATACCTTTAACCAACATCCCATGAGTGCTGGTTATGAAAATTTCAGAAAGTTTATATATTCTTTTAATGTTTAATAAATATTTTAAACGTTTAAAGCTTCTTACAATATTATTATTTTAATTATCAAAAACCAAATCATATTGAATCAGAGGACTCGAGTCCACCGAACAAAGCCAAAAATCCTGTCAGTTAAGAGTTTATGGGCTTAAAAACTATGTTATCAATCCTGTTATTTATATGATTTTGATGGTGTGATAGAAAAGTGTCATCATTATGATTTTACCACAGTGAAATCAACGTGACAACTAACGGTCTAATAAAAATTTTAATTAAAATTGTACTTTTCAATTACATTACATTGAAAATCTTTGATCCATAAATAAATTTGATGAATTGACGTTAAAGTAATAAAAAAGTTCAATGTTTTTAAGAGACAGAGATTTATAATCATCACATTTTTCTATTATTTTACTACATAGCCTGTAATTTAAATAGGCCCGAAGACAAATACAGTCAAATTTTCAGACCGAGCGCTTCAAAGACCACCTCATGAATAGGATAATGGGAAAAGATCGCTTCAAAGACCACCTCATGAATAGGATAATGGGAAAAGATGACAGCCATTGGCTGCTTCTAGCTATTCCATCCACGGATTTCATTTACCTTCGCAAACATTGGGATGGAGTGGTCAACTAAACGTCCCCTCGATCCATTAGATGCTTCAATACGGAGTGGATCAGGTAACACTGGGTGTTTCCTTGGCCATGGGGCCACCATAATATATGTGTTGTATATCACATCGTCCATCAATTTTTCATATCATTTCAAGAAACAGTGTTCATTGAATTTCCACCATTAAAAACTTCCTAAGGCTCACCAAAATGTTCATTTTTCATCCAACCTGTTGATAAGGTCAGACATACCTGGATTAAGGGAAAAGATAAATATCAGCTTGATTCAAAACTTTTGTGGCTCACAGCAAGTTTTTTAATGGTACGTGATCACTATTTCTTGTCGTATGGTCCAGTTGAGATTTGGATCTACTTCATTTTTAAAACGATGCCCTAAAATGAGGTGGAAAAACTGATGCACGGCGTGGATATATACAACATATGCATCAAGGTAAGCCTCAAGGTCAGGGAAACACTCGTTGCGGTGTTACCCGGGTAACACCTGATTTAACTAAGAGTCCCGGAATTCTTCTTTTGTGACCGCAAAAATAGAATAAAAACATGTAGAGAACATGTTACATTTCGTCTCTCTGGAAGCTGACCAGCAACACCAACCCCTTTTCTTTTCTTCCCCACGCCACGACGACGACCGGTCAACATCGGCGGCTCTCTCGGCCATACTTTCTCTAACGTGAACGCGGATTAGGTGCGACTCCGGATCCAACCAGGTGGGTGTGGCCCTGACCATGGGGCCCACGTCAATGTATATCTATGCCGTGCATCCATTTTTACACCTCATTTTAAGGGATGGCCTAAAAAATGTAGCAGATACAAGTTTCAGGTGGACCACACCACAGGAAACAGTGCTCGCTGAACGCTCATCATTAAAAACATCAACATGGAAACGCAAACGGAAGCTTGATTGAAAACTTTTGTGGGCCCAATAAATTTTTAATAGTGGAAATCAATCCCTACTTTGTTGTCCACGTGAGATTTGTATTTGCTTTTTTTTTTTTTTTTTTTTTTTAAATTTGGTTTAAACCATGCCTTAAAATGAGCGGCCAAAACTAATCGACAGCATGGATATACAAAACAAACATCGAGGTGGGCCATGGTAAGGGCTGCACTGACGCAGGGATGAACATGATGAGGTCGATCACCGTCTTCCTCAAGAGGATAACTACTCCGAATCCACGGAGCTTCTCTAGACTCTTCACAGAGACTTCTCGAATCCATGAGAAAAGAAAGCAGAAAATAGAAATAAATTCTAATAAATTCGAAATTGATTAGTTAATTAATAAAAATGAGTTCACAACCCTTTCAATAGGGGTACCAAGCAATGGGAAAGAAATCATAATCAAACTACAACTAAAACTCCTAGAATCCGTGACTTACTATAAATAGTAAACTTACTATTTATAGACGGCAATGATGTCTACTAGTGCGCAAGGTTTTCAGTCAAAAATAGTAAGTGTCCTATTTGGCTTCACCAAACTGTTCTCCTAATTATTCTAAGCTCTTTTCACGTTGGGCGCAACTTCTAAAGCTCGACGGATGAAGAGTTATAATCAAACTAAAACTTACTATTTATAGTAAAAACGAAATAAAAACAGGGAAACCACCGTCGATCCAGGGGTATTTCACAATTCTGGGCTACACAACCTAGCATAGCAGGGTTGGTTGGCCAAAAGTAGCTCGTTCTACCCCAAAATCATATATTTTACGCCCAATAACTCATTCCGGATTGTGAGATACGCCCGATCTAAGGTCTGATGGTACGGATCACTTCTGTCGTCAACCGGGCCTTTTCTGGTCCATCTTGGCCATGAAACTATCTGCGACCCGCTCTACATCATGCACCCACTAGGCCGGATCCTGGTCGCACCTACTCGCGTTCGTTAGTTTGGACCCGCCTAATTTCTTTTATACCCTCATCAAGGATTAGTGATTACCTATTAATGTACCTAATTATGGCTATTATGAGATAGTCAATAGGAGTGCAACATGTGAAAAAGAAAATGGGTAAAAAGATTTTTAATGATTTGAAATACTTTTTTGTGGATTACATCGGGTGTAAAACTAATTTTACAAATTAATAGTTGGTTGATGAAGTATTGTGATCGATATACGAGAAGCGTGGTCGAGCAGAAAGATGTAGAGCGCGACCGACCTATTTAAGATATAAAAGGCAACTGAAGGCAACAAAACCTTGGTTAACAGAAGAGGAACCATTGTAAAGAGAGTTATGCTAAAAGAACGAGGTAGAGAAGAGAAGGATATAAAGAAGCTTTTGGACTGTTGTAACCACTGCAACAATAAAAGAACGATTTAGAAGAATAAGCTACAATAGAAATCTATAACCAATGGAGGAATGTGATAGAGAAAAAAAATTTTCAAAATTGAAAATTGAAAATTCAATATTCAATATTTAAAAAAATAACCCACTAACAACAATCAATTAAATCTATCAATTTATCTTTTATCTCAGCTTATCCTAAGAATTGTGGTAATTCTTAGTCATAATCTTTAGTTGTAATCTAAGTATACGCTCATACGCTAGATTTGTTCTTTATCCAATATCAAGTAATTCTTTCAAGAGACGCATTCTTGTAATTTCTCCTAGTGACTGATTGTGAGTTTTTTTTTTTATTTCCTTTTGTTTGATTTGCACTGGTATTTCGAAAGTCCTTTCTTGTGGAAGGCACAAAGTAACACATCTTTATAAGAAGAACCATACCCTTCGATTATCGCCTGATCATTATAAACTTCTGCAAGTGATTGAGTAAGTGATCGATCTTCTCACAATCTGGTCATATACGTTCATGTTAGACATATCTGCTTATTTTGTTGCTTGGGATCAAAGTTAATCAATTTGGATTGAGCTGCCATATTGATTTTGGCATGCCAGCGCAACAGAAAATAAACCAAGAAACCAACATTTTTTAGCACACCTAATGTGACTACAAACTACTTGGTTGCCATAAAAATTTATTATGCATCGACCGTGTAACAATTTTGACGAGTGTCAAATCTTTTTTGGCATACTCGAGTGGGACTACAAAATATTTAGTTGACATAAGTATATTTGTTGCTGTAGTAATCATTTGGAATCATGAGTCAAAGGGGTGGTCGTAATACTTCAACAGCCGTGGTATGGCTAACGAGTCTCCTAATAATGAGGAGTTGCAAGTCCAACAAGTGCCTGATCAAGGAAATCAACCACCTAGTCTGATGCTTATTCCTCCAAATCCAGATAGACTATTGACATCTTAGGTTGAACCTCTTGGGATTAATATATCAGTCAGGATGGTTGATATGCAAATGGGGATTCAACACATCACAGATGTGACTACCCGGTCACCATTACAATGTGGGTAGGCGCGATGTGGGCGGGGCTAGGTGCCTGGGCGAGCTACCGGGCAAGCTACTGTAGCTGGTGACTGTGGACGGAACTTGTCCTACATTGCTTGGGCAATCGTTCGAAGTCCTAGCTATATGTGGGGTTCGGCCTTCAATGGTATAACACGTTTTGGGGCGAGCCTTGGGCGAACCCTGAGAACAAAGTCGTGCGCCCTTGAGCAAAGCAGGTAATATTATACTGCTGGGGCTGATCGTTTCATTTGGTATCAGAGCCGACAACGACTCTGTTCCAACAGTGAGAGAATGTGACGACCCGGTCACCGTTACAATGTGGGCGAGGCTGGGTGCTTGGGCGAGCAACTATAGCTGGTGACCGTGGATAGAATTTGTTCCACATCGCTTGGGCAGTCATTCGAAGTCCTGACTATATGTGGGGTTCGGCCTTCAATGGTATAACACGTTTTGGGGTGAGCCTTGGGCGAACCCTGAAAACAAAGTCGTGCGCCCTCGGGCAAAGCAGACAATATTATACTATTGAAGCTGGCCGTTTGAATAAAACTATCACGAGTTTAGGCAGAGCACTCGTGAGTTCGAATCGAGGCTTTCAATAGGTGGATGATTGGCCTCACCGAGAGCATGAATTGGTTGGTGGCTTTATTCGTTAATAGAGCACTCGTTGCAACTCAACAACAAGCCAAGCCGATATAAGTTCTGTTAGAAATCGAGCACCTATACCACCAGTCTAGCTGATGCTATAGACACTTCCATTACAATGAAACACACCACTTGTTCCTATCCTTGGTCCAATCCAGGATGTGCGAAATTCACCGATACCGGTAGATTTCAGATGTCTTGAATGTATTCTTATAAAAGACATGCAAAATTCATCGCCACCAACAGATTTCAGACATCTTGAGCATGAAAATAAGAACTTAATTTATGAAACTAGGAATTAAGGGATGCCTGTGAGGCAACCCTTACTTAGAAATCAACCGTATAATAAAGAACACTACCAAGATAGCCCTGAAGTATATCCAGTTGCTGCACAATAATACTGGGAGCTTAACCAAATTGTTCAACTAATTCAAGAAGTAACAGGTCAAGTTCTTGGCCGAACCATTACTCTCGTTTATCATAAGCTATATCCTGACTAGATCGACCGCCAATATCCATCACCGAGGAACTATCGACCCTTTTTTTTTTCACACGCATACACACCCCCACACACTCACACCTTAGTGGGATTTCACCACCTATGGATACTCAAACCCTTGACCGGGTGTTGAAACTCCTTAGAGTTTACCACCAGAGCAAGGGTAAGGATCCGGAACTATCGACCTGACTTTACATTATTTACATGTGATACGGGTCAATCGACCATAGAACACATAAGTCAATTTTTTACATGTGATACGGGTCAATCGACCATAGAACACATAAGTCAATTTACCAGACAATGTGGAGAATTGGCCAATAATAAGTATTATAAATTATAGTTATTTAGTCATTCACTCATTGGGTAACTTTTACTTGATATTCCAATTTTCTACTAAATTCCATACAAAATCAGTAAGAAATAGAAGAAAATTTTCATGATTAATTCTTTTATAAGGATAAAGAAATTTTCATGACCGATCTTGCTCATTTTTTTACAATTATGAGGGGAAATGACCGAGAATTGTATTATTTGGTTTAAAAGAGCAAAAATTCGATGCATGATAGGTACAATGAAAGCATAATTTGTTCAATTGGCTCAAGATAGATTGGAATTCAAGATTCGAAAGAAGTTTATCGGAACCAAATTTACAGATCTTTATGATTTGACCGGGAAAGTGTCTCGATATAGGGCATTGCTTCAAAAGTAAATGAGGCAAAAGAATTCATCGATAGGGACATTATTATGATGTTGTTGTAGTTGAAATAGTGGCTAAACAACTATTCATATGTTAAGCCTTAGTTGAAATAAAGAGAGTGATATCCTCTAATTAGAAAGTTCAGAGATCCTACACCTTTGATATTTTCTCATGCTGATGAAATCTTTGATATTATGTTAGCTAACAAATTTATCAAAGTTCTAGTTAATCATAAGATTTCGACAACCGAAGAATTGAAGAAAGTTAATTATTGTAAATGACATTTAACTCGGTCTCATTTCATTAATAAATATGTTATTTTAAAGAATGTTAATCAGGATAATATTGACAAATGGTTGCTAAAGTTTTTTGAAAAAGAAAAAGAAGTAATGCTGATCAATATTGATCCATTTCCATCTAATATAGAGATCAATATGGCCACAATCTATCCTCAAAGGCTGTTCGACCACAATAAAATATCGATCTTGGAGTTCAAAATCAACCCAAGGAGAAAAATGGCATGAACGGTGTGAGGCTTGAGACCGTGGTTGACCAGGCTGAAGCTGTAAGTACTATTGTTTATAGCATCTTTTGTTGTCAAATTTATGGTGCCAAAGTCACTGATATGAAGCTTGCATATGTAAAGATCAAAGCGCTACTCAAGATCAACTTTGTTAGACAAGCTCTGCTCATAAGTCAAGATTCGAAGAAGTGAGTTTGATTGACTTAATTTAAAGACAAGGATAATGTAAGAAGCTTTCAAGTTCAATCTCAAGTTCTCTAGAAGCTTTCAAGTTTGAACTTCATCAAGACTTCAAGTTTCACTACCTTCAATGTCACTTGTCCTTAAGTTTCAATGTCCTTACTTCACGATTGAGGTATGACTAACCGTAGGTTGACCTTTAGAGTAGGCCACTTTCGATACATAATTCACATATTTTATATAAGTGAGTCTGGCTTGTTCTAAGACTAGTCCTGGTCTTTGGTCGACTAGTCCTAGCACTACTTCGACCTGTCTAAGGATTTTTTAGATCAGTCGTAAGTTTGTTGCAAAATTCAGAAATTTTCTGTTAGGCTTCGACTAGTCTTGGGGACTGTTCAACTAGTCGTAGGAACAGTGTCGACTGGTTCTTTGATCAGTCGTAGACCATCGACTCAAACTACAGTGATGATTTGCACTTAGCTTCGACCAGTCGTGTGTGACCTTCGACCAGTCGAAGGAGACCTACGACCATTCGAAGGTGCCCTACGACCAGTCGTGAAACCGTCTTATCTTATCGCGCTTGAATTTTCAAATATCTGTTGGATCTTCGACCAGTCGTAGCAACTTAAGACCAGTCGAAGATGTGATTTATTCACACTATAAATAGAGCACGAATCTCAGAATAAAATAGACCATTCAAGATAGTTTAATTCGGCCTTCTGAGAGAAAATTTGTGCTCCGTTTAAGCTAAGTGTGCTTATTTAATATTCTTTTTCTTTAGCTTTGTTAATTGATTTTGTTTCTTGCATTCCAATCTAATCTGTAAAGAGGAAGTTTTATTTTCCTTTTACTGGAATCAAAATCAATTCTAGCTAGCCTATTTGTTTTAATTTAAAATCTATTATAACCTAGATCCATTATAAAGTGAGTATTGGACATTGTACTTTGACATTCAAATCTCTACTCTGACTTGGTTCTTCTGGGCTGCTACAACAAAGAAGAAAATAGGTATTTTACAATTTGTGTAATTTACTTTATTTGGTTTTATTTGAGGTTAAGCTAGAAAAATCTTATTGTGTTGGTTATCTGAGGAGAGCCAAGAAAACTCAGAAAAGAGGGTTTTTTGAATTGTGTATGCCCTTTGAAAAAGACACAATTGTAAAGGTTTTGGGTAAACCTAGGAAAACCTATTTGATAGTGAATGCTAATATCCCCTGTGTGAGGATATTAGGAGTGGAGTAACATTCTGTGTGGCTGTTGTTGAATAGTTGGTGTACACACAGGCAAACCACTATAACTCCTTGTGTTTGTGGAAGTGTGCTTTATTTTCCTATCTTTGATTATTCTTTTGTGGAATGTATGTTGATGTAAATGTTGTAATCATTTTAATTTCAAGCTCAGTGGGGAATGTTGTAATAGTTTAGATTTAAATTTCTGCAACTTATTTCAAGCTATTCCTTTATTTGTTTGAGTTTTATTGTTCTAGTAAGGTTGCTCTGTCATTTCTATGGTGCATGGTTGTCCTTAGAACAATCAATATTTGAGATTACATTCTATTTCTCTGTTCAGCTTCAATTTGTTTATTCCTAGAAAGTTTGAGTTCTTGATATAAAGACCTTTCTAGAAATCAGATTGTCCCACCATAAACTTTGGTTTTTGGTGTAAGGTTGTCCTTAGAACAACTTTTGTATCAATCTCTCAATACTTGTTTATTGAGGTTGCTATTCATTTCAGCATTGTGGATTGATTTACTTTATTTGGCTATCTTATTATTTAAATTCCGTTGTGATTATTTTAATTTGGCATAGTCCTATTTCCCCCCCCCCCCCCCCCCCTCTAGGACATATAGCTTGGCCTTTTCAAGTGGTATCAGAGCCTAATAGCTCATTTTAATTTCTTTCTATTTGGATTTATTTCCTAAGCTAACGATCTAAGCTTTATATAAGATGTCAAATTTTGATAGTCTTTCAGTCACTAGGCCTCCACCTTTCGATGGCACCAATTATGCCTATTCGAAAGCCAGGATGAGGATCTTCCTCAAATCCATGGATGAAAGTGTGTGGCTTGCCACAGTGAATGGTTAGGCCGCTCCTACCACTGAAGTGACTGGTGTTGATGGTTCAAAACCCACAAAAATAACAGCTTATTTTTCTTGGACCACACTTCAGAAAAGTGAGAGTAGTCAAATGCTAAAGCACTAAATGCAATTACATGTGCACTATCACCGAATGAATTCAAAAGAATTATATCTTGTGATTCTGCAAAATACGCTTGGAATATATTAGAAATGACACACGAGGGTACATCAATTGTCAAAAAATCTAAAGTCCAACTCCTCACAACTAAATTTGAAGAAATTCATATGGAGGAAAATGAAATGTTTATGGACTTTTATATTAGATTAAATGACATTGTAAACTCAATGTAGGGTCCTGGCGATAAAATCCCAGAAAGTAAAGTGTGTGCAAAGATACTACGCTCACTTCCTGAACGGTTCAACTCTAAAGTAACCGCGATCCAAGAACTTCGTGATATGGACGATATGAGGGTAGAAGAACTAGTTGGTTCTTTACAAACCTATGAGTTAAACTTTAAAGCTCCTAAAAGTAAATCTATAGCTCTTAAATCTTTTAAAATTATTTCTGAAGAAAACTCTAATTCTAAAGATGATATGGTTCTTTTAGCAAAGAAATTTTATAAGATTTTCAAAAGTAAGAAAAGGGTTGATCTTCAACAATCAAATGATAAAAAGAGATTTAGACCCAAAACTCGAAAATCTTTGAAAGACAGTCAGTGTTACAACTGCCATGAATATGGGCATTTAGCAAACAAATGTCCTAAAAAGGACAAACCCAAAAGGAAGGGTATGTTGGCTACTTGGGATAAATCATCTAAGTCTGAAACTACTTCTGATTCTGAAGATTCTGAAACTGAGTTGGGCAATGAAGTTAAGGCTCTTATGACTCTAGCCAAGTTCACTTTTTCCGATCATGATGATTCAACTAGTGAAGAAAATCTGAATAGTGATTATGAAAATGAAGAAGATCTTTAAGATGCTTACAATGCCCTATACAAGGAAAGTTGTAAAATTGCTGTGAAGCTTAAACTTCAAAAAGAAAAGTTTTTTAAACTCAAAGAATGCTTTGACTTACTTGTTTTAGAAAAATCCCAAATTTCATATAGTTTTGAAAAATCAAAATGTGATTTGGAATTCAAAACCTCCCTTATTGAAGATTTGAAATCTGAAATTGAGTAACTTAAAAATAGAGTATCTTCTCTTCTGAGTTTGAAGGATACATGGAGGTATGCCCAAGGAGATCCAAAGTTAGAAAAACTTTTATCCGGATCCAGAAAATGTGGCGATCGATCCGGGTTGGGTTATGATAAAAACATACCTCATAGACAGAAGAGTACTTCTCCCAACTTTGTGAAAGGAGAAGCCTCAAACACAAAAGAAAAAGGTACTTGTCAAGATTTTTCTAAAAATACAAAAACTTTTCAAAAACCTAAACGAAGCTATATCAATTTCAAAAATCAGAACAGAAACCCATTGGCTGAAAAAATAGTTGATTTACTCAAGGAGCTCTTAAAATCTAACTCAGTAGGTCATTCCCTCAACTATAAACAGAAGAAGACCAACTATGTTCCTAAACCCAAAACAATTCTGAAATGGGTTCCTAAAGTCACTTGTTTGGTTACCCACACTGCTTTCAAAGCTACAAGCCATTCTAAATGGTACCTAGATAGTGGATGTTCAAGGCATATGACTGGTGATAAAGGTCTATTCACCGATCTCAAAGACATGACTGATGGCTCAGTCACATTTGTTGATGGCAGCAACTGCAAGATTATGGGCCAAGGTACGGTTCAACTTTATAACCTTCTTCTATTCAAAAATATCTTATATGTAGAAGGTCTAAAACATAACTTGCTTAGCATATCTCAAATATGCGATAATAACCATAGTGTACGGTTTTCTAATCAAAGCTGTGAGATTCTAAACAACAAAGGCTCAGTAATATTAACTAGACGAAGAACGTCTGAAAGCTGCTATATTGTAAGCGAATCCAGCTCATCTAATCAATTTTGTTACATGGTCCACACAGACGAGACTGATTTGTGGCACAAACGTCTTGGACATGTACACTACCGAAATCTATATAAATTGAGCAAACAAGAAATTATAAGAGGTCTACCCAAACTAAAAAAATTGGAAAAAATTTGTGGTGAATGTCAGATTGGCAAACAAACAAGGAACTCACACAAAAAGGTGAATTCCAATACCACAATAAGACCATTGGAGCTTCTCCATATGGATCTTGTAGGACCTACAAGGATAGAAAGTCGAGGTGGTAAAAGATATATCTTGGTAATAGTGGATGATTTTACCAGATATACATGGGTCATCTTCTTAAGGGACAAAACAGAAACCCTTGAAGAAGTAAAAAAGGTTCTCAAAAGGATTCAAAATGAAAAGAGCTCTCAAGTCAGTAAGATTCGTAGTGATCATGGATCTGAATTTGAGAATAGCGGTTTTAAGAAGTTCTGTTGCGACCAATGAATATTACATGAATTCTCTGCGCCCAAAACTCCTCAACAAAATGGTATTGTAGAAAGAAAAAATAGAGTGCTTCAAGAAATGGCTAATGTCATGTTGAATAGTATAAAGCTCTCTAAGAATCTTTGGACTGAAGCAATCAATACAGCTTGCTACATCATTAATTGGGTTTACACTAGTAAAGATAATAATAAAATGGCTTACGAAATGTGGTTCAATAATAAGCCTACCGTCAAATACTTTCGAGTTTTTGGCAGCAATTACTATATTTTACGAGATCGTGAAAATCTAGGAAAGTTCGATACGAAGAGTGATGAAGGGATCTTTTTAGGATACTCTTTAAACAGTCGAGCTATAGAGTTCTGAACAAAAGGACCGGTGTGATTCAAGAGTCCATCAATGTGGTCATTGATGATCACTTGAACACTTCAGTCTCAAGTTCAGATAATGATGAAGTTCTAGTAATTGATAAATTTGATACTTCATCTAATCAGACTGATTCTGAATTGAGGACTGTTAAAGATCATCCAACCACACAGATTCTTGGAAACCCTCTCACTGGTGTTCGTACACGTAGACAACTTGAGGATATATGTAATTACGTATGTTTTACATCCCAGATAGAACCATCTAATGTAAAAGAAGCTCTTGCTGATGAAAATTGGATTGTTGCAATGTAAGAAGAACTCAACCAATTTATGAGAAATGATGTTTGGGATCTAGTTCCTAGACCTAAAGAAAAACACATTATAGGAACTAAGTGAATTTTTAAAAATAAGTCTGATGAAGATTGTAATATAATTTGAAACAAGGCAAGACTGGTTATACAAGGGTACACTCAAATTGAAGGTATCAATTACGATGAAACCTTTGCCCCAGTTGCTCGTCTTGAATCAATCAGACTTTTTATATCCATTGCTTGCTTTAGAAAGATTAAAAATTTTCAAATGGATGTTAGGAGTGCCTTTTTAAATGGTGATTTACATGAAGAAGTATATGTTGAACAACCTACTGGATTTGAAGATCCTAAGTTTACTGATCATATATACCGTTTTAAAAAAGCTCTGTATGGTCTTAAACAAGCTCCCAGAGCATGGTATGAGAAATTGACTAAGTTTTTACTTAGTCATAACTTTCAAATGGGAAGTATTGATAAAACACTGTTTGTTAAGAAACATAACAAAGATATTTTAATGGTTCAAATCTACGTTGATGATATTATTTATGGATCTACTTGTACTAACATGACTATTAAATTTACAGAATTGATGAAGTCTCAATTTGAAATGAGAATGGTTGGGGAATTGAATTACTTCTTTGGGTTACAAGTAAAACAACGACCTGATGGAATGTTCATCTCTCAATCTAAATATGCTATAAATTTAATTAAGAGATTTGTATTTGAGAATGGTAAGAAATTTGATACTCCTATGAGTACAACTTTGAAACTCTCAAAAGATTCTGCAGGTAAAAATGTAAATCAGAAACTATATCGGAGTATGATTGGTAGTTTACTGTATTTAACTGCCAGTAGACCTGATATTGCTCTAAGTGTTGGTATTTGCGCTAGATATCAGTCTGAACCTAAAGAATCGCATTTGATTGCGGTCAAACGGATTATCCGCTATGTTGTTAGTACTATTAATCTCGGTCTCTCGTATCCACATGAGACTAGTATTTAATTAGCTGGGTACTCGGATGCTGACTGGGCTGGTAATCTTGATGATAGAAAGTCAACCAATGGTGGTTGTTTTTATATCAGAAACTGTTTAGTTTCTTGGCTTAGTAAGAAACAAAGTTCTATATCACTTTCAATAGAAATTAAGTCAATATATATATCATGGCTAGTAATGCTTGTACACAGCTTGTTTGGATGAAACGTATGCTAAGTAATTTTGGAATTAAACAGGATTCTATGTTATTATATTGTGACAATACCAGTGTCATAGATATTTCGAAAAATCCAATTCAGCATTCTCGTACTAAGCATATTGATATTAGATTTCATTATATTCGAGATTTAGTAGAAGAAAAGGAATATCATTAGAATATATTCTACCGAAAATCAATGTGCTGATATTTTCATTAAACCGCTCGACAAAAGCAGGTTTAACAAAATGATATTTGATCTTGGCATGTGCATTCTAAAATGATTATTTATGCCTATTTGTATCATATTGTATATATTTACTAGATTAAATTTCCAATTTTTTGAAATATGCATGAAAATCTGATTTTTTGGTGGTACTCGACCAGTCGAGGATTTCCTCGACCTATCGTGGCACGACCGGTCGAAGAATACCCACGACCAATCATGAACGCGTGAATCACTTAAATTTGGGGAAAATCGATTTCTTTCTCATTTCTTCTTTCTTCTCCGACTAGCCAATGCTCGACCAGTTGAACCTATCTTCCAAATCCTTCAAGGTTAGTGCTCCATTTGCATTTTTCTTGTAGATTTGTGTCTAGATCACTTCTATTTTACTCTTGAAGTTGTTTATTTCATTTTTTGTTGAGATTTGGGATTTTCCTTTTGAAAAATCTGATTTGAGCAAACCCTCTTCTCAAACCTTTGCAACTCTTTATTTTCTTGAAATCTTTGTTGCAAATGGCATCTAGAGGGAGAAAAGCAACATCCTGTGGTCCGTCTTCTTCTTCCAGATCAGCCCCTCTTACTAAGCGTCATCTTCGGCCTCCCGATGATGATCCATCTTATGTTCAGGACATCAAATTACATAATGTTATTGTTGAACTTCCTGTTTCTATTAATCATGTTGCTCCTTTTGATATCCTTCCTATGCTTCAAGCTGTAGGTTAGGATAACTTATTACATTGAGGTGGGCCAGCATACCGGTCCATTGAACAGTCCATGTTTGCATGTATATGTGATTTTTCACTAGAGAATTTAACTTTTAAAATAGCCACAAGAGAAGGACCATTTGACATTGATCGTCATTTGATTTCAGCTCGTATGGATATTCCTGTGAATGATGAGGGAATTTCTATTTATAATTTATCTAACAAACTCTCAGAATCTGAAAAACGTCTCCTCACTAGATATTTATGCAATTTGAATGCTCAATGGACTCATAAAGGGAATGCATTTCCCTCAAAGTATTTGTTACCCAAATACAGAGTTCTTCACAAAATCTTTGTGTCTAACTTATATCCACAATCGGGTAATAAATCTAAATTGACTTCCTACATGGTTCATGTTCTTCATGCTGTTGTCAGTGGTACGGCTATCTGTTTACCATCCTTAATTTATCACTTCATTATTAATTTTCATCTCCATCATGGTCATAGTAATATTCCTTTTGCTTATTTGATGACTGTGTTGGCTACTCATATGTTAGTCGATATGCCAGTTGGTGAGGCCCCTATCCGTCATCTGATATTCAATAATTCTAACTTAAATAAGATGAAGTTGGATTTACTTCCTAGACAAGGAGATAGTGTTGGCAATGCTGAAGCAGCACATGAGGAAGAAGCTGGTGATCATCTTCCTGATGATATTAATATGGATGATATCTTTGAAGAACTTGATTCTGATTCTGTGAATGATCCAGATTATGAGCCTTCTGACTTTGATGCACATCTGCATGCATTAGAGGATAAGGTTGAGAATATAAATGTTAAGATGGAAAACATGTCTGTTGCTCATGATTTACAATTCAAGTATATGCGTAAATATCTTAAGCGCTTGAACAAAGGCATGCATAAACTTGATCCTTCCATCCCTGCTCCTTCATCCGGTTCAGATTAGTTCTTTTCATATAATTTGTAATAACTTTACTATTCTTGTGTTTTCACTGGTTAGGAGATTGTCACTATCTATGACTTAACTCAGACTATGAATTATGTGAGTTGATTATGCTATTTTCTGTTATCTTGTCTTGTTTCCTCTCATATTTCTCTCTAATTATTTCTCCTCAGTTTATATGTTCTGTGCTTCCTTTGTCCTCTTATGACAAAAAGGGGGAATATGGAAATGTTTACTCACTTGGATATTATGTATGGAGAATGGATATGTTTTTATGGAGAATGGATATGTTTTTACTCAAGGGGAGATTTGTCACAACTGTGGTCTGTTGAATACTAATTTGCAGGTTCATGTTACTGTGCCAGTTGATAACAACTGGTGCATGATTCGTTAATCAGATATTCTGTGTTCTGAAACATATCTTGGATTGGAAGTTTGTTTTGTCACTAATTTGACAAAGGGGGAGATTGTAAGTGTTTTTGTTTATAGCATCTTTTGTTGTCAAATTTATGGTGTCAAAGTCACTGCTGTGAAGCTTACATATGTAAAGATTAAAGCGCTACTCAAGATCAACTTTGTTAGACAAGCTCTGCTCATAAGTCAAGATTCGAAGAAGTAAGTTTGATTGACTTAATTTAAAGACAAGGATAATGCAAGAAGCTTTCAAGTTCAATCTCAAGTTCTCTAGAAGCTTTCAAGTTTGAACTTCATCAAGACTTCAAGTTTCACTACCTTCAATGTCACTTGTCCTTAAGTTTCAATGTCCTTACTTCACTATTGAGGTATGATTGACCGTAGGTTGAACTTTAGAGTAGGCCACTTTGGATACATAATTCACATATTTTATATAAGTGAGTCTGGCCTGTTCTAAGACTAGTCCTGTTCTTTGGTCAACTAGTCCTAGCACTGCTTTGACCTGTCTAAGGATTTTTTGGATCAGTCATAAGTTTGTTGCAAAATTCGAAAATTTTCTATTAGGCTTCGACTAGTCCTTGGGACTGTTCGACTAGTTGTAGGAACAGTGTCGACTGGTTCTTCGATCAGTCGTAAACCTTAGACTCAAACTACAGCGATGATTTGCACTTAGCTTCGACCAGTTGTGTGTGACCTTCGACCAGTCGAATGAGACCTACGACCAGTCGAAGGTGCCCTACGACCAGTCGTGAAACTGCCTTATCGCGCTTGGATTTTCAAATATCTGTTGCATCTTCGACTAGTCGTAACAACTTAAGACCAGTCGAAGACGTGATTTATTCACACTATTAGTGATTTATTCACACTATAAATAGAGCACGAATCTCAGAATGAAATAGACCATTCAAGCTAATTTAATTCGGCCTTCCGAGAGATAAATTTGTGCTCCGTTTAAGCTAAGTGTGCTTATTTAATATTCTTTTTCTTTAGCTTTGTTAATTGATTTTGTTTCTTACATTCCAATCAATCTGTAAAGAGGAAGTTTTATTTTCCTTTTACTAGAATCAAAATCAATTCTAACTAGCCCATTTGTTTTAATTTAAAATCTATTAGAACCTAGAACCATTATAAAGTGAGTATTGGACATTGTACTTTGACATTCAAATCTCTACTCTGACTTGGTTCTTCTGGGCTGCTACAACAAAGAAGAAAATAAGTATTTTACAATTTGTGTAATTTACTTTATTTGGTTTTATTTGAGGTTAAGCCAGACAAATCTTATTGTGTTGGTTATCTGAGGAGAGCCAGGAAAACTTAGAAAAGAGGGTTTTTTGAATTGTGTAAGCCCTTTGAAAAAGACACAATTGTGAAGGTTTTGGGAAAACCTATTTGATAGTGAACGCTAATATCCCCTGTGTGAGGATATTAGGAGTGGAGTAGCATTCTGTGTGGCTGTTGTTGAACAGTTGGTGTACACACAGGCAAACCACTATAACACCTTGTGTTGTGTGGAAGTGTGCTTTATTTTCCTATCTTTGATTATTCTTTTGTGGAATGTATGTGGATGTGAATGTTGTAATCATTTTAATTTCAAGCTCAGTGGGGAATGTTGTAATAGTTTAGATTTAAATTTCTACAATTTATTTCAAGTTATTCCTTTATTTGTTTGAGCTTTATTGCTCTAGTAAGGTTGCCCTGCCATTTATATGGTGCATGGTTGTCCTTAGAACAATCAATATTTGAGATTACATTCTATTTCTCTGTTCAGCTTCAATTTGTTTATTCATAGAAAGTTTGAGTTCTTGATACAAAGACCTTTCTAGAAATCAGGTTGTCCTACCATAAACTTTGGTTTTTGGTGTAAGGTTGCTCTTAGAACAACTTTTGTATCAATCTCTCAATACTTGTTTATTGAGGTTGCTATTCATTTCAGCATTGTGGATTGATTTACTTTATTTGGCTATCTTGTTATTTAAATTCTGTTGTGATTATTTTAATTTGGCAAGTCCTATTCACCCCCCCCCCCCCCCCTCTAGGACATATAGCTTGGCTTTTCAGAAGCATATTCAGGAAAAACAATGTCAAATTATCAGCACCTCTATGAGAAATGTGGGAGGCTGATTCGATCAAATGGGAATCTTATCAACCGAAATATCCATTGAGACAATAGGTCAATCAGAATTATGAGGAAAAAGATGTCTTTTACCCTCAAAAGGACAAGTATGTTAGCAATTACTCTCGAACTATTCAAGGGCTAAAGATGGTTAAGCCTTAGCCTGGTCGAGAAGGTGTTTGGAAAAGGTCGAATCATCCAAAATTTCTACCAATACCCAATAAGATGATTCGTACTCAGAAGTTATGTTGAAAAAGACAATAAGCAACAAAGAGAAGGCAGTTGTTATTTATTTAGATCAATCCCAAAAGTATCAACCAACCCGACTAAGATTGGTAGTGCCAAAGTCAGAAGGAGAACAACTATAATGGCTGATATGAGAGAATTGACTGAATCTCGTGAGGATTATGACTCGATCGAAGATCCTAAATATGATAAGACATGAATGAGCATGGAAGGATCGATCGAATACTTCAGCGATGAGGAATTCTCAGATGATCTTCTGATTGAAGAGTTACTTGTTGTAGCAAGAGTATTAGAATCATCTTCTTCTAAACTGAATAGACGAAGCATGAACAAAGCTACACATAAAGTCGATACTCAACCAAATTCGAAAACACCTAGGACTAGTGTCCGAATTCAGTCATAAAATTTGGTCAATTTCCACCAACTATCTTAGATTGCAATATAGTGCTGACTCTACCATTAAGTTTTCAGGCTAAAATATCTCAACTGAGTATGACGGAAGGAGACGTAGAAGAATTAGGCTTGTCGATAATTATACGACATTAATCTTTTAACTCTGAGGAAATAAAAAAGATATTGACCGCGATGGTCGAACCAGGACCCCCTTATGAAAAAATCATTATTGAAAAACTAACTCTTACAATGACCCAACATTTGAAGTCATTGTATATCTCCTCTCGCTTGGAAGGATATCTGACCACTCAGGTTCTGGTTGACAATGGAGCTGCTTTAATATTCTACCACTTAGAATGATGGATAACTTGGGAAATACTTAAGATGAACTTATCCTGTCTGAGGTCACAATAAGTAATTTTTCTGAAAAAATAACGTGAATGTAGGGCATTTTACTACTTGAATGAACGGTTGAAACTAAAAAGGTGCTAGCCACCTTCTTTATAGTTGATACTTCATCAAACTACAATGCTCTGCTTGGACAATATTGGATTCATTTATTCTCATGCATCCCATCATCATTGCAAGGCGAGACAATAATGATAAACATGACGAGACAAGAATGATAAACATGATGAGACAAGAATGATAAACCAACTGATAATAAAGTTAGACTCCACCCTGATAATATTATACAAGGCATTTTTACCATGATTCGAGTAAGCGTGGAGTTGTCGAAGGCTATAATTCCCTTCTATGTAACTACAAGGTTTATGATTGAAGAAATACCATTATGAAACAATCGTCAGTCAAAGACGAATTCACGACTAGAGTGTGGCAGCTCGAGGAGAGTCTGCAAAGTCATGATAATGGGTGTTTTGTTGATATGGTCGACATAGTTGTATTGGCCGATCAGGAAACTTAAGATGGTATTGTAATAAAGGATTTAAAGCCAGCTCCAGAGAAATTGGAGGATTCTCAGGCTCAGGTTTAAGATTCTCTGTTAGAAGTAAATTTAGGGACCGAGCAACATCTCAAACATATTTTTATTAGTAGATTGATAGATTCCCAAACCCAGGTTGAACTCCTTAATTTACTTAAAAAGTTTGCCGATTGCTTTGCTTAGGATTATCATGAGTTGTTTGAATTACACTGACATCTGGTTGAACACAAGTTACCCATAAAGAATGGATATCGACCACATAAGTAAACATCTAGGCAAATGACGACCGAAGTAATATAAAAGATCAAGGAGAAAATTGAGCAACTTTTGACAACAGATTTCATTAAACCTATTAAATATGCCAATGGATTTAGAACATAGTACCAGATATTTAGAAGAACGTTAAAACAAGGGGATGAGTTCAAATGGGAGGCAAATTATCAATGGGCTTTGAACGATATTAAAGAGTATTTGTCCAAGCCACCAGTAAAGGGAAGACCGCTCAAGTTATATATCTCAACTTCCTCAGAGTCGATTAGAGCTTTG
This sequence comes from Magnolia changhungtana, assembly GCA_030180095.1. Classification (NCBI taxonomy): domain Eukaryota; kingdom Viridiplantae; phylum Streptophyta; class Magnoliopsida; order Magnoliales; family Magnoliaceae; genus Magnolia; species Magnolia changhungtana. The sequence continues at coordinate 10,458,871 of JASAUF010000259.1, forward strand.
TTAGTACAAGACGACGATGACCAAAAAGAACATGTGGTCTAATATCTTAATTAAACATTATTAAATACCGAGAGGTGTCATTCTACTATGGAAAAGTTATGTTTATTATTATACTTTGCGAGTACAACATTCTGACATTATTTAATAGTTGAAACAGTTAATGTAATTGCAATAAATGATCAAATAAAATATATGTTAAATCGGCCAATTTTGAATGGATAAATTAGCAAATGGATTCTCGATTCGAGTTTGATTTAGTCTATGTGCCATAAAGGGTTGTAAAAGGACATGCCATAACAGACATTTCGATCGATCATCCTTCAAATATAAAAGGTCGACTTCCTTTCGAGGCCTTAGATTTATATGTGGTATATCGGTCACCTTAGAAGCTGATTTTTTATGGTTTAAGGACCAACAAAGGATTAGGAGTAGGGATCGTTCTAATTTATCCAGTTGGTAGAAAACAAGAGTTTACATTACAACTTAAGTTTGATTATACTAATAATTAAGTTGAATATAAAGCTTTGATAATTGTTCTAGAATTGTTGACAGATTTAGAAGCAAAAGAGGTATTGATTATGGGTGATTCTCTATTAGTAATAAACTAGCTCATTGGTTTGTTTAATTGTACCAGTACATCTTTATAGTCATATTATCTATTGGTGATACAGTTGTTAAGTAGATCTGATAAGGTCGAGTTAAAACACATAACTCAAGAAAACAATATTGATGCCAATAAAATGTCATAATTAGCATCAGGGCTTCAAATCGCCAAATGATCTAAAGAAAGGATTGTGACTATTCAGCGGAAGTCATTACCCTCAGTTTTTCAAAGGGAACTGGTCGACGAAATTTACCTGGTCTAGGTGAGGGACATGATTGAAGAGATCAAATCATAGAATATCTTCGATCTTCAGAAATGAAATTTGATCGAGATATTAGGAGGATGGCTGTAAACTATGTGTTGATCGACGAGGAGTTATATCGAAAAAGGGTCGATAACATGTTATTACGATATTTGAGTAAAAAAAGAGTCTATGTTAGCCATGGGTGAAGTACATGAAGGAATTTGTGGAACACATCATATCAGAAGGAAAATGAGACTTACACCTTGATGCTATGGGTATTTCTGACTGAGCATGTATGCCGGTTATAACCAATATGCTGAAGGGTGTGAAGTATGTCAGAAACATGGGTCGATACAATATGTGCCCACGATCGAGTTGCATTATAATATCAAACCTTGGCCATTTTGAGGATGGGTATTGATTTGATAGGGAAGATTTACCTTTTGTCATCTAAGGGACACAGTTTCATTATTATAACGACCAATTATTTCATTAAATGGGTAGAATCAAAGCTGATGTCAGGAATAAATCATCAAGAAATTATTGAGTTCATTCAGACTCATATAATTCATCAATTTGGAATTCCTGAATCAATCATGACGTATCGTGAACCAACATTTTCATCCAAGAGGGTTAAAACGATGGTCGATGAGTATAAGATCAAGTTGTCATTCATCACCTTATTATGCTCAGGCTAACGACCAAGCAGAGGCTAGTATAGGGGTATTAAAAATATTTTACGAAAATTGATTGACAAGAATTCTAAATAGTGGCATATTAAGTTGTCATAGGCTATTTGAGTGTACTATAATTTATTTTATACAAATACGGGGATGAGTCAATTTAGATTGGTGTATGGACATGATATTGTGTTACCATTAAAATTGACTGTACATCTTTACGGGTAGCATATCAAGCTAATTTAACCTCGGCCTAGTTCATAGAAGCCATGCTAGTTGAACTTGAGGACTTATATGAAATTTGGCTAAAGGCTTTGGATTCTATTATGATAAACAAGGCCAGAGTTGCTCAAGCAACAACAAAAAAAAAGTGGAAAAAAAAAAAAACTTTCGATGGGGGCAATATGGTTTGAAAAGTAATATTTTCTATCAAGACTAAAGATGTTGCATTCCATAAATGATCACTTACATGGGATGGATCATACATAGCGGTAAAAGTTCTTTATGGGGGAGCTTATATTCTTCGTGACATGGATAGAAAGATGGCAAAAAATTCAATCAATGGTCGATTTTTAAAAGCTTATCATCTCAGCTTATAGGAAATATGGAAAGAATTAGCCAAAACTTTTGAGATAGGTGATCTTATCCTGGAATTTATCATTTTTAGTTATTTAATATGCTTATTTAATCCAAAATTTTATAGGAATATTATTATCGGTTGAATTTTTATGTAGGAAATCCTACTCATGTATGAATTTCTATTTCTATATTTCTTAAAATAATCACACATGGCAACTAAAGACTGATATCGGTTAAGAAACAGGAGTAAGTAGAAATATAAATATTATATCAATGACTAAGGCTAGCAATACACGGATGTCTAGCTACTTACATTATTATTTTAAAAAAGAGAGCGAAAAAGGGAAATGAAGACTCGACCAGAGTATAAATTAGGCATTCGCGGCCTTCATATCATCAGATTCTTTGATAGTGCGTTATCTGATGACTTCAATTATTTGTCTTTAAGCATTCTAGGATTCTCCGCCTTTCAGAATTCGGTCGAGAAAGCATAAAACTTGGTTGATGCGATGATCGATGACATCGACCTTGTGCTCTGCTTCTCTCTTCTGTTAGCTACTCTCACGCAACCGAGCTTGGTAGAGGTTGACCTAAGAATTGATGAAGTTCAGGAGGGTCTGAGAGTAGTTCGAAGATCTTCCCAAATATATTCGTTCGGTCTCCTGGAGATTGTTACTGATTTCTTTACGTTGAACTTACAGAGTTCTCAGCATTACTTTATTAAAGTGATGTTGTTGAGTACAATACATGTGGTTGTACCAAGCCTAATTATACTGATCGGAAAGCATGTTTGTCTCCCTATGAACGGCAATACACTCATTCACATGAGCATTAACTTCTTCCGGATATTTCTCGATAGCGAAGTATGCGTCATCGATGCTATGGAATTTTGTCAAAGCATCTAGAAGTTCAGTCAAGGAAGCATTATCCCTAACAATAAAATGAAGGTGAGGAACAAATGAATAAATGTCATATTAAATGCTAGAATGAGAAAAAGTTTCGATAACCATGGTAACAATTTCTCTCAGAAACCTCTAAGCCCTGTCGACAGCAAGTATGGGGTCACCAACCATTGGAGAAAAAAATGCTTAAAGATGTGAAGAAAGGAAATTTGGGTGTGTAGAGGAATAAACAACAAAAATTCCTTTAAATAGGCATTCAAGATGAACAATCACAACTAAAGATGAGGCATTGTGTTGGTTAAAGTGCCTCATAAATTGTATGAAACGTTTCCTAGGGAGAGTAAACAAACGGGTACATGACTTCTCATAAATAGATTGTTATTAATATAGTTATACGCATATGAGAAAAAAGGCTAAGTACCGAAGAAAAAATAATACAGATTTAGGTGCAAGTTTTTTGATTGATTGTATTAAAAATAAAATAATTATAAGATCGATAACGGACAAGTACAAGGCAATCGAAAATTAAAAGATGAGAAGATGAAATTTCTTCTTTAAGCTTCGACTGCTTAACTTCCTGCTGATGGAAAACAGCTTTGGTTTTGACTTCTAAACATGCAATCTCACCAATCAATGGAGTACGCTCTTGCATGAAGGCACCCATCAATTGATTTCAGCCTTCTAATCTTATCTGCACTCAGTCAAAGATTTTTGTTCTTCCTTTAATAATCTTAGTTTCTCTTCCATGACCAAGATTTGAGCCTTTAGATCAATCAAGGATGCACCTGATTCTTTCAGGTTATTGTATGCCATGGTAAATTGCTCCCTAGTAGTTTTGATCGTAGTCATCTTGAGGGAGACGGCCAAATGCTCAGCTTGAAGGTTGTCAACCACAACAATTATATCCTGGTGTTCCTGAATCAAGTTTAGAAATTCATAAAGTGTGGGTACCTTGGCCGACAAGGATTCATCCAATCGACTGGGAGTTTGTTATTGGTAAACGAGGAAGTTAAGTCTCTCGAATGATCTTAATGAAATTATGTTAGCAACACTAGAACGAATGAGGATTCGTAATTCTTCCTGTAGTTGCTGAATTTTTTATGAAGGTGAAGGAGACTCAACCACTAAGATGTCACATGACAAGGCTTGATCGAAGGAAGATAATGTCTTCTACAAGAAGCAGTTCTTTTGATAAAGAAGACAAGGCATGAGAATCATCGACCAGAGGAGTGGAGATGTCACCCATTGGAATTTCTGTACTTCAACCAGGAGATATTTCAACTAATTGAGATATCTCTTGTGTTTCTGCTTCATCTAGAAGAACAATCCCACGTTCATTGACTGGAGCGATTATATGATCAGTCAATTTTGAAGAAGAAGCAAGATAAATGGGCCGGAGACAATGTTATTAACATCACTGACTTTATAATTTCTTGATCCTGATCAAGTGCAAGTGATGCAGTTATTGATTCCAAAAGAAGACTAAAGGACTCCACAGGATTATATAATAATATACCTCATCTTGGCCTTCAATTTGATTTGTTAATTGATGAATATCACTCGTAGTCCTTTCTGAATTAGAAACTTCAAGTGTTTCATCTTGGGACCGAGCAACGTCAACCAAAATGTTTGAAGTAGACACCTTCACTTAAAGAGTTGATTCTACAATTAACTTTTCAGCGACCGAGAGTTCCCTAGTTACTGAAAAAAATAAAGAGAGTAAAGGGAACTACATAATTATTACAAAAATAAAAAGGCATAATGTTGGAATGACATCCACCTAAATCTAACCAAACAACAATGGTAACGAATCAATTGTCCGCTAGTGAAATTTTGGTAAGATTGACAACCAAAGCCAGAGCTCGGTTGAAGCGAGGAAAAGAATGAGGATTATGATGATATAGCTTGAGATATCGATCAAAAGAAAGATTATGATCATTTAATATTTCCTTTTTAGGTTTCCATTTATTAAAGACTCTATTAAAGTGAGCATCTTTAGTTTTGCAATACTTCTCAAAGTTTGAATAGCTTTGGTCAAAGAGGGAATACCTTAAGCAGTTCAACTAGATCATGTAGGCGGAGCAGGCTGAGGTGATACAAGAGGTCCAATGTCAGTTATCTTTAAAATACTTGAAGGAATTTTAAGCACCGGGATTGAAGTAGTAGTTGAGACTGCCATTGTGGTCTTCTGACGCTTCGGTTTATGTTAAATCGGCTCGACTATTTTTATTAAAGAAAAAGAAGAGTCGAACGTCTTTATTGATGATGGAGATGGGATGGTCGATGTGGTCAAGGATTCCTTCCTCGATCGTATCTTTCTCTGAATAAGAGGTATGATCGATTCAAGAGTAACCGACTTCTTGATGCTTTCTTTATTTGTTTTCTTTTTCTCGGCCACATGTTTTTTACCTTTGAGAAAAGAAGAAAGTTGGTTAATGATTAATTCATGAAACCCGTTAATCAAAGTCCCATAGTAATTCTTCCACTAAGAGTAAAATAATTCTAGCTGTTGTGGGTTATTGGTGAAGAGAGGGAGCGTGAAAGATGAGCTGATGGACTTAAACCTTTTATGGAGAGTCTGAAGAATGGTGACCTAGTCCGTGACTGGTTAATGAGCCAGAGGTTAGTTACAAGTCCCATGAATGAAAGGAAAATGGATACATTGAGCCAAACCAAATAGGCACATAAGAAGATTGGGAAAATATTATTCAATGCTAGTGTAATGCCCTAAAAATCGGGGGTCAAGCAGGAGGCCAACTCCTGAGCTCCAACGCATCACGTATGCAATATAGATAATGATGATTAAATGTTGTCTGTATTAGCACATTAAACATGAATGAGATTACACTAAATCAGCATATCACACTCCAGAGACAGTTAAATTACGCAAGTGGAAGACTGTGATAAGTATATAAAATGTATAAGTTGTCACGCCCCAAACTCGGAAGCCAGACTCACAAAATTCCCGATCGCCGAATCCAGCGTCGACAGCCTCCGTAGAACCCCATTCTCGGCTCCCAGCGCCCGTTCGCCAAGTTCCGATCCTGGGATGCTATAAGGAGGATTTTCAACATCAGTTTAATTCGTAATAAGCATAACCAAAGGCATAACCTACAAACAACAACCAAAAACTCCATCATATTTTCACTACGATAAAAAACTTTACAAGTATAATGAGCATAAAGGGAAATACAGTGATGATATACAAAAAGCTCCAAAATAATCTGCTCTGCGCTCCTACCACAGCGTTGCTGCGTCCCAACATCACCTACATGCAACGGTCGTGCATAAGCTTATAGAAAGCTTAGAGAGTGGTGAAAGTGTGTGCACAAGGTAGTAATGCCGATATACAATATCAGAGTAATGCGGAACATGTTGGTGAATCCATGAATACCGTTAGCCGTACCAAGGCTATGCGATGCAAGACATGAATGATGTCAGCCATATCAAGGCCATGCGATACGAGATGCAACTCAAGCATACAAATCCTCATCTATATCCACATATCAATACAGCTCAAATCTGGAATATTACTGGGGTCTAGAACACTCTAAACCAGATTGTCACCCCATCACGCGCAATAAGGTAAGTGGAAGAGACCTCACTACCCGTCTGCCAATATCAGGCTCGACTCGTCAGTAGTGGACCCATTCCTCGAGCTGGTCAAACTCAGCCTAGATTTGCCCCCTCCTCTCGTGCGGGTAAGGCCCCACCCCCTTCCAACCGACCACGACACAGTGGAAAGCGCAGTCATCTGGTAATCGGCACTCAACGCTCATGCACCCACTCGGTCTAAATGTTGGAGCAACCTCTTGGTACCATAAGGGTTTAGGGACTTTCACCCAGGGATATCTATAGCACCCCATGTAGAACAAGATTTTCGGTATCCAATCCTGCCAACCACGATACGCCTGTGGAGGCTACAGCCCTGATGTCCCTAGGGCGTAGAGTACCACATCACACAATGCGAATGCATAAATCACACTATCCAGTCATGCAGCAATTCTGCGCGTATCGTGCGCTCATGTAGGGCAACACCGCCTATCCGGGAGCCCCTAAACAATCTGCCTGAAGGTATATGCTATGATCAATCACTTCTCATATCAAGCATACATATGATGCGTATGATCATGAATCATGGAACTGTACTACACATGTTATATGGGATAAATGTTGTTCGTAACGAAGATAGGCCTAGACAGCCTACAAGTACGGGCCTAACAATGGGCCCTAGGGAGAATCATAATGCGGACATTTAACCAACATTATTCTACAATGTAGACGTCAAACCAACATTTCTCACAAGGCACGGCTGTCATAACATCATTACACAAACCATGGTAAGGTCATACATCTTAATGGACTTGTGTACATCTAATTGGGCCTCGACCCATGGGCCTTAGGTACAACAAATGGGCCGTATAACATGGGCCTTAAGTATATTAGGTGGGCCTCAATGGTTAGGCCCTAACTACATCAAGATGGGCCTAATCACATGGGCCTTATGCATATTAAGGTGGGCCTCAACGGATGGGCCACAATTAAACCAAGATGGGCCTCATACATATATCAAAGTGGGGTCCACTTGAACTATAGATCTGACTCATTCTTTAGCTCATGCCAGCAAAAAATGAGCTTCTAAGATGGTTGGACGGATTGGATGTAACCCATGCATCATGATGGGGCCCATGAAAGCCCACCATCAGGTATATTACACAATATAATATAATATATTTATATATATATATAATATATACAATAATATATATATAAATTTATACATACACACATGCACAACCCCACACGTACACACACGCACCCGCACGCGCACACACATACTCACATGCATGCACGAGCACACACCCACCGTCGAGGGGACGGTGGGGATAAACAAATGCATCACTGTGGGCTCCACCGTCCAGGCGAACAGTGGAGATAAAACACATAAATCATGTGGGCTCCATGTAGGGCCCACCATCAAGTTTACATGCAATCTAACCCGTCCATAAGGTCACGCAGACCTAAACAAAGGGGAAAAAAAATTTCATCTTGATCCAAAACTTTTGTGGGCCGAAAGAGGGTTATCAATGGCAGACTTCAATCAGCACTATTTCCTGCCGTGTGGGCCACCTGAGTTCAGGATTAGGCTGATTTTTGGAGGATGCCCTCTTAAGGGAGAGGCCCACCCAATGAATGGGTTCGATGACAAATATACATCATGATGGGACCCACGGCTAGAGCCGTGGGTGGTCAAGCTGCCCATCCGCCGGTTGGGCGCAGTAGCTGTGCGGCGCCATCGCCTTCTCGACACGGCCAGTCTGCTGCCTGCAAAGACGTCTTCTTCTTCTTTTTTCTTTTTTTTGTTTATCAGCGGTATTTCACATGTGGGCCCCGCTTCTGAAGAATCCACTCTGTCCAATGCGTTCTAGGGATCAAAACACACCAAACAAGTCCAATATACTGCATGTTTGGTGTGTGGATATAGCAAGGTGTGTCCTAATAGCCTTGAATAGTAGAAAATATAGTTTTCTATGGTATGGCCCGCCTAATTATAGGATCAACCTCATTTTTTGGCTCAACGCCTAAAATGAGCCAAGGAATGGGAGGGATGGCATGGATTGAATACGGAAATCAAGGTGGGGCCTACGTGAACAGCCCACCCAAGTTTCAAATGAAACTGATATTTCTGTTTTCTAAAAACGTCCAGCGTCCAGGGACGCTGGATGTTTTGGGTGTAACGCATATATAAGGTGGGTTCAACTTAGGTGGGCCTTCCATTAGCTGTATGGTGCGGATACAACACATGTATAAAGTGGGCCTCACCTATAAATTACTTGGGTATAATACATGCTTCATGGTGGGGTCCAACCGGGTGGGCCACACCGTTTTGGATGAGTGGACAGGGTGGATGATCGCATGCTTCAAGGTGGGCCACAAGCCATCTTACACAAGGGAGAGAGAGGGAGAGAGAGAGAGAAAGATCGGTGAGGATGGAGGGGCCCCACCACTATGAGCCCCTCTTACATACAAATATACATCAAGGTGGGTCTCACATATATCGACCATTAATCAAACAAAATGAATGAAAGTAAAGATCTAAGAGCACCCACCAGCTTCAACTTGCACCCATGGCTTCCTTAGCTCCTTAGTTTTGATTCCAACGGGGGAGATGAGGTTTGGATGGTGGAGATGGGAGATGAGAGGGTAGGAAGAGGTGGGCCACACTTGTAGCTTGGAAGAGATGGGAGAGGCTTGGACGTGGGATGTGTTTTGGGTTGCTTGGAAATGTAGTTTGAAAATGGGAGAGAGAGTGTGATGGGTGATGGGGTGATGGATGTGGTGAGTGATGGGTGTAAGAACTTTTTTACTTTTTGTGGCAAATGGTGTAAGAAAAGCATGGGTGTGTAAAAGCCTTTTTGACTTTGGGGTTGCTTGGGGAAGGGTGAGGGGTGATCGATTGATTGTTGATTGATTGATGTGACCTTTTGAAGAGATTCTCTCAGAATTCGTACGCACGACATTTTTCTCGTACCGAACGCTGGCCCACATCTCCTGGTCAGAGTATCGCCTCGGCGCGAGAGTTGCGGCATTGGAACCGCGGCGACGATGCGATCACAAGGGTACAAGTCTCGAGTTGAGTCGACTCGAATTGGCGGTGTGTGAATCAGGGTCGCGCGCAAATACCGGTTAAGGGTCAAAGGTTGCCGGAATTCGACCGCGAAAGCATACGAAACGGTACGGTCTAGGATACGGGTCTTACAATTCTCCCCTCCTAATAAAAATTTCATCCTCGAAATTTACACAATCATCACAACTAGTCATACTCATGAGGGAGAAGAAACATAACATCACTATATAAAATCAGAGATAACATGTAAAATACAACACATAATTAGTCATCAAAGAGATGGGGATAACGCTCTCGAATCTCACCCTCGCGCTCCTAAGAAGCCTCCTTAACAGAATGCTGACCCCACTGAACCTTCACCAACGGAATGACCTTGGTCCGGAGGACCTACTTCTTCCGATCAAGGATACGGACTGGCTGATCAATATAAGAAGCATCCTCATGAACTTCTAACGGCTGCCAATCAATAACAGGAACGATGTCTAACCCACACTTCCTCAACATGGAGACATGGAAGACGTTATGGATGCCAGACAACTGAGATGGCAAGGCAAGCCGATAGGCCACGGCGCCAATGTGCCCAATAATCTCAAAAGGTCCTACGAATCTCCGGACAAGCTTGCCCTTCACTCCAAATCGAACTACACCCTTCATGGGTAAGACCTTGAGATACAAATAGTCCCCTACGTCAAACTCCAAGGGACGACGCCGACGATCAGCAAAACTTTTCTGCCGACTCTAAGCTGTGCGCATCCTCTACCTGATGATATCGATAGCCTCTGACGTCTCCTGCATAAGCTCCGGACCTAGGAGATGAAGCTCTCCAACCTCGGTCCAACAACTCAGTGATCTGTATGGTCTGCCATATAGTGCCTCAAAAGGAGCCATGCTGATGGTTGCCTGATAGCTGTTGTTGTACACGAACTCAGCCAATCATAAATGCTCATCCTAGCTACCCCCGAAATCAATCGCGCAAGCCCGAAGCATATCCTCAAGGATTTGTTTGACCCTCTCGGTCTGGCCATCGATCTGCGGATGGTACGCGGTGTTGTGCTGCAAATCAGTCCCCATCGCTCTCTAAAAGCTCCTCCAAAACTGAGACGTGAACCTCGAGTCTCAGTTAGAAACGATCGAAACTGGAACGCCATGTAGTCTCACAATCTCCTCGACGAATAACCTCGCAAGTCGATCCAAAGGCCAAGTCACACGAATCGGAAGGAAATACGCCGACTTCGTCAGACGATCCACAACAACCCAGATGGCGTCATCACTGCGCTGAGTCCTCGGCAAACTCATAATAAAATCTATCGACACGTGCTCCCACTTCCACATCGGGACACTCAACGGCTGCAATAGACCAGGGGGTCTCTGATGATCGGCCTTGACATGCTGGCATGTGTCACACTTGGCCACAAAACTAGAGATCTGGCGCTTCATCCCCGCCCAAAAATATTATCGCCTCATGTCACGGTACATCTTCGTCAAGCTAGGGTGGATAGAAAACCGCGATCGATGCGCCTCAGTCATAAGATCTCTGAGTAGTTCTGAAATATCCAGGACACATAATTAGCCTCTGAAGTAAAGTCCACCGGTCTCCCGTGCTGCATCAGGACAGCACTCAAACCAATATGCGAGGCGTCAGTGAATACAATAAATCCGTCACTCCCAGAGGGAAGAGTGAGGACAAGAGCGGACTTCAGACGGTCCTTCAACTCCATAAATGCTCGCTCGTAGGCGTCGCTCCAAATAAACTCCACGCCCTTCCGAGTCAACCTGGTCAGCGGGGCTGCAATATGGGAGAAGCCCTCAATGAAACGCCGATAATAGCCCGCAGATCTCAGACGCAGTCATGGGCTAGCCCCACTGACGCACTGCCTCGACCTTCGAGGGGTCCACCGCGATGCCCTCCCTCGTCACCACGTGACCAAGGAACTTCACCTCCTCCTGCTAGAACTCAAACTTCTCCAGCTTCGCATACAGCTAGTGTGCGCGGAGAGTCTGTAACGTAACCTTTAAATGCTACTCATGCTCCTCACGGGTCCTCGAATAGATCAGAATGTTGTCGATGAAGACTACAACAAACTGATGGAGATAAGGGCGAAAGACCTCGTTCATCAACTGCATGAATATTGTGGGTGCATTGGTCAGTCCGAAGGACATGACCTGGAACTCAAAATGACCGTAACGCGTCCTAAAAGCCGTCTTCGGAATGTCCTCCTCTCGGACCCGAATCTGATGATAACCGGAACGCAGGTCGATCTTCGAAAAGAACTGTGCACCCTGCAGCTGATCAAACAAATCATCAATCCTCGAGAGCGGGTACTTGTTCTTGATCATGACTTTGTTGAGCTCATGGTAATCTACGCAGAGCCTCAACGAGCCATCCTTTTACTTTATCAAGAGTACTGTCGCTCCCCATGGTGAACTACTCGGATGGATAAAACCTAACTCGCGCAACTCGTCCAACTGCTTCTGCAGTTCCCGCAACTCCAACGGTGCCATACGATATGGGGCCTTCGAGATAGGCGCAGTACTGAGCACGAGATCAATCTGAAACTCGGTGAATCGACGAGGTGGTAATCCCGGAATCTCCTAAAACACATCAAGAAAATTGTAAACCACGGGCAACTGGTCGATGCTCACTGCTGTGGGCTCCTCTATGGCACACTACATCAAACAAGACAACGGTTCTCCTCTGGGCTCTGCAATGAACTGCAGTTGCGGCACGCTGAGTATACAAAATGTGACTGTCTTCGCGGAGCAGTCCAATATGGCATAGTACTTGAAAAGCCAATCCATTCCCAGGATGACATCGAACTTGGACATCAGCAATGCAAACAGATCGGCAGGCAAAAAGGTATCCCCGACTAGAATGGGGCAAGACGAGGAAAATCGGCCCAACACTGCAGTCTTCCCCAAGGGAGTCGATATTGACAGACTCTCACTAGTAGACTCTAAAGGTAGGCTAGTCAATCGGTAGAAACTCTCGGCCACAAAAGAATGCGATGCACCAGAATCAAACAACACACGTGCATCGCATACAGAGACTAAAAGCATACCCTCCACAACCCCTCCAGATGACTGCGGATCCTGCTGAGCCATGTAAAACTTAGCCTGAGCCGGATGGGGAGGTGCCTATCCCCTCTGAGCGTGCTGCTGCTGCTGTTGGGGTCGTTGAGGCGGTCGAAACTGTTGCCTCTGCTGCTATGGCCTCGGAGGCTGGTGCTGATGCTGCTGCTGAGGTGGCCTCAGTGGTGGGGGCTGCTATCGCTGTTGTTGTAGGGGTCTCTGCTGCTGCTGTGGACCTTTCAGCTGCTGCTGCAGCTGGGGGCGGGGACACTCCCACATACGGTGTCCCGTCGCACCACACCCAAAATAGGTGCCGGTGAACTATCTCGAAGGTGGTGCTGGAGGTACTGCTGGTGCTCGAAAGGCTGGGTGACCTGTGCGCCTCTGCTGTGGTCGACACGGCTGAGAATCACTGGAAGGAGCCTGCCTCTTTCGGTCTCTCCTCTGACCGCGATCAGATTGAGAACCGGCCCACTCAGCCTCAAAAATCTGGGCCTTCCGTACCACTCCCTCAAAAGTCGATAGCTCGTGCCCAATAACACGGCCTAGAAGACCGTAACGTAAACTGTCCTCGAAGCGGCGGGCTCTCCGATCCTCATCATCTACAAAATATGGTACAAATCTAAACAGCACTACAAAACGAGCGGTATACTGAGCCACTGTCATATCACCCTGTACCAGGGCCTCGAACTCCAATGCTCACTGTCGTCGGATGTGATCAGGGAAGTACTGCCGGTTAAACCGATCTATAAAATCCTCCCAGGTCCATACAAAATCAGCGCCCCCTGCTCATGAGACTGATGTCCACCAGTGCTCAGCCTCACCATGAAGAAGAAATACGGCTAATCGAACTCGCCGCTCAGTCGTGCATCTCATCCTATCAAATATTTTCTCCATATCGGCGCGCCATCTCTCAGCTACCGTTGGGTCAGGCTCACCCTGGAAACGCGGGGGATCGACTCGTCGAAACTCCCAAAGAAGAGCACTCACGCGATCCTGCTCGGCCTGGTCAGTGAAACAACGGGGTGTCTGCCCTACCCCTGAAGTGCAGCCGTCACAGCTTGTAACATCTGCTGTAACTGGGAGGCACTCACTGATATGGACGAATCCGCACCGGTCTTTGGTGGAGGACCTGCATCCATAGGCTAGGCAGTAGGAATCCCTGGTAGAGGAGCTGCATCCATAGGCTGGGCCATAGGAATCTCTGGTGGTGGAGCGGGGATCGTCAGTGGTAGTGCGAGAGTCTCAGGTGGTGGTGCGGGAGTCGATCGGGTCACTCTCCTAGGCATCTTATCCTACAGGAAAGAACGAAGGCACATATCAACTTGGAAACTCTCGAAGGCATGCACGTTAAGAGTCGGTAATAAAAGATCGCAAAGCTATCCGAACTAAGGACTCAATCATTCTAACTCATAGCAGACATGTAATGTTGTTCTTAGTTATTCCCGAGTTATACTCTGATACCAACTTTTGTCACGCCCCAAACTCGGAAGCCGGGCTCATAAAATTCCCGATCACCGAATCCAGCGCCGACAGCCTCTGTAGAACTCCATTTTTGGTTCCCATCGCCCGTTCGCCAGGTTCCGATCCTGAGATGCTATAAGGAGGATTTTTAACATCAGTTTGATTCGTAATAAGCAGAACCAAAGGCATAACCCACAAACAACAACCAAAAACTCCATCACATTTCCACTATGATAAAAAACTTTACAAGTACAATGAGCATAAAGGAAAATACAATGATGATAGACAAAAAGCTTCAAAATGATCTGCTCTGTGCTCCTGCCCCAGCGTTGCTGCGTCCCAACGTCACCTACACGCAACAGTCCTGCATAAGCTTATAGAAAGTTTAGAGGGTGGTGAAACTGTATGCGTAAGGTAATAATGCAGATATGAAGTATCAGAGTAATGCGAAACATGCTGGTGAATCCATGAATACCGTTAGCCGTACCAAGGCTATGCGATGCAAGACATGAATGATGTCGACCATACCAAGGCCATGCGATGTGAGATGCAACTTAAGCATACAAATCCTCATCTGTATTCACATATCAATACAGCTCAAATCTGGAATATCACCGGGGTCTAGTACACTCTAAACTAGATTGCAGCCCCATCGCGCACAATAAGGTAAGTGGAAGAGACCTCACTACCCGCCTGCCAATATCGAACTCGACTCGTCGGTAGCGGACCCATTCCTCGAGCTGGTCAAACTCAGCCTAGCTTTGCCCCCTCCTCTCGGGCGGGTAACGTCGCACCCCCTTCCAACCGACCACGACACAGTGGAAAGCACGACCATCTGGTAATCGGCACTCGGCACTCATGCACCCACTCGATCTAGACGTTGGAGCAACCTCTTGGTACCATAAGGGTTTAGAGACTTTTCCTCAGGGATATCTATAGCACCCTATATAGAATAAGATTTTTAGTATCCAATTGTGCCAACCACGATACGCCTATGGAGGCTACGACCCTGATGTCGCTAGGGCGTAGAGTACCATATCACACAATGCGAATGCATGAATCACACTATCCAGTCATGCAGCAATCCTACGCGTATCGTGCACTCATGTAGGGCAACACCGCTTATCCGGGAGCCCCTAAACAATCTGCCCGAAGGCATATGCTATGATCAGTTACTTCTCATATCAAGCATACATATGATGCGTATGATCATGAATCATGGAACTATACTACACATGATATATGGGATAGATGTTATTCATAACGAAGATGGGCCTAGACGGCCTACAAGTATGGGCCTAACTGTAACGCCCTGAAAATCGGGGGTCGAGCATAAACTCAACTCCCGAGTTCCAGAACATCACTTATGCAACAAAATGAATGATGATTGAATGTTGACTGTATTCGTACATTGAACATGAGTGAGATTAAGCCAAAACAACATATCATACTCCAGAGACAGCTAAAGTTGCAAGCGGAAGACGTAATAGATAGACAAAATATATAAACTATGATGAGTCTCCAGAGTGTGATAACATTTTCAGGTTAAATAATTACAAGGACAATTCTAAAATATACCTAATGTGATGACGTGTAAAGTCTCCTATCCCAAATACCATAGCCCCGTCAGTACAATACCAGGTCTTCAGAGACCCGTCAGAGGGTTACATGATAGGAGAACTCCTCCTCATCACCATAGAAATAGTCCAGCTCTGCTTCATAAGCATCGCCATTATCTGAAATTCAACAATTCTGTTTGGTGTGTACAACACCGTCCCGTAACGTGGGAGTGAGTAGCTAACTCAGTGGAACAATAAGACATAAGTTATCATGTTATCAATACAGTCAAGCAGTAATGATAAAGCAGTAAATCAAACACTCCTAGTTACTCTGATTAATGCAAGTATGAATGCAGGTATGATGGATGCCCTCTCCGACATACTCCCTCAAGCGACACCATCTCACGTTCGCGCATGCTTACATCCCACAAGTGCTCCACATCTTCCAGGCACATGCAATGCATGATGAGCATGATTACCGAGTTTTTAATTAGTTCATTTCAAACAGCAGGATTGGGAAACTAAGGTACCTCCCTTGTATCATTCCCAAACATGATCCAATCTAGGGTCGTCATCCTAGTTAATATCGACGATGGTGTGTTTTCTAGGTCACCGCAGAGGTCGCCGTGGGCATTACGCACAAAGGTTGCACCACTCCCCATCACCCCTTAAACGATTCATCACTATACGCCTATAAAGAAATGGCCTAGTTCATACTCTATATATCGCGGCGAACCCTAAGGCACGCTGCGCAACTTGAGAATATGCTCGCGGTCACTACAAAGGGCTCGCTGTGGTCATTACGCACAAAGGTTGCACCACTCCCCATCACCTTATCAATGTAGGCCGACAGCGCGAATATAGTGTCCCATACCACCATAATCGGCTCACGAGTTGAGTTGCTCACTGGTCACTATGGGGAGGCACGTAGCCCCAGCGTAGGCCGACAGCTCGACCATAGTGTCCCATACCACCATGCCCGGCTCATGAGTCTTAGCGGATCGAGGTACCATGATTAACGGGATTATCACTGATAAGTTTGGTACCCTAGGTTCAAGCATTAGCGACCAAACATGGTGAACATACATAAGACACACGGTTTACTTGACGTGTTCGGCTAGCTCGAGCGCACAACAAGTTGGGCGATATGAGGCGCAGAAGCACCTCGTGTGGCCAACCACTATCGCCAACCGAAGTACGACACGGGTTCACCAACACATCATGCGTGGCGGAACGAATCCCAACCACATCTTCAAGTCTGATACCGGATGCCTGGACTATGAACATAGTCCCAAGCTCAGTCAAATCCTAACCATAGCATGTGAAATATGGCATGATAACATGGTAATTCAAGAACACTAGTAAGCATAATATAAAGCATAACATGAAGCATGTTAATAACAAGTCACAAAGCATGTTCAAAAGCATGTTATAAAGCATTATGTAAATAAGTATACAAATACTTATATTTCGTAGGCGAGTGGTTAGAGTGAACAACCACATGGAGAGTGTCATATGCGACTCTAAGGTAGCCGAGAATCCCATCTCAGCACCTACCTAAGATTCTAACACTTAAGCACTTACACTCACAAGTGATTTCACCAACACTTGGAATGCAATATTTCGACATACATGACGTATGCTAGGGAAGTGTTTACTAGGGTTGTCCCTTTACCAAACTAGTATTTTATACATATACATCATATTCATACAGCAATTAAACATGTCAATCACATCAGCAACTTTTAAACGTATAGGGTACTTCCACGTATACCCAATTTCGACATACATAGTGTTTACAAAGGAACATAGATTTTGGCGATTCCTTTCGCCAAGCTAGTATTTTAATCATGTATTGTATAATCATACATTAAATAAATATGTCAAACATTATTCCAAAAGAAATACGTATACAGTATTTCTACAATACGTAATTTCAACATACGGCGCATTTACAAGTAAACATATATTTTGGCGATTCCTTTCGCCAAACTAGTAATTTATTCATATATTATATAATCATACATTAAATAAACATGTCAAACATTTATCCGAAAAAAATACGTATACGGTATTTCTACGTATACCTAGAATATGTGAAATTCCATATTTCACACCGTTAATCAAAACAGGAAACGGAAAGCACTTTGTACATGTGCAATTGCAAGCAGATCATGAATCTACCATTATCTGACATTGAAAGCGTTGAAAACCGTAACTTATACACTTAAAGTCCTCACCTTTGCCTTTGGAAACGGAACGAATCAGCAAGGGTAATGGAACTTCCGTCTACGGGCGATTTCTAGCCTAAAGAGCGGAATCGGTTAGTCGGTACACATCCTACATCGATCCCATCTCAAATCAGACCTAGGGTTAGGTTTTCTTACCTCCAAATGAGATGGATACCGCCGGGAAAGCGTCTAGAATAGGGCGGTGTAGGCCGTGTAACAAGCCAAAGCAGGAGGAGGAAGATCGACAACAATCTCCAAGTCTTTCTCTCTCTTTTCTCTCTCTCCCTCTAGGGTTTTCTTCAAAATTCGTATGGCTATGAGAGGGGCTGTTCTAAGCTCCTTTTATAGCCACAAACATTACGAATTTAGACTTAAGTTCATGGGGTACTGCTTATATAAGATATTCGCCGCTTTTCCAGCTCAAAAGGGAAGTTCTGGTGGCCCTCTTTGAACCAAACGTCAGACTTAAACTCACCATCGATGGATCTACGTGGGATTACGTTTTTGACTCGATCGGATACCCAGATCGCACGTGGCGGACCACTTTCAGTTCGACGGTCAGTGGGCCACGATCAGAAATTCCAAGTACATGTAAATGTTCCTGAAATTTTTCTTAATCCGAGGGTGTAATTTGGTCGATTCGACGGTCGGGTTGCTTAATACCGACGCGTCAACGAATGATGCGGATCACTATTCCGGATATTTATTTTGGATGGGAATAGTGTTTTTCACACTCCTCGCTCCGAATCGAAACGAATGGCCATGGAACATCGGATGGAGCTGATTTTTGAGATGATTGTTAAGCCCGGTGGGGCGGTCCTAGTTCCTTAGCCGGGTTAATCGGACTCTCGATGTGCGATCTAGACCTAATCTGAAGTTTCATTTCATTCAGAGAGCGGACGGAAATGAGTTTGGTTCTAAACTTTAGGGTAACCTAGCGTCAATGATTCTCGCAACTTTTGGGTCTTGCAGATCGTATTGAAAGCGATCCTAACAGATTTCATGGCTAATCGAGTTTAGTACTTAGTTAACTTTGTTAAATTTCTAAAGAATTTAATCCTACGTGATTTCTGGTCGAGGTGGTACTCAGGCCTTTGGAGTTTGTATATGAGGTGATCCAAGTTATGATACTTAACTAGTTTAAGATAGTGTCTAGGGTAAAAGTTCTTAGAAAAATTGGAAGATCAAGGTGGTGAAGGGTGAGATTTGTGAAGGAAATGGGTTCAAAGGCGGCTTTAGACTTTGGGATTCAGTTCTGACAAGTTAATGAAGTATTACGATCGACCCATTGCCTAAGGTCATCTAATCCCAGGTTGGCAAAAATCCGGGGCGTTACACTAACAATGGGCCCTAGGGAGAATCATAATGCGGACATTTAACCAACATTATTCTACAATGTGGACGTCAAACCAACATTGCTCCCAAGGCACGGCTGTCGTAACATCATTACACAAACCATGGTAGGGTCATACATCTTAATGGACTTGTGTACATCTAATTTGGCCTCGACCCATGGGCCTTAGGTACAATAAATGGGCCGTATAACATGGGCCTTAAGTATATTAGGTGGGGCTCAATGGTTGGGCCCTAACTACATCAAGATGGGCCTAATCATATGGGCCTCATGCATATTAAGGTGGGCCTCAATGTATGGGCCACAATTAAACCAAGATGGGCCTCATACATATATCAAAGTGGGGTCCACTTGAACTATAGATCTGACTCATTTTTTAGCTCATGCTAACAAAAAATGAGGTTTTAAGATGGTTGGACGGATTGGATGCAACCCATGCATCATGATGGGGCCCATGAAAGCCCACCATCAGGTATATTACACAATATAATATAATATATTTATATACAATAATATTTATATACATATAAATATATACATAAATATATATATATATACACACATGCACAACCCCACACATACACACACGCACCCACACGCACACACACGTACCCACATGCATGCACGCGCACACACCCACCGTCCAAGGGACGGTGGGGATAAACAAATGCATCACTGTGGGCTCCACCGTCCAGGCGGACGGTGGAGATAAAACACATAAATCATGTGGGCTCCACGTAGGGCCCATCATAGTGTTTACATGCAATCCAACCCGTCCATAAGGTCACACAGACCTTAACCAAGGGGAAAAACAAATTTTATCTTAATCTAAAACTTCTGTGGGCTGAAAGAGGGTTATCAATGGCAGACGTAAATCAGCACTGTTTCCTGCCGTGTGGGCCACCTGAGTTCAGGATGATGCTGATTTTTTGAGGAGGCCCTCTTAAGGGAGAGGCCCACCCAATGAACGGGTTCGATGAAAAATATACATCATGATGGGGCCCACTGCTAGAGCCGTGGGTGGTTGCTCGCCGTCTGCCTGCCCCGGGCGGGCAGGGTAGCAGTGCAGTGCGCCTTTCTTTCTTCGACATGACATTAAAGACATTTGCCGCAACACGTCTTCTTCTTCTTCTTCTTTTTTGTTTATCAGCGGTATTTCACATGTGGGCCCTGCTTCTAGAGAATCCACTCCGTCCAATGCGTTCTAGGGATCAAAACACACCAAATAAGTCCAACATACTGCATGTTTGGTGTGTGGATACAGCAAGGTGGGTCCTAATAGCTTTGAACAGTAGAAAAATACAGTTTTCTATGGCATGGCCCGCCTGATTATCGGATCGACCTCATTTTCGGCTCAACGCCTAAAATGAGCCAAGGAATGGGAGGGACGGCATGGATTGAATACGTAAATTAAGGTGGGGCCTATGTGAACAGCCCACCTAAGTTTTAAATGAAACTGATATTTCTGTTTTCTAAAAACGTCCAGCGTCTAGGGACGCTGAATGGTTTGGGTGTAACACATATACAAGGTGGGTTCATCTTAGGTGGGCCTTCCATTAACTATATGGTGCGGATACAACACATGTATAAAGTGGGCCCCGCCTATAGATTACTTGGGTATAATACATGCTTCATGGTGGGGTCCAACCGAGTGGGCCACACTGTTTTGGATGAGTGGACAGGGTGGATGATCACATGCTTCAAGGTGGGCCACAAGCCATCATACACAAGGGAGAGAGAGGGAGAGGAGAGAGAAAGATCGGTGAGGATGGAGGAGCCCCACCACTATGGGCCCCTCTTACATACAAATATACATCAAGGTGGGTCTCACATATATGGACCATTAATCAAACAAAATGAATGAAAATAAATATCTAAGAGCACCCACTGGCTTCAACTTGCACCAATGGCTTCCTTAGCTCCTTAGCTTTGATTCCAACGGAGGAGATGAGGTTTGGATGGTGGAGATGGGATATGAGAGGGTAGGAAGAGGTGGGCCACACTTGTAGCTTGAAAGAGATGGGAGAGGCTTGGATGTGGGATGTGTTTTGGGTTACTTGAAAATGTAGTTTGAAAATGAGAGAGAGAGAGACTTGTAAGAGAGAGAGAGAGAGAGAGAGAGAGAGTGATGGGTGATGGGGTGATGGATGTGATGAGTGATGGGTGTAAGAACTTTTTGACTTTTGTGGCAAATGGTGTAAGAAAAGCATGGGTGTGTAAGAGCCTTTTTGACTTTGGGGTTGCTTGCGGAAGGGTGAGAGGTGATGGATTGATTGTTGATTGATTGATGTGACCTTTTGTAGAGATTCTCTCGGAATTTGTACGCGTGGCATTTTCCTCGCACAGAACGCTGGCCCACATCTCAGAGTCGCGATATCAGAACCGCGGCGACGATGCAGTCGCAAGGGTACAAGTCTCGGGTTGAGTCGACTCGAATTGGCGGCGTGTGAATCAGGGTCGCTCGCAAATACCGATTAAGGATCGAAGGTTACTGAAATTCGACTGGGAAGACCGCGGAAGCCTATGGAACGGTACAGTCTAAGATACGGGTCTTACATATGTGGTGGTAGTCCCCAGAGTATGAACATGATACCAGGTTAAATAATTACATGTTTGGTTCCAAAATATCTAAAATATTCAAAATGATAAAATGTAATGTCATCTAATCTATATCCCTGTAGCCCCAGTGACGCAACTCCAGGTCTACATAAACCCACTAGAGAGTTGAAAATAGGAAAACTCCTCGTCGTAGAAGTCAGGCTCCGCCTCATAGGTCTCGATGTCACCTAAAACTACAATAGAGTCTGGTTGGTATTTTAAAACACCGTCCCAGAGTGGGAGTGAGTGATCAACTCAGTGGAGCTATAAGGCAAAGGTTAACATGTTATCAATTCAGTCAAGCAGTAATGATAAAGCAATACAACAAGCATTCATAGGTACTATGGTTAATGCAAGGATGATATGAGTTAATGATGCATGCCCTCGCCTACACTGCCTCTGCGACATCATCTCACGATCGCGGCATGCACCCCTCCCTCTGTGCTCAACTCCAATGCCAAAGGCACATACAATACGATGCATGTGCGTGATTAGCCAAGTTCTTAATTAGACTTATCCATACAGCAGGTTCGGGAGACTTATTCATACAGCAGGCTCGGGAAGCTAAGATACCTTCCTTTATATCATTGACCCAAACAATGATCCATCTAGGGTTGTCAATCCTAGTTAATCTCATACGGTAGGTAAGTTATAGGGTAACGTTACCCCTGATTTAAAAGCAATGGACAGGCAAGTTCAGATCACTATGAAGAGGCTCGTCACCTCGGCGTAGGCCTTAGTTTATACTTGAGGTAACCATAGGAAAGGCTCATCACCTTAGCGTAGGCCAACAGCTCGAATACAGTGTCCCATACCACCGTATTCGGCCCACAAGTTTGGTTTGCTCACTGGACACTACGGGGAGGCTAGTCACCTCAGCGTAGGCCGACAGATCGACCATGATGTCCCATACCACCATGCCCGGCTCATGAGTCTTAGCGGATCGAGGTACTAAGGTTAAACGGGCTTTACATTGGTAAGTTGGTACCTTAGATCAAGTAGTGGCGTCCATACATGGTGAACATACATTAGGCCAATCGGGTTGCTTGACAAGCTGAACTGGTACGAGTGTACGTTGAATTGATCAACATGGAGTGCATAAACATTCTGCGTGGCCTAACCACTGTTGACAAGCCGCGTACGACTCGGATTCCTTGAACATGTCTGGTGTGGCGAAGCAACCTCGGCCACTAACTCGAAAATCATTACCGATTGCCTGGACTTGGCAATAGTCTCAATCATACTCAAACACAATAGGCATCCATGTTTTATAGTCAAAATAGCATGTAACAACCAATTCAACTATGAATCTCATATAAGCATTTTAACGAACACATAGAGTACATGTAACATACATATGCATTAATCCACAAAGCACGTAGTAGTAAGATAAGTTACATGAAGGAAATTGTAACTACAGATAAAGTGATTGAGAATCATGTCTCAACACCCTAATTAAATACATTTCAATGAGCATCTTCTCGTTCAGGTATTTTATCAAACACTTAAACTACACATATCACATACATGTAATAAAACAGTTATAATAAGTATTATAGCAAATCCCTTCACAAAAGATTCATTGTACGTACAACAATCATGTATTCTCAGTCATTAAACATGGCAAGCATAAATCATAATTCCATACTCGTTCACACATTTCAACAAACACATGGAATGCATTAAAATCAACATAGTTTATATATATATATATATATATATATGTAATATACAAAAAACACTAAGAGTAGGCACATGTGACAACAATCAAGTCAGTCATAAATCATTAACTGACATTGAAAGCCTTGAAAACCATAACCTAAACGTTTATAGTCCGTACCTTTCACCGATAAACTCGTATCGAACTCAGTTCGAACACCACGTCTTTGTCTACAACACAATGACTACCTGAATCAATGAAATAGGTTAGCTATTTCATTAATTCCTCCATTTGGATACCTAACAAAGGTTAGGGTTAGGATTTCTTACCCAACAACTGAATTAGAGTCGCCAGTGTAGTGACACGGGAGAGGCGATTCAGCACGTAGAGCAGTGGGATCGAATCTCATCGACTATCTCTCACCTTCTCTCTCTTCTTCTCACCTTTTCCTCCTCTTTTTTCTCTCTTCTCTCATCTAGGGTTTGAAATTCGTATGGAATGAGAGAAGGGTGGGTTTAGGTCCTTATATAGGCCCAGAACTGATGTCAATGGCCCCAGGGCCATGGTATACTTAGAATATAGCCAAAAGGTGGCTGTTTCGGGCCAACGGAGCCCATATGGAGGCCCATTTTCTACATACGGTCTAGAGGAAGTTCCCTGATAATGAATCTATGTCGGGTTAAGTTTTTGGTCCGATCGAATTTTTGGATCGACCGTGGAGGACCAGTTTCAATTCAACGGTCATCGTCACTCGATCAGGGCCACAAGTATACTGACCTGTGTAGGAAAATTTCCCTGATCTAAGGGTGTAATTGGGTCAGATTTTGACGGTCTGAAACCTTAAATTTGGCTTGCAAGCGAATGACCCAATTCACTTAAATCTGAGTTCATTTTCTAAAGATATTCGCGTTTCTCACACACTTCGCTCCGGGATCAAGTTGTGCATTTTGGGATATTATTTGGATTTAATTTCTGAGGTGGTTGTCAAGCCCAATAAGGCTGTCATAATCGTATAGCTTCGTGATAATTGAACTTTTGACACGCGGTCCAGGTCCGATACGGAGTTCAAGCTGCTCTTGAGAGCAACCGAGTTGTGAGATTGATCCTAGGTTTCTAAGTAATGTAGCGTTAGCGATTCTACTAGTTTTGGGTCTTACAGTTCGTATAGAAAGCAGTTCAAGCTAATCTACCAATTAATTCAGTTTAACACTTAATTAATTTCTGTCTAATTTCTAAAGGATTCGGTCCTTAGTGATTTTTGCCTGAGGTGGTACTCGGGTCTTAGTATGAATTTTTTCGAGACGTTACAGCTAGCCTTGGCGTTAATCCCTGTGTTTATGGTGAAGCCATATGGTAGGTCTCTATAGAGTACATTGTGAAATTACAGTGAAGACCGCTTTACTTGAAGTATGAATAGGCCAATGTATCCTAGAGGGGGTGAATAGGACTTTTTAATAATTTTATGTCAATTTAAAACCCTATCACACTAATCCTAATAACAAGCATATATTATGATTACTCAAAAGTAACTCTACTGGCTTCCAAGCCCGGTAAAGGATCTAATCACAAACTATTTGAGAGATGAATAATATGCAAACTAGTTTATAATGGATATGACTGTGTGTGTGTGTGAGGTGTGATATCAGATAATCAAATATGAAAATATAGAATGAAATTACATTAAAAAAATGACTAGCAATCTCAAACACAGTCATTTTTATAGTGGTTCGACTACTTGTCTACTCCACTCCTAGTAACCGCACTCAACCCTTGAGTGTACCAGATTTCACTAAGGAGGTTTCACAGCGGTTCACCTCAAACCTAAGGTTTTAAATCAGGTTCACCTTCAACCTTTACAACCTACACCTAGGCTGACTGTTTATGCTCCCTGAATAAGGGTCAACACATAGCACCCGGTTTTAGACACATTGGCCAAGGATCCACACAGGGAACCTCTGTTTATGCTCCCTAAGCAAGGGGTCAACACATAGCACCCGATTTTAGGCACATGGGCTAAGGATACACACAAGGAACCTAACTGTTTATGCTCTCCACAGAGCAAGGGTCAACATAATGCACCCACTATGTACACTCCTGCCGGAGGCCTCTTACGATGGCTTGCAAGTGTGAGAAACACCTAAGACTCAATCCTAAAAAGGAATGATCACAAGTGTCCTCTGGACTCTAATAACTTACAAATAAGTGGATGAGTCTCATTCAGCACGTTGACGAAGATCTCCTCCTTATTGATGAAGAATCTTCGGCTTCCTTGATCCGCAACACAGATGATGTACCAATACGAGGCTTCGAGTTGGGTCAAGGATAAGACGGAATCCTACTCTATAAAATATTTTCCTATGAGGAAGATAAAGTGATTCTGATTATGCATTCAAGGCATCCTAGCTTAATGATTTGTCATTAAGGTAGTAGCTGGAGGATCCTTGAATGTGGAAGTTCATTCCCCAATCCACTCTATTGAATATCAATGATGAAGGTGGATTGGAGGATGATCTTCCCTGAGAGAAAGGGATTTGGGTATATGATCTAAGGTAAAACACTCAAAAGCACTCTCTTCTTTCTCTACAAGCAAAAATAGACAAGTCCTCTTTAAATAGGCAAAAGGTTCCAAAAAATATAAAACGATCACATTTATGACAGAGTTCGATATCATTGAGCGGGTTCGATATCATCGAGCATATACTCTCAATAGCATCGATGGTCTGCTCGATGACACAAACTCAAATGTCATACACTTTTGAAACCTTTTGCCAGCTGGTCGATGGAATCGAAATAGGTGTCGATGTCATCGGATTTCGAACTCTGATATTATCGATACTAGTGTCGATTCATCGACATTTGAAAATGAGAGAGACTTGACTTGAAATATTTTAGGTTTACAAGAATGATCGAGGGACCTTCGAGATCTTCGGAATTTGAATGTCGATGATATCGATAACTGTGTCGAGGCATCGATAAATCTAAGGGATTTTCGTTTAAGCTTGTTGGTCAGTTTCTATCCCTATTCGATGCCATCGAAATTGTACCGATATCATCGATATTTGAATATCAGTTTTATCAAGTGACCCTCTATCATAGATAAACTATCCTGAAATATTTTACTGGAAAACTTCCCGTCCATGACCGATATTATCGAGAGCCTTCCGATGTCATCGAGATTTGAATTCCGATGGTATCGAGAAGGGTTTCGATATATCGATGCACATATGATATACTTAAGATAAAACAGGGGCACCGGATATCTGCCTGTCGATATTATCGAGTTACCTTCGATGGACTCGATATTCAAATATCGATGATATCGATAGGTATATCGATACATCGATAAATCCGTCCAGATATATATATGGTTGCTGGACTCTTTTGTCCTCATTCCGATGAAATTGATTTGTCATCGAGGACATCGACGGCGCAGGTCGATCATATCAAGCTGTATATCGATAAAATCGACAAAGTAAGAAAACTTAGAGATTTTTTAATTTTGAAAAAGTTTTCTTAACTTCTTAAAACCCTATGATGTTCTAACTGTTTTAAGGGTTTTATTTACTGGTGTTTTGGGACATAGGATGTGAGACTTAGATTTACCTGTGGCGAGCTTGCACACATCCGGTTGAGGCAGACGCTTTAAATTGATCTTCCTATGAGGCTTTGCAGTCTATTTGACTCAACACTCACGCTAATTGACAAACCAGGGCACTTTCAGATTGTGTTTCCAAGTCACATCCATGAGGTTTGTTGATTCTGTGTCGGTTGATTCATATTCTTCACTGAACCATGTCAGATTGAATTTTTTATCCTTGAAGGGGCAAAAAGTATGTCTGGACTTGTTGAAAGTGAAAGAAAGAAAGAAGTTCATACATTCGAAAAGTGAATAATAAGTCTTGGAGTAGAGAATGTTGCGATGGCCGAAGGAAGTGAATTTTGTCTGTGATTGAGTGAGTTTCATGAATTTAGCTCAAAAATATTCGTAAAACCACATTTGGACAAGCCAGATAAGCCCACAAGAGTGGTAAAATCCCTTTGTAGTTGCTTCATACATGCTGAGGTAAAAGGTGGCCGAGCACGGAAGGGGTAAGGGCAAGTTGACGTCTTTGAGCGAGAACCTCGGCTAAATGCATGTATTCCTTAGTGATTTGCAGAGCACTCACACAACAAAATCGACATATCTACATTAGCAGGAATGTCATGTGTTCTTGTTCATCAACCTTATCCTAAGATTTGCGTTGAAGAGCCATGAAGGTATAATATGCCTTACTGGTCCTGTTTGGGAGAGTGAATAGATGCGGATATTTTATAGTGAAGTCGGGGTAGATAGGTTACCCAAAGGGTAGAAGGTGAGTGAATGTATATACATCTCTGATCAATAGACCCATGGGGCCACATTCAAAATGGAATGTATTTTTTGATTAACTATATAAAGTCGATGATGATGCAAGAAAGGAGGAATTGGCTGGATATTCATGTAAAGAAAATTTTATGCATTCATAAATTCCTACTCGCTTCCATGTATCTCCATGTTGTGCTTCAATGCGAGCATATCACTTAGCCCAACTGTTCATCAGTTTCGGCCATGATCGTGGATACTTGAATGCATTGGAGGGGTTCGAGAGATTGTTTAATTGGATAAGAAAAACTTCATCAGGGCATTTCAGGAAGTTGAGTTCGATTTCACGGAGTTGTTCATAGGTGACTATCGGATGGAAAGCAAGACCGTGCGTTAACAATGCAGTGTCTAATTCAGTTGGAGTGTTGAATAGAAGATCATTAATTACTCCAGATGATAAGATATCAATGCCTTTGATGAAGAATTTCAAGGTGGAGCAAAAGAAGAATAAGATGCAGCCATGGTGAGTTTAGGAGAAAAAAATCACGAAGAGTCTAATGCAAGAGAGAATAAGAGTGAAAGGGGAGAAACACCAACTTAAGGTTTCTTATGTATCGGTTGTGATAGGTGCACATTAATGAAGAGGTTAGCATGATTGCTCGTATGATATGATTTTATGCGACGTGTCGTGTCACATAGACAGCCTATAAGCGTGAGACATGATATCTTGATACGATATCGATCGAGTAAAATCAATGGGAAAAACACATGGATTAATGGCCGATTGCATTTATAATGTTGAGTAACAGAATAACGTCGTTGTTACATTTTTCTTAAAGGCAAAGCGACATGGGGGGGCAACGTTGTACCATATTTTTATCTATTTTGATAAAGCCAATATGAAGACGACGTATGGTATTGCATGAGGAATATGAAGTGGATAAAAAAGATCTTCAAAGATTTAAAGTGCTTTTTTTTTTTTGCAGATTACAGTTGGGGTAAAGCCAATTCTACATGTAAGTAGTTGGTTGATGATGTATTGTGGTTGATATACAATAATCGTGGTCGAGTGGTCGACAAGGAAAGATGCAAAGGCTCGGCAAAGAGAAATCGTACTAAAAGGAGAGGAACCGTCATAAAGAGAAATATACTAAAATTAGGATCTAGATAAGAGAATGATATGAGAGGCTTTTGTACAGACGTAACCATTGCAGTAATGAAAGAAAAATATAAAAGAATAAGCTACAATAGAAGTCCATAAATAGTAGAGGAATGTGATATAGAAAAACTAAAAAAAAAATAAAAATCAAAATCTAATATTAAAAAAACAACCAACAAACAATAATCAATTAAATTTATCAATTTATCTTTTATCTTATCTTATCTTATAAGTAGCCGTAATTCTTAACAATAATTTTTAGTTGTAATCCAAATCTACACTACTTGGGTGGATTTGCTCTTTATCCAATATCAAATCGTTTTTTTAAGATATGCATTCTTATAGTTCCCCCATGACCGATTGTAAGTCTTTTACCTTTTATTTGATCTGCACTAGTTTAATGAAAATCCTTTATCATATCAGGCACAAAGTAACTAATTATGGAAGGAAGAACCGAATTTTCTGATCATCGCCTGATGGTTATGAACTTCCGTAAGTGACTGAATACGCATGACCGATGTTCTCGAAATATAGTCGTATACATCCGAATAGGAAGTATCTGGTTATCTGTGCACCTTGGGTCAAAATTAACGGTTTGGATCCAACTGCTGTACACACCAGCACAACAGAACCTAGACGTCTATACACGTGCACATCGCAGTTGTATACTTGGCACCCATATACATCTCGAATAATTGTGGCCATCGAATAGAAAAGTCATTTCCAGATACATGCCGAACGTGCGATCCTAATCAGTTGATTGGCGGACATCAGATGGACGGTTAAAATTGCAAGTAGTCAATAGTCAAACTTCAAACAAGAAATGTTGAAGGTCAAAGATTGTCTAATCAACTCTTATTTCAAGGATATAACATAAAGTTCAGGTGGTCACACTATTTGGGCGGCTTGGATTTAATTACAGGAATACGTGTGCAATATCGCCGACTCCAATCTCATGCTTTGACCGCCCACCAAATCGCTGCTCAAATGCAGCACGAGTAATGAAATTGGGAGAGATGACACGGCACGGCGGGACGAACACAAATATGGTACAGCTATGTTGTTACAATCCACGTGGCAAAGTGATGTGTCAATCGGGACCGTCCATCTAGTGGGTCCTACTATGAGTAGCTGATGACTTAAGATACACACAGATCGGATGACTGTAGCTATATGAAAGCTAGCGAAGATATGATAGACAACTAAGCAGTGGAAAGTGAAGAGATGTGATGGATGCGATCATCAGATAACTGTAGTGTTTTTGAATAGAGACCATGCATGGGGAAGGGCGTTAGATGGACAGTCCTGATTGCGACATTAAGGTGGCACGTGTACTGTGCGAGAGGTGGTCTGACCGTCACACACGACAATCACATGAAATTGTACAAATTACTAGTAAAATCTAATTTCAACAAGGAAGAAAACTAATACGACCAAGGTGACCTTCCAAGTTAGAAACATGAAACATCCTCACAACCACCTCCTCCTCTTCTTCTTCTGCTTCTCTCTCTCTCTCTCTCTCTCTCTCTCTCTCTCTCTCTCTCTCAATCTAAGTATCTAGACAATCCAAATCCATTGCCGATTAAGTTGTGAAATTCTTTTGTCGATGATGAGGCTATAGTAAGATAGGAGAGAGAAGCATGATGGCAGAGGAAGAAACTGTCTTCAATTGGTTATCGTGCCGGATTATTTTTATCATCTTCTTATTATTCTTTTTTACAGGTACTAACTCCAAATCATCTCTCTCTCTCTCTCTCTCTCTCTCTCTCTCTCTCTCTCTCTCTCTCTCAGATTAAGCTCTGTGTTATGTCTCTCAGTCCAATTATTTGGGGCCTCTTCTGATTAAGACCAATGTTTCTTTGCTGATATTCTTTTCAGAAAATGAGTTCTTTAGCTGAATTCACTACGTTTTCAGCTCTTTCTCCATGTTCTCAAAGGTTCCTATTCGATGGAAGACAACTACCAGAGATTACTTCTGAGAATGTCTCTCTTTTTTTTCTTTTTTCTTTTTTTTTTCCAAATTCAAACACTTCTTCGGGTATTCAATGTTCTGGTTTGCATTTGTCCTTCAAAAATTGGACCCTCTATCTAATTTCAAACCTGTGTAAATTCTCTTCGACCACACATTTCTCTTTCAGGGTGGTTTAGTTGCTCCAAATTTCATCGGATTTCATGATTAATCAGCCTACTTCGGTTTGAAATGGTTAACCATGAAATGTCATGAAATTTCATAATATTTGGTGAAACCAAATGCACCCTTGGAAAAACAAAGTCATTTTGTAAATTAAAGAATTTTAGATTTTTTTTTTCCTTAAAGAGGGGTGCGCCAGGCCCATGCAGCATTACAATGCAAGGACGACGCTCGAGGGCCTCACTAGCAAGCTACTGTGGTGGGCCCTCCCCCACAAGAAATTAATTTAATATGATGTGAGCCGATGGCCCACTTATCAGATAGTACACTGATAAGAACAGATACTGCACTTGATCTTGGCCAAATGGCCAAGAAAGTAAGTTCCTAGTTCACATTCAATCCATACAGGCCCTTGGTATGACCAAAATCTTTTAAAATTTCTCTTATGTTTTCAAATGTTTCCAATCTTCCTATTTTAATCTTTTTCCCTTTGAAAGATTGAAATCTCTCATTTGGGATCGAATTTTGACATAGCTTCTTCCGCTGGATTCTTCTTCTCCGCTTTTCCTGGTTTCACTCTCAGAGTTTCTCAGCTTCTCCTGCATAAAAGAAATAGAACCCATCTCTCTCTTCTCAATTTTGGGCTTCTCTTCCTTCTATTGCTAAACTCCTCTTCTATATATTTTATATTTCCACTACAGGTCATATCGTTGCCGGAATCTCCCTAGAAACAGACAGACAAGTCCTGCTCCAGCTGAAATCCTTTCTTGAGAAGAACAATAGGGTAAACCGACGCCGATACATCGAATGGAATGAATCAGAGCTCTCTCCATGCAATTGGACCGGAATATCTTGCAGCAATGACAGAAGTCATGTTATCGGAATTGATCTCTCAGGTTCAGAAATATCGGGTGAGTTCTTCCATAACTTCTCTGCCCTCACCCAACTCTCCAAACTCGATCTCTCGAAGAACACGATCAGCGGAACGATTCCTCCGAATCTTGGCGAATGCAAGAATCTCCGATACCTCAACCTATCTCACAACATCCTTGATTGCGAGCTCAACTTGACTGGCCTGAACAGATTAGAGACGCTTGATCTCACCCTCAACCGCCTACATGGTCATATAGAATCGAATTTCCCAGGGATGTGCAACCAATTGATAACCCTTAATCTCTCGTCGAACAAATTCACTGGAGGCATCGTCAACTGCTTCAATGAATGCCAGAAGCTTCAATATCTCGACCTCAGCTCGAACAAATTCACGGGACGCATATGGCCAGGCTTTGCGAGGCTACAGGAGTTCTCAGTGTCTGAAAACAACCTCACTGGAGAAATATCCCCGACATTCTTCACGACAAATTGCAGCCTGAAGATTCTTGATCTTTCAGTAAATCAGTTCATTGGACAAGTTCCGAAGGAGGTCTCCAACTGCAATGCACTGGTACATTTGATTCTTTGGGGGAATCAGTTCCAGGGAAAGATACCACCCGAGATCGGGACAATTTCGGGCCTTGAAGCTCTCAGCTTGGGCAATAACAACTTATGGAGAGAGATACCCGAATCACTTCTTAATTGCAGTAAACTTGCATTCTTAGACCTGAGCAAGATGAAATTCGGCGGTGAAATTCAAGATATCTTCGGCCGGTTTCTGCAGGTGGAATTCTTGGTCCTCCATGGGAACTTGTACACAGGAGGTATAAGTTCATCTGGAATTCTGAAATTGCCTAAACTCATCCGCTTAGATCTCAGCTTTAATAACTTCTCAGGTGAACTTCCAGTCGATTTCTTTAAAATGCAATCTCTGAAATTCTTGATCCTCGCAAACAATTCATTCAGCGGAAGCATACCGCCACAATTTGGTGAGCTCTCAGGCCTACAAGCGCTTGATCTGTCATTCAACAGATTGTCTGGGGCAATTCCACCCTCGATTGGGAACATGACATCACTCCTCTGGTTGATGCTCGCAAACAACGGGCTAACAGGCGAAATCCCACCAGAGATTGGCAACTGCACCAGTCTTTTATGGTTGAACCTTGCAGAAAATCATTTCTCTGGAAAGATCCCCGCCCAACTGTCGAGAATTGGCAGCAACCCATACCCAACGTTTGAATCGAATAAGCAGGATGACCGGGTCGTGACTGCATCCGGCGAATGTATCATCATGAGGCGATGGATTCCAGCAACCTACCCACCATTCAGCTTTATCTACACTCTTCTCAGCAGGAAGAGCTGCAAAAGCAACTGGGTACGTTTGCTCACAGGCCAGGGACTTTTTCCGATTTGCCGTGGAAATTCAGCTGTTCGACGGTTGGAAATATCTGGCTATCTACAGCTGAGTGGGAATAACTTCTCTGGTGAGATTCCAAAGGAGATTGGAGAAATGCAGAATTTCAGCCTTATGCAAGTGGGCTTTAACCAATTCTCTGGAAGGCTCCCACCTACGATCGGACAGCTACCACTTGTAGTCCTCAATGTCTCCAACAATCGATTTTCAGGAGAAATTCCATCTGAGCTTGGCGACATCAAATGCTTGCAGAATCTCGATCTGTCGAGGAATAATTTTTCTGGGAAGTTCCCTGAAAGTCTGGGTCGACTCACCGATTTGAACAAATTCAATATCTCTTATAATCCGTTCATCCATGGCTCCGTTCCGACTACTGGGCAACTGTCGACTTTTGATGAGGACTCATTCTTTGGTGATCCGAACCTTACTTTAAGCACAGTTAAGTTGGGCAGCGACTCGAACAGAACTGGGACTTGGAACCAGAAATCAAAGAAATCACCGGGAAGAAAGGCTGCGTACTTAGTTTTCCTTGCATTGACCATTGTATTCCTCGTCTGCGGTATCCTGTCCTTAATTCTCTGCCTTCTAGTCAGCAATCCGTCAAATTCTGCAGGGCTGCTGTTGGAGGAGTCCAAGCATCCACATGACATGGCCTCCAGCTCTGGTGGATCATCAGAGAAGTCAAATGCCATTAAGGTGATCCATTTGGGCAAGATGCCATTTACCTATGACGACATTTTAAACGCGACAGGGCGTTTTTCAGAGAAGATGGTCGTCGGGAAGGGAGGTTTTGGAACGGTTTATCGGGGAGTGCTGCCAGATGGTAGGAAAGTGGCTGTCAAGAAGCTGCAAAGAGAAGGCCTTGAAGGGGAGAGAGAGTTTCAAGCTGAAATGGAGGTGCTGAGCTGTGGCGGTGGCCGTATTGGGTGGCCCCACCCGAACCTTGTAGCGCTTTTCGGGTGGTGCCTGTTTGGAGCTGAGAAGATGTTGGTTTATGAGTACATAGAAGGAGGAAGCTTGGAGGATTTCGTGTCGGATTGGAGGAGGCTTCAATGGCATAGGCGGATCGAGGTAGCTATTGACGTGGCCCGTGCATTGGTATTTCTACACCATGAATGCTTCCCAGCAGTTGTGCACCGTGATATTAAAGCAAGCAATGTATTGTTGGATAAGGAAGGGAAAGCAAGGGTTACAGATTTCGGCCTAGCGAGGGTTGTAGGGCCCGGCGACACCCATGTAAGCACAATTGTAGCAGGGACGATTGGGTATGTGGCTCCTGAGTACGGGCAAACATGGCGGGCTACAACTAAGGGCGATGTTTACAGCTTTGGGATCCTAGCTATGGAATTGGCGACGGGTAGACGGGCTGTCGACAATGGGGAAGAGTGTTTGTTGGATTGGGTTAAACGAGTGTCAGGTGAAGGATACGAGGGGCTCAGGGGAGCTGTGGTTCCAGTGATGATTTTGCGTACGGATATAGAAGAGGGGTTGAGGGAGATGTGTGAGCTTCTGAGGCTTGGACTTTGGTGCACGGCAGAGGCGCCGCAGGGTCGACCAGACATGAAGCAGGTATTAGGAGTTCTGATAAGGATTTATTGTGAGAAAAGCAATTTACAGTGCCTATGACTGTTATGATTAGTAAGAAGAAGGTTAGCATGTTCATAGTTTATACTTGTGTTGGACGCCGTCGGAGAGAGCAGCAGATTGAGTTTGTTGCGGACATTGTCTCCGGCCATTTCAAAGTTTGAATTTTGATATGCTTGTTTTGAGATTCCTACCCACCCGAATGTAGGGGATTTGTATGCATAATAGTTTCCCCGTGTTCATTCACATTCTTCCTGGAATAGAATTTTATGTGGATTCATCTTGTGTAAACTCATGTATTGTTTTTAGCCTATAAATAAGATTATATTTATTTATTTATTTATTTGTTCTTTTTCAGTACGTGCTCCGAGAGATGTCTCTCTTATCGCTGAAAACTAGTTTCTTATTTTGGTCTGTAGCCACGCGCTGCTTTTTCCACGAAGACATGGCATTTATGTCGGCTATGTTACCGATGGGGCGTGCATTGCACGGACCCAGAGCTGCCCATGACCGTGGGCTCATCTGGATGCATGCTTTGTATATCTAGGCTTGGCCAACTCATTTTATGGCATGATTCTAAAAATAAAGCAGGTATTAATCTCGGTGGACCACATCACAGGAAATGGTGGTGAATGACCTTATCAATAGGTTGATGGCAAATAAATATTACAATGGTCTTAAGAAGTTTTTAATATTCAGTGTTCAATGACCCCTGTTTCCGAGGGTGTGGTCTGCCTGCAATTTGTATTTACTTTTTCTTTTTTCTTTTTTCGTTTTTTCTTTCCTCATGCCGTCATCTGACCTAATCCCACCGCCCAAACTGACCTTATCCACTTGATGTTTTTTAAATTGTTTCTCTCGGCATGCTCAAACTGACCTAATCCCTGTTGCTTTCTATGATGGGTTCACTTGAGCTTTAGATTTACCTCATCCCACCGCCCAAACTGACCTTATCTACTAGATGTTTTTTAAGTCCCATCTCACCTAATCCCTATTGCTTTCTATGATGGGATCCACTTGAGCTTTAGATTTGCCTAATTTTTTGGCCCATGCTCTAAAATAATCTTGATAAATGGGTGGACGGTGTGGATATAGCCCACACATCATGGTGGGACCTACACAACTTCCCAAACATTAAGTGAAATTGGCACAGAACCCAATACAATTCCATTTAATGTAATTCCAATCTTTTCCATTCTTCCCAAACATGGAGTGGAATTGGCACAGGACCAGATGAATCCCATCCCACCTAATCCCTTTTAATCCCACCGCCCAAACTGACCCTAAGGTGGGTCCTCTTATGCATATAACATCAAGTGGATTAGGTACTACCCTTGCCTGTTCAGGGATCGTGATAGACGGAGGTTTTGAGGGCCGCTGAGAGGCCACTGTGATTGTATGAATTTTATTCACAGCGTCCATCCATTTTTTTCATATCAATATAGAGTATATGATAAAAAAAATAAAAAAATAAAATAAAAAATAAGGCTAATCCAATTCTCAAGTGGACCACACCACATGAAGCAGCGGTTCTAAGGATGCCCACTGTATTTTTTTGTTTTCCATCCAACCTTTATATATGGTGATATACGTCTGCATGAAGTGAAAAAGCAAATATCATCTTGATCCAAAACTTATGTGCCTTCAAGAATTTTTCAACTTTGTGGTCCATTTGATCCTTGATATTTGTTATTTTTGGAGTCATGATCTAAAAGATACGTAAAAATGAAAGGACAATGTGGATAAAAATCATACATCATGTTGGCCCTTAGTGGCCCCAGAGCCTTCACCTGTCCCGAGTTGAGAGTAGCCGGGTATTACCTAATCCACGGGAAAATGGAGTGGCTGGTGTACCACACACCACCGATCTGACTGGTGTGCTGACATAAACAAGTTCTGTGGATACTACCACGAGGTATGTGTTATATCACAACCATTCTTTCATTTGGCGAGCTTGTTGTAAGACTTGACCTAAAAAATAAGACAAATCCAAAGATCAAGTGGACCACATTGCAAAAAGCAATGGGGGATTGAAAGTCTACCATTGAAATCCTTTTGGGTCATAGAAGTTTTGGATCAATATGATATTTGTTTTTCCTCTTCATCTAGGTAAGTGTGACCTTATGAACAGATAGGATGAAAAATAAATGTTATGGTGGGCCCTATGAATGTTTTAATGGTGAGAATCATTGTCCCACTTCTATTTGTGTGGTCCACTTAAGCTTTGGATATGAATCATTTTTGGATTCATGCTCTAAAATGATCCGAATGGACAATGTGGATATAATAAATACATCATTTTGGGGCAATGTAACTTTGATATCTGTTATGGGAAGATCCGAGTCCCTCGGTATTCCGAGGTCTAATGCCATGTTGATCTGATCTGAGGGATACATCCTCCGAGCTAACAGATTGGCTCGGATTACAAGACATTCCGAGAGCAGACGGTATCCAATGAAGATCTACTATTCTGAGCGGTACCTGCCCGAAGGTCCAAGCCGATTGCACATTCCGAGGCTGCCACTCCTCAGGCCAAACTTAGAAACTGTCATAAGTGAACATAGCCGGTTATTTCGTTCGCAGATACGCACGATGCGAAGAATATGGAGCATGGATCCTTGGATTACGTGCAGTATCTCCATGATCCGAAAATCTTCCTGATTGAGTAGATCGTGTCGTGATTGACGGATCAAGACCATCCTATAGTCAGGTATAAATACATGAGGACCCCATCGCTACAGGTACGCAACATCTCACATTCTCCCTCCATCCTACAACTAAGACCCCGATTCCTTTGACCTGACTTAGGCATTAGAGGGTCCCCCGGCTTAGCCAGGGTCTCCTTTGTTCACCCTTTGTGCAGGACCAGGGTCCATCTGAGGAGCATCGCACGAAGTGGAGGGCGATCCAGATTTTGACCTCAACATTTTTTGGCGCCGTCAGTGGGAAACTGGTACAAAAAGCTAGGTTCCTATTCTCGAGTATAATGGCTAGAGGAAAGAAGAAAGCAATAGCTACGGAACCAGAGCCGAACGAACAAATTCGCTCCTCCTCACTACTCCATGCGGAGTCAGCCCCAGGGCCTTCTCAGCATTCTCGCAATCGGGCAATTAAGTATCGCGCCATGCAGGGCAATATTCAAGCCTTACGGGACGAAGTGAATAGGATAAAGCAGCAACATCAGCCGCGGTTACATCCGGCTCAGGGGAATCCCGTCCCCGAATCGGTCGGTCTGGTTGTGGAAGCTCACTCCGTGCCAAGGAGTACGAGGCCTGAGGCATCCTAGCATCCACAAGTGCCCGTGTCGAGTCAACATCCTCCTCCTACTCGGATTCGACCCTCAGCTCAGAACACCGTCACCGAGCTCCGACCAATACATCGGTTACCTCAGCCCTGGTCCTGACAGATCTTCACCATCAGCTAGAACAGAGGAGGGGAAGGAGAACCCTGGAAATAGAAAATACCCAAGAAATCGTGGCAGAGAACAAAGACCCATAGGAGAGGCGGTTCGAGGAACTTAATGACAAGTTTTGGCCCTGGAGATGAAACAACAACCGACGTCGGTTCCCACTGCTGTTCAAGCAATGATGGAAGAGACCAAACCTCCCTTCATCTCAGAAATCATGAGCGAGGTGATGCCTCAGAGGTTCCGGGTACCTCCCGTCATCCAATACTCCGGGTCTAGAGATCCGTCCGAGCACGTGGAAGCCTACCGCTCCTGGATGCAGATCCAGATAGTGACGGACGCTATGATGTGCCAGGGGTTCTCGATCATGCTCACAGGATCCGCTCGGAGTTGGTACCGGCAGCTCAAGCTAAACTCCGTCAGTTCCTTCGCAGAGTTGAGCCGACTATTCCTTACCCAGTTTATCAGCGGTAAGAGAAGTCGAAAGCCCAACACTCACTTACTTACTATCAAGCAAGGGCCGAAGGAGTCACTGAAAGACTACATCACTCGCTTCAACAAGGAAACATTACTGGTGGAAGATTATGATGATAAAATGACACTCGCTGCTGTGTTTAGCGGCCTAAAAGAAGGAAAATTCACGTTCTTCATTGGGAATAACCCACCCAAGACTCTGGTTAAACTTGTGGCCAGAGTTCAGAAGTATACCAATGCGGAGGAATTCACCAACGCCCGGAAAAGTGTCCAGGTGACTAAGTCGAATAGTAATTGAAAGAGGCCTAGGAACGAGGAATCCCAGATGTCTAACAAATGCACCGACGACCGCGCTCCTCGTGATCGTCGTCCAAGCCGAAGGCCAGAGGAAAAGTTCTGTTCCTATACCCCCCCCCCCCTTAACACATCTGCGAGCAGATCCTAATGGACATCTGAGGAGAAAAACTGCTGAATTGGTCTATTTGCATGAGAGCCGATCCTGACCATCGAGACAAGCGCAAGTACTGCCACTTCCACCGAGACCATAGCCACAATACAGATGATTGTGTAGCCTTAAAGATGAGATCGAAGCCCTTATTCAAAAAGAGCACCTGCGTCGGTACACAAAGGAAGGGAAAGCCGTTCGAAGAAGGGAAATGGAGCAAGAACAACCAAATAACGCTGCGGAGGAACCCGCCGAAATCCGTACCATCTTTGCGGGTACGTCTGGTGGAGGAGATTCAAATAGGGCGTGAAAGGCTCACTCCAGGAAATCTGAACTGGAACACTACGTCTATTTAGCCGAGCGGCCCAGTAATGAACTTCGGGTCAGTCCATGTACTCTGACCTTCACAGAAGAAGATGCACGTGAGATTTAACACCCACATAACGACGTTCTGGTAGTCACCATGACTATAGTGAATCGTAAAGAGTACCGCATTTTAGTCGACACTGGGAGTCCAGTCGACGTGATCTACTCTAAGGCTTTAGAAAGAATGGGGATTTCGCGGTCTCATCTCAGACTTGTGAAGACCCCCCTACACGGCTTTACCGAGGAAAGAGTGATCTCTGAAGGAGCCATTTCCCTCCCTGTGACTGCGAGAGAATGACAACATCAAGTCACACTTATGGTGGACTTCCTATTTGTTAATGTGCCGTCTGTACACAACGTTATCCTGGACAGACCTTCTCTCAACGCAATGAGAGCAGTCATCTTCACCTATCACCTGATGATGAAATTCCCCGCCGAGGGCGGGATTGGCTACATCCGAGGCTATCAGCGAGAGGATCGGAGATGTTATGCAGTGGCGGTAAAGAAGGGGTCGGTTAGGCAAGTGCTCACTATTAAAGTTCTAGACCCCCGAGGGCCTGTGGAAGGTTCATCCATGAAAGACCTGGAAAAAGTGTCACTCGATGAAGTCGATCCGAGTAGAACTATTCAGCTCGGGACATCACTGAATCTTGAGCAACGACTTGAGCTTCTACCGTTTTTAATACAACATAGGGATGTCTTTGTATGGTCCCACAAAGATATGCTCGGGATTTCTCCAGAAGTCATAGTCCACAGACTGAATGTAGATCTAGATCACAAACCTGTTAAGTAGAAAAGGAAGTCATTTGATGCCGATCGCTATGAAGCAATAGCTGATGAGGTCTCCGGTCTGCTCGACGCAGGATTCGTAGAAAAGGTGTATTATCCTGATTGGATCGCAAATGTGGTCCTCGTGAAGAAAACTAACGGGAAATGGCGGGTGTGCGTAGACTACTCAGATTTAAACAAAGCTTGTCTGAAAGATAGCTTCTCGTTACCTCGGATCGACCAACTGGTAGACAGCACGACGGGTCATGAACTGCTCTATTTCTCGGACGCATATTCAAAATACAATCAGATTGCGATGCACCCCCCAAATAGGCAAAAGACTACCTTTGTCACAAACAAAGGACTCTACTATTACCGGGTCATGCCGTTTGGCTTGAAAAATGCTGGGGCCACATATCAAAGGTTAGTGAATCAGATGTTCTCGAAGCAGATCGGGCGCACCATGGAAGTATATGTCGATGACATGTTGGTAAAAAGTGTTAAAGCATCCGATCATCTGATGGATCTCAGAGAAACGTTCACCGTCCTCCGAGAATACCAGATGAAACTGAATCTGACAAAGTGCGTCTTCGGAGTCGGCTCAGAAAAATTCCTCGATTTCCAAGTCAGTCAGAGAGGATCGAGGCAAACCCTGACAAGATCAAAGCGCTACTTGACATGAGTTCACCTCGGACTATTAAGGAAATCTAAAGCCTTACGGGTCGAGTCGCAGCACTCGGACGTTTCATATCCAGAGCGACAGATAAATGCCTCCCCTTCTTCCAACAATTGAAGGGTCATAAGAAGGCCGAGTGGACATCAGAATGCGAGTGAGCCTTCCAGCAACTGAAACAATATATGGGTTCACCCCCTCTACTGTCCAAACCTGAAGAAGGTGAGCCCCTATTCCTTTATCTCGCGGTTTCAGCCTCAGCCATCAGTTCGGCTCTGATCGAGGAGGTTGGAGGTAAACAGCACCCTGTTTATTACATGAGTAAGGCTATTGTACCTGAAGAAACAAGGTACTTACCTCTGGAGAAGTTAGCACTCAATCTAGTTGTTTCGGCTTGGAGGTTGCGCCCATACTTTCAAGCTCATTCTGTAATCGTGTTGATGGACTCTCCTCTCAGACAATTACTTCAAAGGCCTGAAGTGTCGGGACGGATGACAAAGTGGGCCATCGAACTTGGTGAGTTCGACATTCAGTTTCGTCCGAAAACAGCAATCAAAGGCCAAGTCATAGCTGACTTCATCGCCGAATTCACTACTCCGAGCCCTGGAGAGGTTAGTACTGAAGTTGAAGCAAGGTCACCCGCTCCTCTGTGTGACCAAAAAGCTGTATTGGATTCTGGATGGGTTCTCTATGTAGACGGGTCGTCAAATGCAAAAGGGTCGGGGGCCGGGACCGTCCTGATTGCGCCTGATTCCACAACGGTTTAATATGCAATTAGACTGGGATTCAAGGCCTCAAACAACGAGGCAAAGTACGAAGCTTTGTTGGCTGAGCTCAAGTTGGCGGCGAGTCTGGGTGTCCAATCCCTTCAGGTCCGATGCGATTCTCAGTTGGTAGTAAATTAGATCTCTGCCGAGTACGAAGCTAAGGAAACAATGATGATTGCTTACCTCGACGAAGCAAGAAAATTGATCGAAAAGTTTTGGAATTGCACGATCCATCAAATCTCGAGTGAAAAATTCATGAGCTGACGCCCTAGCACGGCTCGCCTCAACTGCAGAAGGGAAGATCCCGCGAATCATCCTCGTCGAATTCATAGAGCAACCAAGCATCAGCAAGGAGGAGAAGGAAGTCAATCTAGTTCGAGCAATTCTAAGCTGGATGGACCCGATCTTTAGTTATCTTACGACAGGTGAGATCCCTTTAGACAAGTTGAAAGCCAGGCGGCTCAGAGTCCGAGCAGCCCGATATATTGTCCTAGATGGTATCATGTACAAAAGGGACATTCTTAGCCCTATCTCAGGTGTCTCCGAGCCGATGAGGCAGAATACGTCATACGAGAGATTCATGAAGGAATCTGCAAAAATCATTCCGGCAGTCGGGCCTTGGCCCTAAAGATACTCCAACAAGGGTATTCTGGCCAACTATCAGGGAGGATACAAAGGACTACGTTCGGAAATGGGATAAATGCTAGCGCTTGGCGGCCGTGCTAAGACGGCCCGCTGAAGAAATGACCCCTATGAGAAGCCCCTGGCCGTTCGCTTAGTGGGGAATCGACATTATCAGCCCTCTACCCACAGAAAAAGGACAAGTCAAGTTCGCCATTGTCGCCGTCGACTACTTCACCAAATGGGCCGAAGCCAAGCCTGTCGCCAAAATCACTGAGCAGAAGGTGATTGACTTCGTCTGGAAAAACATTGTTTGCCGGTTCAGGATTCCGCGCACCATCATGTCAGATAATGGCCGGTAGTTCGATAACGACAAATTTCGAAGCATGTGTCGAGGACTCGGCATCACGAATCCATACTCTTCTCCTCGACATTCCCAGTCGAACGGACAAGTAGAAGTAGTCAACAAAGTCATTAAACACCATCTTAAGACAAAGTTGGAAAAGGAGAAAGCCAGCTGGGTCGAAGAACTTCCATTCGTCCTCTGGACCTATAGGACCACAGCTCAGTCCTCAATGGGAGAGACTCCGTTCTCACTCTCCTATGGCTCGGAAGTAATGGTGTCAGTTGAAATCAGTCTGCCTACAGCTCGAGTTGAGAGCTATCAAGAAAATCAGAATTTTGAGCAGATTGCGGCCAACCTGGATTTGCTCTAAGAGGTTAGGGATATCTCGAGGCTCCGAGTCGCTGCTCGGCATCAACAAGTGGCATGATTCTACAATTCGAAGGATAAGACTAGGCAGTTCCAACCAGGGGACTTAGTCCCCTGCCGGGTATTCCAGAATACCACTGAGCCGGGGGCTGGAATAATCGGACCAAACTGAGAAGGGCCTTATCGGGTCGTTAGGTCAACCAAACCAGGCTCCTACCATTTAGAAGACCTCGAGGGTCGTCAGCTCCCCCACCCCTAGAACGTTGAGCATATGAAAGTTTATTACCCATGACGGACTAGTCTTGGGCTCTCAATAAATGTACGTCTCTGGGTGACAGGCCTTTTAGGCTCTCAGGGAAATGTACGCCTCCGATCGAGCCTCCGAGCGACAAGCCTTTAAGTCTCTTAATAAAATTTGCTTATGTGCATCTACATGAACGTATTATCTACTAAGCAAAAGTTGCCACTCACATGTAGGGGCGGACTCAATGAACTAATCCCTTAAAAAAGGGTTAGTACATTATCCCACAAAAATTCCATACGGTATCCCCTCCAAGTTAGGGGAAAAGCTTAAAAGCTGACCTGACTCCCCTGACATAGGAGTCGGCTCGCGAACTAATGGGTAAAGTGGAAGGTTCTCGCTAATTGTGGGACGAGCCGACTCCCTAGGGGTCCGGACTCAATGAACGAGCCGTAAGCTCCGAAAACTCTACGAAATGGTATGGGAAACAATGACCTATCAAAGGGTCGGCTCAGCCATGCCTTAAAGAAGATTAACCTATCAGTTTGACAATCGAGCGGTCTACAGTCAACATTCGAAAAAAAAACTTTTTTACAAATCAACGCATAAGGAAAAATCATCATTCATACGCCCTTTCCAGAGGGCCAAAAATCATCATCCATGGACCCTCATTAGAAGGCTAAAAAAGTAACCAAAAAGAAGGATTTCAACCAGTTAAAAAAAAAAGAGAAAAGTAATGTGAGCTATGCGGATGGCGGGGAGCTTGGGCGTTTAGGGCCTAATCTGGGCAGGCTCCGTCTACAGGTATCTCTCCAGCTTCTTCGGGTAATAAAGAGTCGAGGTTAAGGTCCGGGTATAAGCCCAAGACCACCTCGATGCAATCATCATAGCCGCGGTTGTAGAACTTGGCGGCCTCAGCATCCCTCTCCTTCGAAGTTTTGATGGCTTTTATCGCTGCGGCCACCGCCTCGGCAAGTGAAGCTGCGTCCTCGGCCTGTTGGGTTTCCTTCACCTGAACAACAGCTCGGGCCCACTCCTCCGTCGCCTCAACCTTAGCTCAATTAA
Organism: Magnolia changhungtana; assembly: GCA_030180095.1. Classification (NCBI taxonomy): domain Eukaryota; kingdom Viridiplantae; phylum Streptophyta; class Magnoliopsida; order Magnoliales; family Magnoliaceae; genus Magnolia; species Magnolia changhungtana. Next base: position 10,503,484 of record JASAUF010000259.1, read on the forward strand.
GGGCTTCCCCCAGTCGAGCATTCTCCTGGGCCAACGAGTCCGCATGAGCTCTAGCACGGGTTAGCTCGGCGATCGCAGCATCACATCGAGCTTTGAAGTCATTTGTGACTCTTTTCAGCCGTAACTCCCTAACTTTGAGGTCGGCCACGACTCCCTGTAGCCGAAGTTCCCCAGCCTTTGCATCCTCAAGCTGCTGACGCAGCTCGCCCTGCTCAAGTCGAAGGAAGGTGCTCTCATCCTGTAAGGCTCCCACTTGGGTCTTGAGGGCCTCCACCTCAGCTTCTCTCTTTTCTGACTCTCGCACTCTCTCCCGAGCTGATAAAAGCTTTGGGACAGACTGCACAAAAACAGACGAATGAACACCTGAAAGCCTCAAGTACAAGAAAAACGATGAGAGTCAGCAGAGATACCGTGTAAAAATGGAAGCCATGTCATTCAGAAAGGAGCTATCCGAATTGCTGAGGAGGTTGGCTATACTCTCCTCAGGGGCATGCTTCACGGCCCAAGGTGTCAAGCAGGAAATATGGTAACCCGGTGCGAACTTCCCTCCGCTAGTCCCCACGTGGGCCGAGTCAGTTGCTTCCACAAAATCGGTTCTGCTACCGGCAGAGGCCTGAGCCTCGGCTCCAAGATCACCCCTGACCTCGGGGGGAGTAATTATGGCATCAGCCATCCGAACGGCTTCCTCCCACTCGGATGATGAAGGGATAGCTATACATGGAGTCGACGGATGAGCTTCCTCTATGGAGGAATGATTGTGGGCGGAATGGAAGGGGTTATGGCTGCGGGAGTTGGAATAATGATTGCTGAGACTTGAGCCTTAGCAGGTGCTGTAGCCGGAGCCATCGTGGCAGAAACTGGGGCCGCAGTGGCCACGGCTGTAGGTATGGTCGTAACCACGGCCGTAACTGGAGTCGTAGCCGCAGCGCCCGGACCTGAGAGACCTTCTCCGTGAGGAGTTGCTTGCCTCCTCCGAGCGGTGGTCTTTGTCCTGGGCACAGGCCTCAAGAACTCCTCCGTCGTCGGGGCCACCTTCCTCTTCTGAGAACCGGATGCCTCGGTCATGCCTGCGTAAAGAACGACAAATCAGCGACTAAGAAAACGGGTCTAATTCCAAAGGAATAGAAGGAAAACTTACTGAAAGACGTCAGAAGAGGTTGGGACTTGCACAGCCCAGACTAATGAAGGTTGGTGGCAGTAATCAGGTCGGACCAGGAGCGAAGTTCTCCCGATCTCGCCCTAGCCTTGGCAACGCGGTTCTTCTGAGCGAGTCAAGGAGAGGTGTACCCCTTAGAAAATCTACAAAAAGAATAAAGGTTTCAGTCTAACCGACGTAATAAAGAAAAATAGAAAGATGAAGGAAATTAACTGGTTCGACCTAGTTTTGTAAATCGAATCGGAACCCGAGTCGTCAGAGTCCCGACTTCGGCCATAGGTGCCTCCCATTCGCTCGCAGCCCAGAACCACTTATTCTTCCAGTCTTTGTTAGAGGACGGAAGGTTCATGACCAGTCCCGACCCCTTTCTGCCTCGGGTAGCGAAATAGTACCATGGTTCGTTACTGTCGTGCTTAACCAGGTACAGGCTCACCAACTCCACTGGGGTCAGCTCTGAATTTTCGACTTGCCTCCAGATGATAAAGGCTGAAATAAGCACCCTCCAGGCATTGGGGGTTAATTACCCCAGAGCTAAGCCCAAGTAGGCTGTCATAGTTCAGACAAAGGGGTGTAGAGGAAGTCAAACTCCACATTACAGTGCGCAGAGAAAAATAACGACTTCTCCCTCAGCAGGCGCGCCAGCAGTATCGAGGGGCCCAGGAGCCCTTATCCGAACGGAGTCTGAGAATTGAAACTCCGTACGGATCCACTCTATTTGAGACTCCGATAGTACGGAGCCTCCAGGGACTATCTCCGACGCCCGTCCGCTCACTGGCTTCTCAGCGGCCTTGGTGGTTATGGTCCGGGGGGCTCGAACGGATTTCTTTCTGCTAGCTCTGTGAGTCCGAGCCCCAGTCTCCTTCTACTTTCGAGGCGGAGGGTATAAGGGCACAACTTCGAAGAGGCCTTCAGAGGTCCCACTCCCGTTGTCGAAACTCTCCAACTCAGAGTCATCACCGTAGTCCCGCACGGTCTCCAGGTCGAACAACATCTTAAGTAAAAAGGAAGAAATGCAAAGAGGCGCAAAGAGACTTACAGGATGGTCACCGAGAATCACTTCTGCCGAAAATACTTAATCGGTCGGAATCACCTAATAAAAACCCTGGATGGCCGGAATCGTCTTCGCCAGAAATCGCCTCCTCCGATATCAGCTCGAACACAACACATAGAAGTGGAACAAAATCTTCGAAGGAGGGTTTATATAGACCCTACCAAATCCTCGCATTAATGACTAGCAATGATGGCCGCAGTCGAATCGTCGTGGACTGGCCTCGGAGCTGATGTGGCCACGCACCATTAGCTCGTACTCCATCAGACGGGATGCTTCTAACATCAATCGGCGTGCTTCAGATAAGTGAAGCGATGCACGAATAATGAAGGGTTCCGTCCAACGCATTACTCTGGATATACATGGCAACAATCCATAGGCGAATGTCAATTCGAAATTGTAACTGTCGCCACGCGTCCACCGCGCATAGACCTGTGAGCGAAAAGCCCTAAGAGCGCGAAGTTTCGAAATGTAATGACACTGACATGCTCGGGAGAACTAGAGGATGAGGCGTTTTGATCTTCTGTCTAGCTACTCTCCGAGCCCTTGGCAGACCTCAAAGAGTAGGGGGCTTTTGTTATGGGAAGATCCGAGTCCCTTGGTATTCCGAGGTCTGATGCCATGTTGATCCGATCCGAGGGATACATCCTCCGAGCTAACAGATCGACTCGGATTACAAGACATTCCAAGAGTAGACGGTATCCAATGAAGATCTACTATTCTGAGCGGTACCTGCCCGAAGGTCCGAGCCAACTGCACATTCTGAGGAAGGCACTCTTCAGGCCAAACTTAGAAATTGCCATAAGTGAACATAGCCGGTTATTTCGTTCGCAGATACGCACGATGCGAAGAATGTGGAGCATGGATCCTTAGATTGCGTACAGTATCTCCATGATCCGAAAATCTCCCTGATTGAGCAGATCGTGCCATGATTGATGGATCAAGATCATCCTACAGTCAGATATAAATACATGAGGACCCCATCGTTACACGTACGCAACATCTCACATTCTCCCTCCACCCTACAACTAAGACCCCGATTCCCTTGACCTGACTTAGGCATCGGAGTGTCCCTTGGCTTAGCCAGGGTCTACTTTGCTCACCCTTTGTGTAGGACTAGGGTCCATCTGAGGAGCGTCGTACGAAGTGGAGGGCGATCCAAATTTTGACCTCAACAATATCCTTTAAACTAAACCGTTTGTACAACTGGAGCTCGAGGAGCGGCGGTGCTCATCTTTGCACGACACGTACCCGCACTATTCAGTGGTGCAATCAATCCGCTTCCAGGCATAGGCACATAGGTTTTCCTCTAATGGGATAATTGCAAGATTAAGCTGTATCAAAGCATGCAATACGATTGGTGGGCCTGACTTGATGGATGATACACATCAAAGGTGGGCCTACTTGAAGAATGATCCACACCCAACGCCTGTACGTGGACGGCCCCAACCAGTCTGAACGTATTCTGCAAGTGTGAGTTGGGATTCATCTTCCTATTTTGGTTTATGCTGACAAGACAGCTAGTTAAAATGAGGACTTTTTTTTCCGCAACATGTTCAAACACGTGTAACATTTAATAATTAAAATTTTGCTTTTGTACGGGAAAAGGGCAATCCAAACATGCCGTAATGCCAACTATTGGCTAAAACGTCCGTTGCTTTCCAACCAAGGCATCCTGATTGGTCGGTGATTGGCATAATAGGACCTACCTTGTGCATGGGTCAAGTATCCCACGCATGGGACACATTCATTTATTGCACTGTCAGTTTTTGAATTGAATATTCCACCAAGGAAAACGTCGGACGCGGATTTCCTGCGAAAGCCTTTCGCAGGAAGTTCCTTCGCTGGAAACCTGGGTGGGGCCCAATGTGATGTTTTTGAGAAATCCACTCCGGCCATCAGTTTTCCGAGATATTTTTAGGATAATAAACCAAAAATGATCCGTATCCAATACTCAAGTGGACCTAAAATGTGAGTATTGAACGCATTACGATTGAAATATTCGTGGGCTACGGAAGACCAATAGGAAGCTAATATTTGTGTTTTCAGTTCATCCAACTAGGAATGACGATATTAACTAGTATGGATGTCCTCAGAACATCACTTTCTACCCCAGAAAGTTTTCAACGGTAGGAATTTTCCTACCCACCTCGACTCTAGCGCGCCCACCCGAGTCTTTGATCCTTCTCGGTTTTGGTCTCAAGTACTAAAATAAGCTCATAAAATGGATATACTGAGTAGATTTCTTAAAAACATCACGTTGGGGCCCACCTGTGTTTCAAAGAGGAATCGCGAAAGGAGCAGGAAATCCGCGTCCGAAAACGTCTCACTCCTAGACCAATAGGAAGCATCTTCCCATTTGAGTACCGCCACATCAGAGCGCCACATCCTCCCTTGAGGAGACATCTGAGAATTACACGGAAGATTTCCACTTTCGACGGTAAATGGGCGCAGTTTTGGTATAACCCTGCCTGTTCCGAGCTTGGGACAGGATGGGCTTCGAGGGTTCGGCGGTGTGATGTATGATTCCATCCACACCGTCCATCCATTCTTCCAAATGATTATAAGTATATGATTCAAAAATAAGAAAATCCAACTATCCAGGTGGAGGACCACACGCGAGGGATTAAATTCTTACCGTTGAAAAATTATCGGGGACAGCAAAAGTATTGGATTAAGATGATATTAGTTTTTTCACTTCATTCGTGTGTATTAGACCATATAAACAAGTTGGATGAAAAATAAATAACATGGTGGGTGTTGATGCAAGAATCTAGACCACCCTCTTCAAACCTCCAAGCACTTGCACAAGAGAAGAGCAAATGAGACCCTGGCTAGAGCAGGGACCCTCCGATGCAAAGTCAGGTGAGGAATCTGGGTCTGGTCGTGTTGAGGGGTTTAGGGTGAAAGATTCTGCGTACCCTTTCAGTGTGGGTAGATCTTTTATTTATAGTGTATGTAGGACAGGGTAGTACGTAATCTTATGCACAATCCTAGCCGTTAGGCGAGATGCGTGCGAGTGATGAATGTTGGCAGTTATCCTGGAATTACACAGTGGATGGTTACATGCGGGTGATGGATGCCGATGGTTACTCTGGAGTTGCATATACCTGATGTAAGTCGGCATTGCTCCAATCAGAGCATTATAGATCAGGTTGGCGCGACCCTTATCGGAGCATCGTAGGTCAGGTTGGCGCGACCTTGATCGGAGCATCATAGGTTAACGCGGAGCAATCTAGGCACGGTCTGGACTTCTTATTTCGCTCGATGTGGACCCATGTATGAGTGATTTGAGGAGGCTATCGGGACTCATGAAGAAGTTAAAGGCTAAAGAAATTGGTCATCACAAAGATCTTCTGGACGATCGTTGTTTTGTTTAGTATACATGGGCGAGCTTCCTTGAACTCCCAAACATCATCTGACGCGTGTTTAGCATGCTGCCATCCCCTTAGCTCAACCATCATAGATCATTAGAGCCGACCCAAACTGAGTCTTCAGTTATTTGTGTTAAAGCCGAGCTGACCAATCAAATGATCGGCCACGGATTGCTATGAGGAGCTCAGAATTTCTGCATTGGTCGTCTGGGCTATTGGCTTTTCTGAGTGGAGGGTTGGACCTTTCTTCTCGTCGGTTCCATTTGTTCCCGATAAGCTCTTCCTCAACTTCACCGAACTGATTAATTCTTGTGAGATACATAGGTGGGGGCTGGGAAACATGCGCAGCCAAGGACTACGCTTGGGGATGTGAAGTCTAGCTTCTCTGGATGAGATGACACATGAGTGTATGCTTGTCAGAATAAGCTGACCCTAAAGGCGATCAGTCCATATTTCCCCATAACAGAAGCCCCCTACTTCTTAAGTTTACAATGTGAGCTTGGGAAGTAAGTCGGTGGGACGAGCTTGACTATTTCCTTTTTGAATGTTTTCACTGCTTCAGGACTCTTGGAGTAGGCAATTTTCGGTGAGTTTGTCTTCTTCTCCGATCTTCCCATCCTGCACTTTCTCCCTTCTTTCTTTCCCTTTTCCCGTTTTCCACTCAATATGTTAGATGCTTTGGACGAACAATAGAAGATCTACACCTTTGAGGGCGATTCCGACCGGGGAAGGTTGGATTCCTGGTCTAGGGTGTTGAGACTCAAATATTGCATATTTTTCTCCATTTATATCTTAGTTTTATGAACATGATAATGCTTAATAGTATATTTATACATGTTTGTGTTGCAAGGTGAGTTTAAGAGCATGGATTGAAAAAAAATGCTAAAAGCATGTATTTAAGGCTCAAGAATTGCCAAAGCAAAGATTGGATCTTTGGAGACCAAGATTGTGAGACCTGTATCCTAACCCATACCGTTCCTGTAATGCCCTAAAAATTAGGGGCCGAGCAAAGCTCAGCTCCCGAGTTCCAATGCATCACTTATGCAACATAGATAATGATGATTATGATGAGAGCATTGAAACATGAATGAGATTATACCAAAACAACATATCATACTTCAGAGATAGTTAAATTGCAAGCGGAAGACTATGATAGATCTATAAAATATAAAATATATAAACTGTGGTGAGTCTCCAGAGTGTGATAACATTACCAGGTAATAAATTACAAATACAATTCCAAAATATACCAAACATGTAAGGTCCTCTAGTCAACATCCCTGTAACCCCGTCAATCAAGACACGACTCACTTGAAGCTGTCAGAATACAGCACATACGAACAAGCATCATCGTTATCACAAAGGTCCGGCTCCTCCTCAAGAGTAGCATTACCATCTACAATCAGACAAAGTCTGGTGGGTGTTCGGAACACCGTCCCGTAACATGGGAGTGAGTGATCAACTCAGTGGAACAGGAAAGCATAGGTTAACATGTTATCAAAACAGTCAACCAGTAATGATAAAGCAGTACAATCAACAATCCTAAGTACTCTTGTTAATGCAAGTATGAAATGCTGTCATGATGCATGCCCTCACCAACATACTCCCTCATGCGACACCTTACGTCCACGGCATGCATTCATCCCTCAATGCTCCACATCTTCCAGGCACATGTGAAAACCCATTTTTGAGAGTGCATGCTAATATCCCCTGTGTGAGGATATTAGGAGTGGAGTAGCATTCTGTGTGGTTGTTGGCTAACAGTTGGTGAACACACAGGCGAACCATTATATATCGTTGTGTTGTGGATGTGCTTGATTTCTTTCTTCATTATTATGGATTGCTTTTGTGGATGAATGTTGTAATTTTCATTTCAAGCAAGTGTGGTTGAATGGTGTAATAACTTAGGATTTATTTCTGTAAGTTGTTCTTGATTTATTTTCCATATCATTTGTGATTGCTAGATTGTTCTAGAAATAAGGTTGTCCTACCATAAGCCATTGGTTTTTGGTGTAAGGTTGTCCTTAGAACTGATTTAGTATCATTCTCATATTTCATGTGCTTTGAGATTGTTATTATTTCAGCATTGTTATTTATATCTTTTACTATTCCACTGTTTTAAGTTTTATTTAGCATTGCCCTATTCACCCCCCCTCTAGGGCATATAGCTTGGCCCCTTTCAGAGATAGCCATATTCATGGTCGCCCTCCAGTGTGGACTCTGGCTTCTAATACACTCGTTTGTAAGGGCTATGATGGCGAGACTGAAATTGGCTCCTAGTCAGCTCATCTCGAATGCTTGGAGGGCACTGCCGGGGACGTACATCCTCTTGTTTCAGCTCAGAAACAATGAGCTGACCCCGGAGGAGTTTATCTATTTGTCCTAGACCAAGCACAACCCCATGCAGCTGAGCTGGTACTACTTCTTAGCATGGGCGAATCGAGGCCAAAGCCTTATCTCCAATCTCCCAATTTCCAACAAGGATTGGAAGAGCAAATGGTTCTAGGCGTCAGGAGAATGGGAAGCGCCCGCTGCCGAGCTGGCCAATGTGGGAGCGTAGAAATATGTGCAGCCAAGGACTACACTTGGGGATGCCTTCTTTGGATGAGATGGCACGGTCGCATATGCTCGTTAAACAAAGTCGACCCTAAAGGCGATCGGACCATATTTCCCCATAGCAGTGGGCCCTAAGAAGGTTTCAATGGTGGGCATCCTTAGCACTGCTTTTTCTTATGGTGTGGTCCACATGAGCCTTAGATCCCCTTATTTTTTTAGTATTGGCGTAAATTGATATGGAAAAATGAATGGACAGTGTACATAAAATTAATACATCATGGTGGCACCTCGGTGGCCGCTTAAAGCTTCCGCCTATCCCGAGCTCTGAATAGGTGGGGGTGGTACTTAATCCGCACCTAGGGTAAATACCCTAGATATAGCCTCATCCCACGATGAAATACAGTACCATTCCAAAAACATTTTTTGTAGTATAAAATTCTTAAGGCCAAATGTGTTGGACTGAAGGTTACGTCCGCACTACACCAAAATCGCCAAACTAGTATAGTTGGCATTTTGGTTTTAAAAACGGCTTTAAGCTGTACCTGATTTGAAACGGTACTGAACCGTACTGGAATAGCTATTGTTGTACGTTGTTGCTTTCACTATTTTGTTGGTGTGTCCCGATTGAGTGTTAGATCCTCTTATTTCTTACTATTATAGTTTATTTTATTATTTTGAAACAGATGGATGGAATGGATTCCATTAGAACCCTCTAAGTGGACCCCACATGGCCCGAGAGTCACATTTATGTAAATCTTCCACAGACTACTGGATTATTTTCATCACCAAAATGCCCTAGACCCCTCCAAAATGCCCAAAACGCTTAAACGCTCTCCTGATCTCCCTCTCCCTCTCAATCTCCATCTACCTCTCCCAATCTCTCTCTCTCTCCCGATCTCCCTCTCCCATCTCAACCCTCTCTCTCAATCTCCTTCTCACTCTCCCTCCCTCTCGATCTCCCTCTCTTTCGATCTCCCTCTCCCAATCTCAACCCTCTCTCTCGATCTCCCTCTCCCGATCTCAACCCTCTCTCTCGATCCCCCTCTCACTCTCCCTGCAACATCCACCATCCCACGACAGTCCCCATACATGGGGTATCTGATATTGTAGAAGCAGCAGTAGCAGCTCCATATGGGGTGTGCGATCTGTCGTCAGACTGAAGGGAGGGAGTGAGTGCAGCGGCAACAACAACAACGTGTAGACAGGTACATCAGCAACACACACTTTCTCTCTCTGTCTCTTTCTGATTCGTTTCTACCCTAAATTTTTGGGTGGTGCATTTAATCGAACAGATGGCCACATGGGTTTCCCTGCCTTAATTATTCTCTCTACAGTCACCCTTTTGACATGGGGACAAAAGCTTCATGTCCTCTCCTGGTGGTAGCATTTCCAGCTTTACTCTCCCACTGGTGCTTCCTCAACACTCATGTGATTTTGACACTGTTAGTCGCGACGCTGCTCCGTGGGCTCCATCATAATGATATATGTGTTTTATCCACACAGGCATGAGCTCAGAAATGAGGCAGATCCAAATCTTAGGTGGACCACACCACTGGAAATAGTGGTGAATGAATGCCTAGCAAACTATTGTTTGAAGACGGATTCTATTGTTTCAAACTCTTCCTGGTTCCTGTATTTTTCTGTTCATTATTTTACTATTTTATGCTTTTATGACCTCTAAATTTCACATTCATAATGTGTTATCGTGTTTGAAGACGGAAGGTATTCAATACTCTGGTGCTTATGCTTCAATGGGGGTTGATAATAGCTTACGGATGGATAATTTCTGCAATAATTTTAGAGTCGAAGTAGTTCGACTTACAGAAGATGAGATTGGGTTAGATATGGTCGGGATTGATACTTCACTGGCCAATGCATTTAGGAGGATCCTCATCACTGAGGTACATCTTTAAAACTGGCCTGTTTTTCTTATATATTTTCTTTATAATTTTCCAGATATAGTATGTTGTTAATTGAGTTTCATCCAAATTGATTAGTTTGTTTGGTATTCCTTTAAAAAAAAAAAAACTTGGGATGATGTTTGGAATCTTTGGATATTAAAGTTTACTTATTTATTTTCTTCCTTTTTTTTTTTAACGGTGATCATTGTTGGTGAATTTTTTTTATTATTTTTATTTTTTTTTTTTTTTTTGGGGGGGGGGGGGGGGGGGGGTTCTCACTTATGTTCTTTTTGTTTATCATGGTGACCATTGTTTTTTTTTTTTCCTCATGAAATTGAAAGTACTTTTGGACAGGGATCCTGCAAAATTAGGATTAGGCTCTAATCTCAATTTTGATAACCCATGCCCTCCATGTCAGATTTGAAGGTGCTAGTAGCTCTTTTCTCCTTTCAATCATAATTTTTAATCATTTAGTTTCTTTTTCCAACTTAAAATAATTGTGATTATGCAGGGAAACTGCCTTTGTGTGACAGAATCTGATGTGGAGGTTACGGGGCCTGCCTAATTTTGCAGGATCTCATTCCCAAATGGGTACTATATAAGAAGCTATCATTTTGAAGACTATGGAGCTGTTCAAATATATATATATATATATATATATATATATATATATATATATATATATATATATATATATTTGGAAGGCTATACCAATTTGAATCCCCATTCAGGAGGGATTCTCTATCATATGTTTTCAGTGAATTGATGTTTGCTTGCACTACTTTGTCATGGTTATTTCAATACAGTGTGAGGACATTTCAACAGGCAATACTCTCGTTGTTTGGGGCAGAGTGGAAACATAACCGGCCTTTATGCAGGCTACCATTTCTCACTTTTGATGCTACAAATCACAACTGAGATAAGAGCAAGAAGGCCCCATTCTTATCTCACTTGTGAGTTGGACACATCACACCTGTCATAGTTTCTTAGCAAATCACATTCTTCTAGAATTGTCTTCCATTATGGGTTCAATTGTTCTCAGTTGGTTCTCTTCTTCATATTCGAAATTGGCTTTCATTTTCATTAATCTCTCACAGGGTCTCCATTGTCCTTTTACGTGCTTAATGTTGCGATGTTGCATCATCTAGTTAGCATTAAATGCCTTTACTTTTCCTTTTTGTTTATAACTATCTTGTGGGATGTTGGCTCAGTTGTTTTTTGTTGCATTGAATGGTTGGCATAGACAATCACTTTTACTTATTTATTCTAGTCATGGTATCCTCTGCATGCAACTTCCTACAATTACTATTAAAAATGTCTTTGTTATGAGCAACACATCAGTGGTCCAAGATGAAGTCCTAGCCCATAGGGTGGGCCATTCCCATCAAAGCTGACCCAAGGCTGTTCGACTATGTTTCAAGTTAACGGTTCGTTAACCTTTTTCTTTTTCTTTTTTTGGCTTTCATTAATTTGAATTGGGGTTATTGGTACATTTATTTTGGTAGAAATAAATTTATATTGTTTGCATCAGTTCTATTATTTTAACTTGATATTTGTTTGAAGGATTTTTGAAACTTTGCTCTGACACATATGTTTGCAATTTCTCCAGAATTATAGCATTAATATGTGCACAGGGAACAGTGATGTGGACTGGGTTGCTCTGAAGTTTCTCATACTTATTTTAAGCTTGGGCCAAGAGTTTCAAATTGGACAGGAAAATTCCACTTATTACACTGTTGATGTCAAAATGGAGACAGGAGCTAGCATGACTACTATACTAGATCAACTGAGTTCACCAACAAATTATACTGTCTTTAAAAAGTTTACTGTGCCTTTTCTTTTTATATTGGTATGTGAAATGGGCAATTATTGTCCTCATGTTTTCCCCATTACAGCCACCAGTTTTCTTACAATTTGGAAATGATACTAGAGGTGTCGTAATTGTGTTTACTGGTATGCAGGAGGAGCTTGTGTCTTTTACAAAATCAGCGTGCTCCATATTTTGGTCCAGTCCTAACATAAATGATGTGATTCTACCAAGTTCCATAAAAGGAAAGCTAGGAGGCCCAAGTCAATGTCGGTTGGCTTCTTCAACAACTACTGTTGTGTTGCAAGCTGTATGTTTCTTTTCCTTTTGTTAATCTCTATCTGAATTAATTGCATGTTATGATCTGAGCATGACAAATTCATTGTATTTGTACTTGTCTTCATGAGATACTATAAAGAAATTGGACCATCTCTTATGTTATATTATCTAATAAGTCGAGGCCTTGATACTAGTACATCCATCTCTATCGAGGGTATTTTGGAGGGGGTGACCTTTGCTAATGTGTTGAATTCATTCTAGAGCATCATGATCATAATCTGAAGACATGGCCATCGGTGTAACTGTTCTTGTTTAGTTTAAGATTATTGTTGCACCATATATTAATCTTTATTCCAGCTTTTCTTCTTTATTTCCACTCAATTTTAGTAGATCGAATTACGTAAGACATTTTTTACTCTAAATTCTCGTAATAAATCAACATCTTTTCTAGGAATATGATTTCTATAATGGATCATAAAATCCTTTGACCTGGCTGTAATATCACTGCAGACAAATCAAAGCTTCTCTAGAAAATTAATCTTGGTGTTAAATCCTTCATGTGGTTGAACAGATTTTGTCGGTAAAGATGCTTGCCTTCATCTCATCATGGTGTGCACATTTAAAAATTGACGTTTCCCTCAATGATGCCTTTACGTTCTTATGGAATTTCTCATGGAAAGTTATTTCGTCTCCATCATATGATTCAGAGGTATGTTCAAGTATATATGGGAATTTTCATGACCTTCATTCATAAATTGATTTTTGGTCAAGCTATCAACACTAATTGATTTTTGCTTTGCTATGTCCTAAAGTAAAACGGAGGAAAAATTTGCCTAGCAGCCTATGAAGTGTTGGTGCCTATTTTGAAAGCGTTGTATATCATTTTCTGTCCACTGGCTTTTGATACGATAATGACCACAATAAATCATTACAAATGGAGTGAGTCTTGGTCTTTGAATATTTACTATTGTCTGCTCTCCATTGTTTACATGTGATTAGATTTTGGTAACTAGGTCTCTATTTGCGGATATTGTTTTACGAAGATGTATGGGAGAAGGGGAGCTCGACTTTTGAGAGAATTATTGGTGAAACCGGAATACTACCAATTTTCAATGTAAGTTCCCTTGATCTGAGTTGGTAGGTTTTAATACTACCAATTTTCCTGTACTGCAATATTTTGTAGAAGAATGAGGTTTTCTTGGTCAGTTACATGGAACACTTAGTTGTTTCCTTTTGTTCTCTAGCAATAATGTCCATTGAAATTGAGAAAGTGTTTTGGGTCTATCATGCCTTTTCAAATTCCTTCCTTCCATGAATTGCTACTTAACCATGATTTAGGTGGTTGCATTTTTTAACATTCTTTGAATATCATTGCTTGAAACCAAAGTCCAACACTTTAGATTTGGACTTCACTCATTGATTTTGTTTCTGTTGACTTGATGGTGTATTAAGAGACTGCAGCTGACTAGAACTGTAGAGTCTATAAGTAAGGCATATAGATACATTTATATGCTTATGATACTATAGCAGTGTTGGCACTATATGATATTGATATTGGTGTTGTATACTTCATGGGTTCTTGTGTGATACAATTTAACTGTATCCTATCATATTAAGTTCATTATTTCTGAAATCCTAGTATATATTTTCTCATGGTACTAACAGGATGCATGCAAATGCCCTCTTTTGTATCTGTGGCCTAAATTTTGGAAACAAAGAAACATGTCTCTGCTCCTTGTATCCATTTTCTGAACTCTACCAATGTTTGAGCTCTTAGTTCAATTGCATTAGATGGTTAGAACTTGTATAGCTTGGCTTAATCGTATTTATATCTCTTTAGCCTTTCTGAGTTATCCTCAGTATGACGTAGTTTCTTCCATTCTTTAGCAACTTGTCCTAAAGATGACTTGAAAGCATGTTTTTGAGGTGGTGAATCTGTTGATTTTCAATTACCTTAATTGAAGATAATCTACTTTCTAAGTTGAATTCACTAGTTTGGGGGCTGACCTTCATTTAATCTAAATCCTGGATTGTATTGATCTAGTGAATTGGAGTAAATGGATGCAAAGATGTAGGCATGACACTCCCTTAGAAAAGAGTGTTGGCCTAACCACTTACCTTCCTAAAGACCCGTCAGAGGGTCTTCCCCAAATCTCTACATAATTTCTTTATCTTAATTTTTTTAAAAAATCTCTGTAACACTTCCATATAGAAAACAAAAAGTATTCAAATGATATTATCTTTTAGTGTATGATTTAATCGTTGTACCCTTTTGGGAGTGTGACAACTAGGGAACTGCACTGGACCAGGCATTACATATCTAATGCACTAGTGTTTGTACTAAATATATTTACAAGCTTCTGACGTGTGGAATTTGTTTAAAATTCAACATGCTTTCAAGAAGGGGGAGAACTTTATGGGAAGAAGTGTTACAAGATTAGGAGTGCTGGTGGAGCTTTGGTGTATGTCGTTTTCCCCATGTATTTCTTTTCCATATAAATTTGTTTCTCACCTCTGCCTATTTATACATCAAGGAAAAGAAGGTAGACATGCATTGATAAACTGCGACTATGCTGCAGTGAAACTTTTTCAAGTGGCTGCTTAATGTTAGACTTTGCTCTAGGTGGGGGTCTTCCCAAAGGCAGAATTGTTGAGGTAATTTCTCTCATAATTGTTTGAGCAGTCATGTAAATATGAAACTTTTCATCTTTCAGTTTTTGACACCTTGCTTGCCTTCCATTGTAAATCTTAGGCTATGGTCGTATTACCTTGAGCATGACTTCTTCAGATAATACATGCGGTTTGTCTATTATTTTTACCAGCTGCAGTATGATCTTTCTTTCTTTTTGGGTTATTATATGTTAACAGGGCCATAGTAGAACCAGGGATCTAGACAGTGAAGAACTGTTGGAGCAGTTGCCTACCCTACAACAACTCTTATATCGTCGTATTGGTTGCCGGGTAGCTTTCATTTTCATGTGACATCTTGACCTTATATAGAATCGATGAGAATGATTACTTTAGAATCACATTGAATTTGAGCTAATATCTCAATGTACATTCTCTGCTGCTTGAAACAAAGATAGAAGGAAAAACCTTTATAGTTCTTATTGCAGAATGTTTGAAAGCAAATATTAGTTTGATGTGGATAGAGGTGGCTCTTTTGATGAACTGGTTTCAGGACTTAAGGTGAATCTCTTGACGAGTGAGATGTACTTGCAACATGAGTAGAATAGCTGCTCGATTGCACTGTGTCATAAAAAACTTGGTTGGTTGCTATTTTTTGGGAGTTAATGTGCTTTATTCTTCACTTGATCCCTCAAATCTCTTTTCATACTTGTTTCAGCCTCCATTGTGGGAGCGGTACCAGCAGCAACTAAAAGACTGGGAATTGGCAATGAACAGAACACAACTATTCCAATGGGTGCAAGGAGAAGGCGGTGCCAGCTGAGAATTCCCAGAGTTCTTGTCAGTCTGATCTCTGATATGGTGGGACCCACCAGGTCGTGATTAGTTCTATATCCATCAGGCTCGGAGATCCTAATAGTCAAGATGATGTGTCGGTTGTGGCTCTCGAACGATGCACCGGTGACCTCCAAATTCTGAGACAATATTATTCCAGAGAAGCCCATGAAAACACTTAATTCAAAGTGGGGCTAACCGGTCGACAGTGAAGCTCTGGAGGCGAGTGAGTCGGTAGGAATTTGGAGGCCCGACTGCAGATCACATTGATAAAAGAGAAGAAGCTGGACTCAATGAAGCTTCTGGTGAGGCTGTCGTTCAAGCTTTGTCAGATGAGAGGTCTCTTGCTCAGTGTGCAATAGATGATGATAGTTCCTTCCGATGCAAGGACTCTTCAACAGTGTCAAAAGGTGGAGATCCAACCAGTCTGAGGTTGTTCTCAAGCCATGATGCAGTGGCCTTTTTCAGTCAGCGTAAGAATTACTTATTTCTTCCATGCTTTTCATAAAGGACGGATCACTCACAGCCAACTATACACTACAACCCATACCCCCCCTTGAAATAGACAGTGGGGCTTACCTGGTGAAGGGCCCAGATCTCATACACATACCACAGTGGCACACTTCAGAAGAGTATGATTGGACATGTTGCCCTTGTATGTGTGGCCTTGTGGAGTTATTTTTTACTCTGGCAAAGTATGATGTGTGATAGACAGGTACTCATAAATTGTACATGTGCATATTAAACTGACTAAACTGTGGAACTCAACATTGCTAAGATGGCCCCAAAATTGGATTGGTTGAACTATCTTAACATCTAATTCGTGGACACTTGTTTCTGAAATGGGACCATTGGATTTTTTTTCTTTTAAAGATCTGGTGTCTAATTCTTACGGCCATCTATTTTATAAACACTGATCAGGTGGTCAGGTTGGAATCGCTGATTAGAAAATGCTCCATCAACAACAGGCCCATGCGCATCCTGGGCAAGACGCTGCAACTTGAATTATGTTTTTTTTTTTTTTAGGAGTCTGATTGGTAGTTTATCAAAATATTCTGTAATAATGTGGTTTTTAGTGTCAATGCAAGCCCCCTTTTTTTTAATCACTTTAAACCATTGAATATTTTTGACCGTCAATCTTATGTCGCCATCCATTGATGGATATGATGGTCCAGGCGTAATTATTAAAGAAATGAACTGTCTAATCTAGGGCTAGTAGATGGATGGACTTATTGATAGGTCACCCTGCCAGAGGGACCGGTACCCCTACATGAACTGTAGGACGCAATCCATACAACACCCCATCAATTGGCAACATTAAGAAGGTTTAAAACCATTTTTAATATTTTGTTCCTAAAATATGACCGTTAGCACCAGAACGGTTTAAAACCGTTCCTAAAATTCCATCTCTGAAATTCGAAACGGTACCCAAAACGGTTCTTAACCGTTCCTGTTTTTCTATGACGTCTCATTTACGAACGGTTTAAAACCATTCCTGAAGAATTTAGGAATGGTTTAAAACCGTTCCTAAATGACAATTTTGGTGTAATGTCGGTCAGTGCATAACTTTCAACTTGTCAAGTACTTGTCACATCTAATTTGTCCAATAGGTTGGCTCCACCATGAGGATTATCTAATGTAAAAAATCAGTCCTATCCACTCATTAACCGGATCACATCGTAGAAAACAATAAACATCCATTGATAAATAAAGAATACAAGTGCCATCCACTTGATGAGCGGATATGGCTATTTTTACACAAGATGTTTGTCATGGTGGGGTCAGCCTATTGGACGGGTAATTAGATTTCTCATGCACCTAGTAGCTTGGAAGTTATCCATTAGGTGAATCATAGCCTGTCATCCTACCAGTTGGACTTTAGACCTCCTCCACTATGAGAGCAGCATAGCTTCCCGATTATAACATTAAGACCTATTAGGATGGTGGGAAATAAAATAAAAAAGAAAAGAAAATTATATCTAGTATGCATTGATGATTTTTTAAGATTTTGGGATCTTGTTTAAATAAATAGTGAAAATGTAAATAAAATTTAGTGACGGTAACCTTGAATTTCGTGAGTGAATGTGATTAAGTATGATTGCATTTTAAAATTCAATGTTTTTATTTTTATTTTTTTCCACTTCCTTCCTATGGAAAATTTCTTAGTACAGTTAGTTATAAAAACAACAACTCACCATTATTAATTACATGATGGCCGTCATTAATTACATGATGAGGACAAGGTCTAAAATTCCATGGCTTTCATATTCATCCTTAGGCCTTAAACTTAAGATCAAAAACTTAAAATTTCTAGGTCTTAGAGAGACTTTCACTGGATGTTGGTAGCTTTGATCAAAACTGATTTAGTCTTGTTTTTCCTTCGCATAAAACTAAGATTAGATTATCTCCACCCTTGATTTTCTTCTATTATTTTCAAATCATAGGATAAGTACAGACAATTACAATATAATCATCCACCTTTGAGACAAATCAATACATAATGCCAAGGCATCAACTTTCACAAATTACCAAGGATCTTGGTATAAAGAAAGGTGCAAGTTGTCGTCATCATCATCATCTAAGCCTTATACCAACTAATTGGGTTGACTACATGAATCATGTAATATCTCGTGCATTTAGGGTGAAGTGATCTAGAGCATGATGAGGGATGGAAGGCACACCAGCTAATGAAGACCGACCCGATATAGAGTCTCGACCATGAACAAGGTTAGGTCTTTCTTAAGGGCCAATTGAGGGTGGACATTGAAATTGCATGGATTGTCTACCATGTCTCGTGCTGAAGCTTGGCAGAGTTTAGAATTACAGTTAAGTCTTGGGATAGCCTAATTAGGTCTAATCACATAGAATACAATAGATACTACTATTAAGTAATTAATTTATAAAAAATAGATCTTATGTATGAGATATTCTAACTATTCAACATGTAGCATACATCTAATTATGCATTCATATAATTAAACAAATTAAACTCACAAACATAAGTAAAATATAAATAATAATCCAAAACATAAACATTTATAGTGGTTTGGTTTCCTTACGCCACTCCTGGCAGACACACCTTCCTCGAGTGTACTAATATTTCACTATCATAGGAGTTTTCAATAGGTTCACCCTTAACCTTTATAATGGTTTCCCCTTGGCTAACCACTAATCCACACATACACTCACGTGTCGGTGAACATATTTTCACCTGTGTTGGTGGCTCCTGCAAGAGACTTTAGTTGGTTTTCTATCAGTTAACCAACAACTACTAGTTGTCCTAATCCAAGGCCCTACGCACACTCCCGCTTGAGGTTCCCTATAGAGAATAACACGTATGCACACGTGTCTAGTGAATTCAGTCCTAATCTAAATCCCTACATATACTCTTGTTAGAGGCACCCATGGAGACTAATACATACGCACTCGTGTCTTATGAATTCAGCCCTAGTCAAGAGCCTAGATCTTATACAAGAACCTATTCAAGTTTGAGTCACAAACTCTACACTCAGTCCTACATTAGGAAAGAATGTGATTGTAATCTATAAATGACAACCTTACTTGTCGAATTGAACCCATTTGTAGTGCCTTGCTTAAGATGCTTCTTCGATACTCTTCCATGCTTGAATCAAGTTCTCAATTACTCTCCCGATTGTTGATGTCGATAGTTCAATTCATATGATCAACCACCTTGCATATGATGCCCTTATGAGGTAACCAATGTAGTGGGAGGATGGTGGAATCTCTTACAAGTAATGAATATTTAGTTTTTAAGAGAGATTCACCTAGATACGTCTTCTAGAGGATATAGACAAGGATATACCTATAGGCTTAATCTCTAATATATAGAAAATGGTGGAGATCAAGTGCATCTTCATAATGGAGGTTAGAATCCTCATTAGAGTGGTAATCTGAAGAAAGATGACTTGAATCTCATATGTTTATAATCATATGATGAGGGATAAGAATGAAGAATCACCTAAGCTCTAATTGGACAAAAAATCTATTAAAATTCCCAAGAATCGAATGTCTATTTTATAAAAATCGTGTTGCAACAACTATAAAATGGCTAGTTAACGGCTCTTTCGATTGGATTGAAAGGCCCTTCGTAGAATCGAGTTGTCCCTCAATCCCATCAAGAAACTCTAGGAATTTTCTATTTAGTTATTGGACTGTTTCTTCGATCACATTGAGCGGTCCTTTTATTCCATCGAGTTTCATCGACAGCCTGTCAATAGGATCGAGAACAATTTAAAAACAATTGTTTTTGGCTGTTTGATTTACAGTAGCTTTGCACCTCTTTTAGCCAATATTATCATATTTTAATTGAGCTCCTAATATGATGATCAACCAAGAGTTTACCTATTTGAGGATGAATCATTTAGAGGTTATATTGTTTTAAGTATAAGGTTAAGGTCACAAAGGCACTTCAAATTACATCTTCTTTACTCATTGGTGCTTCATGTCCTCTTGTGTCTTCAGTTTTCAAGGGCTCAACCGACTCATTGGCACACAGAGTTATGTAATTGACAAATAGGTGGACAAATAAGTGCACTAACAATCTCCTGTTTTGTCAATTAGGTGATAAAAACCTAACCTAAACCTTATCATGGTTCATACCAATGACAAAATAAAACAACTAAAAATATTACACATCAAATATAAAGATTTATAACTCAAATACAATAAGACATGTAAAAATTAAAATGTGATCGATCCAAAGGGATGACAACCCTATATGTAGGGCTTTGATGTAGCTTTAACTCGGCGAGACCGAGATTGAATCCTCAGGGACTTATATTTGTCCGTTTTAAAAAACACTTTAAAACTAGGATGAAACTAGAATTAATTATGAAACTTGAATTAGAAGAAACAATAATGGAAATCTAAGTAATGCAGGGAGAAAATTAATAAAATAAAACACTAGAGTGCTCATGATCCACTTCTAGCCATTCTTAATGCCTAATTCACTTGATTCAATTAGATAACTCATCTAGAATCGAAGTCCTTTCCTATCCAGGCAGATAATAAAGTTGTCAATTTAAAATTTACAAACCAAAATAGATTTGAACTTCAATTGATTCGGTTCTCACATGAAGCACTAAGTTATTGATCGTAGGGAGTTTAAAGTATCCATCGTGCATATAGTCTACGATAAATCCATGAATTTTATAGATCAATCCCTTACAGAATAGATAAGCTGACAATCTTAACCTTCTTAAACATCCAAAGTGCCCAAAGTTGGCAATGGATTAAAGTAAACTAAAACTAAAGCTTTATTCAAACTAAACTCACTAAATTGTTCATCATTCAAACCAATAAACTTGAATAAAGTAAACTAAAATATTAAAAATAACTATAAGCTTCACATCTTAGCCCTAGCTAAGAGATTTGGCCAACCATTGTCATTGTTGAACTAAACTCAAACAAAAACACGAAAAATAACTTAGAATCGAAAGATTGAAAAAGAAGAACGACTCCATAGAAGCTCTTCAACCTCTTGCTCTCTCTCTCTCTCTCTCTCTCTCTCTCTCTCTCTCTCTCTCTCTCTCTCTCTTAAACCCTAAATTGTATCTAGAATAGCCTAAATCACCCCTTTAAATAGAAAAATCTGCACCAACTTTGCACAAACTTAAATTTTCTGCATTTTTGTTACGCTTTGGTGGCACCGATGATCACCTTCGGTCACACTGAGACCAGCCGAAGGATCTTTCGATTGCAACTGAATTTCCTCATAATATGTTTGAACTCTCTATCTCATTTACGTCGCACTGAACATCACTTCAGTGGCCCCTACTAGTCGAGCCGAATTAAGTCTGAAATTCAATATTTCTTGCTAGACTAATTTTTACACTTTCGGTCAGACTGAACAATTTGTTATTTGACTATGTGATTTTTTAGACTTTTCTCTATCCTAGGCACTTGATTTTCTTAGATCTTTGGCACTTGAATTCTTCAAAATTGTCCTCTAAACATCTAATACTCATTATGATCATTCTTTGAGCAATAAATCTTTACTTTAATCATCATTTTTATCTTAATTCTCCAAATTACCACGTATAATAAAACAAATGTATTTAGATCAATTTAGCATGCTTATGCATATAAAACCAATACATAATTGAGGGTAAATATGTAATATTTCATACTAACACAACGCTCCCCCTAAAATTCTCTCCCTATCTCTATCAATTCACTGGAATAACAAAAAAAAAAACCTGCAAAATATAATTCAAATTATTCTGGAGAGACTTGATCTTTCTCCTCTTTTTTATTAGTATTTAACAAAGAGTTAATTTCATGCCTATACCAATAAATTCAGAATACATAAATGTAATGCCCCATACTTTCTAGTACTTAAGCGTTACCATTTAAAACCTATTTAATGAATAGAAGTTACCTGGACCATCCCTCAAGCCATTCAATAACACCTGGACAAGTTTAGAGGCTAGTCGGGACGTCCACTAACAACTTCGACTCTCGAACCACCAACTCAGGATCTGCAACATTCCACGAATTAACCCAACCTTTGGATTTTGGCCCCAACCCTGCTATTGCAAAATTCAATTACTCAAGGCATACCAGGAGGTTCTAGGTAGTCCTAGAGCCATCCATTAGGGGCTGTAGGATCAGAGTTGAACCCTACATCAGCCAAGAGGGTAAGTTTAACTAATCACTTAAAGATAAAGATACCGTAGGTCACCAAGACGAACTTGTACACTACTATCACCCTTCGAGGATTAATTAATGGCCAACCAGGCACTTGAAACCTCTCAAAGCCCCTTTCAACCATCAAAACAAAATCTCAGACCCATCTGACCATTGAATCACGATGTATGGGCCAGATAAAGCCCATAGAGTTTACTACAGCCCACATGGGCCTCAGTTGCACCCCACACTGGGCCAGGACTCCTGGGCGAGGCCCCCAAACTGAATGGACGAAGTAGATTCATCACAAACATTACTATGGACCACATGTGGGGTGCATATGCACCCAACATACCTATGCACGATGTGCACTGAACAAAGCTCTTCGGTCAAATGACCTTTGATCGAGCACTCACTCAAAAACAAGAGGAATCCCTCCCTCCATTTTAGAATTTGAATCCGATGAACTACAAGCCCCAAAGTGGACCACACTAGGCACTTCCTGGATGACCCAAAACATCCATTTTTCTCGTGGGGCATGCCCAACCAAAATGGTATAGAGGTTTGGACCCATGCATAGGAATGTATGAGTAGGGTCTCAACCATCCATTCCTTTCATGTATGGCTAGGATCCAAGATGAGGGACCATCAGGTGGCTTGGTGGGCAAGCCAACACCAGTTTATCTAAGGGATTACAGCCATCCATTTGCTAGCTTGAGAAAAGTCCTCTAACAGCCTAAAATGGCCAGGCAAGCTAGAAAGGATGAAAAAGAAGTTTTTCCTTTTATGGATAGAAGAAGCTGTCATAGTTGTGACCATTACCTAGGGCCATGTGGAGCCAACCCAGCTCTTCCAGTAGGGTGGTATGAGATGAGAAGGTGAGTTATCTCATCTCATGAGAAAAAGAAGAAAAATCGGATCTCTCATGAGATGAACCGGGGTTTGCATTGGTGGCCCAAAAAGTGGTCCCCACATTGATTTGGGGATCCATCTGGTCTGCTCAAATGGACCAAATCATGGCAATACGCATAGGACAACAATCTATCATTGATGCTCGAATCATCTTCCCCATTAACCCATCCGAGTCTGGTCACGAGATGGGCCCCACCAGACCCAAAGGATGTACTTTCGGGAAGGCCAAGGTGTTAGCAATCCATCCCCAAACATGGATGAGCCCCATGCATAGTCATCTTTCGATCACAACCGTTGCATGAGGAGAGCCTATTTCCAACCGTTGGTGGCATCTCTCCCTGCCTATAAATAGGACACCACTACCCTTTGCTTCCACACCAGAAAAGGAAAGGGAGAGAGAAAGAAAGAAAGAAATCAAAGAGAAAAGAGAGAGGGAGAGAAAAAGAAAGAAAGAAATCAAAGAGAAAAGCGAGGGAGAGAGAGTGAGAAAGAAAAGAAAGAGGGAGAGAATAGGAGCGTGGGCCACCCAACCGACCGGGTCAGGTAACGGCCTAACCGCCCTTCCCTTTTCCTTCTTTTTAGGTAGATTTCAGCCACGTTGGAGGCCGAAAAAGTGATCTAACCTAGCTGCAAGTCCGGACCAAAGTCAGGCCCTACACTAGGCTGAAAAACAACCCTCCTACTAGGCCGTTAAAAAGTCCAGAGCAGGGATGAAACAAGCCATGAAAACAGCATTCAACTACTGTATAAATGTAGTTGAAAACTAGCTTGAAAACAGCTGAACAGGTAGCTTGAAAATAGCTGGATGCTACAACTTGAAAACGGTTGACAGTCGGGCCGAGGGTAGCTGAAAATCAGCTTGGGAACGGCTGAGATTTTGACCCAGAAATAGCTAATTATCTAGCTTGAAAAGTAACCCAAAAACCTGTAACTTGAAATAGTTGAAAACTCAGCTTAAGGGCAACTGAAATCGGGGGTGAGATTGGGACCCAAACTAGGATGAAAGCAAACCTTATGCTGGATCGTCAATCAGTCTGAAACAGGGATGAAATAGACCTCATCAGACCATGCAAAACCAGCAGATCTCCAAGCCATGGAAATGAGATGATCAAGCCCTTAACTGGACTGAAAGTTGACAGAGAGCAGACCCTTACAGGACCTCTAAACTGGGCCGTAAAAGGGCTGCAGCAGGCCTTCAAACAGGCCTCAACCCCAAGCTGAAACTAGGCCTGGAGTTGTTCTAAAATCGAGCTCCGGCTAGGCCATGAGTTTAACCTGGAACCAGGCTTTCATAAGCATTCAAACTGGGCTGCAGACATCTCTTACCTGGGCCTTGAAAGAGGTTCAAAACAACCCTTAAAAGGGCCTTGAATCCAGCCCAGAAGTAGGCCACACCTCATTTCAGTAGGTGGGCCTCACGTTAACTCACTATGGGCTGCACAAAACTTGCGGGGTGGGTTGCACCCGAGTTTCAAGCTCAGTGGGCCACACCATCCTCAGACAGTTGGCCACACATGAGTTTTAAACTTAGTGAGCCACACCATCTTCAAACAGTGGGCCTCACCTTAAATCAATGTGGTCTACACTACGCACCACTGTGGGTCTCACCTTGAACCACAGGTGGGCCACACCCTACAAATAGGGTGCGCCGCACGCTACATGGTTCAGATGGGCCACACCCAACTTGCGTGTGGGCCCATGGGTGCTTATGGACCGACCATTGTAGGCCTAGGGCGGTCAGCCCAATGAAATTATGGGGTTTGTTTGGGACCTATCAGACTGGGTCCAGTTAGGCCCAGTCAAGGCCTTGTTTATGGATGTAACCTAAGCCTAATTTGGGCCACTTGTTGGATCAAGATATAGTGGGCCTAAATGCCCTAATTTTAGGCCCAAATGGCCTTATTCATGGGCCCTCACAAACCCACACAGTATCAATTGATTTAAAACCTTGGAAATATGTGGCTAATACAAGCTATGAACTCTAGGGGCTACTTGCGTTATTCTTGGGCCATAAGATATTCACAGAAACGTTGAATCGGAGTAAATACTGCGACCCTCTAGGTGATGATTTTTCTTCCCCTTGAGCTTTCCATCTCTAAACTGGATCAAGGATAGTTCTTTTGGCAGTTACAAATGATATCCTAGTAGTGGATGATCATTCGACTTGCTTGCTTAAATACATGCCTTATAATTGTACTTTGCCAATGGTTAACTTTGAACAGATATTTTAGAAATGATTAAATCTCTAACCTTTTTTTTATCACCGATCATGGGTCCGATCTTTTGATTAGTTTACCATTATCACATGTTTTAGAAATTCATTAAATCACATGATTGTCTTATCTAAAAGTACGTCCTAGATTCACCAAGGCATTTGATTAGTTGTGCTAGAACTATATGTTTAGAACTGAATCATGTTTATATCTTTATGTATCATATGATTATATTGGTTGCAAGTCACATAATGATTGAAACCTCTCCATGAAACTCTTATTAAAAGAGAGTCCGTGCTTAGGGTGAAACAAAACTGATTATGATGAGAATAGACCCTCAACATGGAGGTTATGCACTACGCCAAAACAACAAAAAAAGGACGGTCCAAAACTGTCTCAAATGACCAAAAAGGACGGTCATGGACTGTCGCATAGGCAAACAAATTTTGACGTGTCCTATTTCTTGAAGGACAGTTGAAAACCATCATTCTTATTGAAGAAAAAAAGATGGTCATGGACCATCCTAAAAAAGGATGGTCATGAACCGTCCTTAAAATGGACTATCATAGACCGTCTCTTATGAACCTAAAAAGGACGGCCATGGACCGTCCTTTAAAAAGACTGTCATGGACTGTCCTTAAAAAGGTATGTCATAGACCGTCTCTTATGAGCCTTCAAAGGACGGTCATGGACTGTCCTTTAAATTGACGGTCATGGACTGTCCTTAAAAAGGACTGTCATGGACAGTCTCTTATGAGCCTTCAAAGGACGGTTATAGACCGTCCTTTAAAAGGACTGCTATCGGCCGTCTCTTCTGACCCTTAAAGGGCATTTTCAAATTTGACCTGTTACAGTATTCTTCCTGATACACCTGTTATACAATATATTTCATCACATTCACATCCATCTAAACCCAAACTGCATAAATCCATCCAAACACAAACAATCTTATCCACATTACATTCATCCACGTATAATATATATAAGTTTAACTTCACAAATAAAAAGGAAAAAAATTAGCAACAATTTTCTTTTTGTGTCTTTCATCTAATAAAAAAATATTCAACCAACAAAACATTATAATTCAGAATCATGAAGAATTGCAGAAACTTCATCCAAAAAAGTGGGCACTTTTTTAAAATAAAACTGATCATTAAAATAAAACTAATACGAGCAAATAATGCAAAAAAGTGTTTCAATTAATAGAAACAACAACAAAAATTAAAGCTTTGTAAAAAAGGGCGTGTTAAAAGGGATACATTCTTGTTTGTTGCCATGTGATTGGGCTACATTATTACAGCAATCGGGTTCGGGTTCAGGATCGGGTTTAGGTTTGGGTTTTCAAGTTTAGGTAGGTTAGGGAGTTGAGATTAGGATTAGGTGTAGGTCTAAGTTTAGGGATTTGAGAATACATTCAGGTTTTAGGTTTAGGTTTAGGTTAAGGTTTAGGTTTAGAGAATTGAGAATAGGTTTAAGTTTAGGTTAGGGAGTTGAGATTAGGATTAGGTGTAAGTTTAGGTTTAGGGATTTGAGAATACATTTAGGTTTTAGGTTTAACTTTAGGTTGTAGGTTATTGGTTAAGGTTTAGGTTTTAGGTTTAGGTTAAGATTAGGTTATAGGTTATAGGTTATAGGTTATAGGTTAAGGTTTTAGGTCTTATAAGCTATAGGTTTAAGGAATTGAGAATATGTTAAGGTTTAGGTTTAGGAAATCGGGTTCGGGTTCGGGATCGGGTTTAGTTTGGGTTTTCAAGTTTAGGTTTAGGTTTAGGTTAGGGAGTTGAGATTAGGATTAGGTGTAGGTTTAGGTTTAGGGATTTGAAAATAGGTAAAGGTTTAGGTTTAGGAATTCGGGTTCGGGATTGGGTTTAGGTTTGGGTTTTTAAGTTTAGGTTTAGGTTTAGGTTAGGGAGTTTAAATTAGGATTAGGTGTAGGTTTAAGTTTAGGGATTTGAGAATAGGTTAAGGTTCGGGTTGGATTGGGTTTAGGTTTGGGTTTTCAAGTTTAGGTTTAGGTTTAGGTTACGGAGTTGAGATTAGGATTAGGTTTAGGTTTAGGTTTAGAGATTTGAGAATACATTTAGATTTTAGGTCATAGGTTTTGGTTTAGGTTAAGGTTATAGGTTTAGGTTAAGGTTTAGGTTTAGGTTTAGGTTAAGGTTTGGGTATAGGTTATAAGCTATAGGTTTAGGGAATTGAGAATAGGTTAAGGTTTAGGTCTAGGGAATCGGGTTCGGGTTCGGGATCCGGTTTAGGTTTGGGTTTTCAAGTTTAGATTTAGGTTTAGGTTAGGGAGTTGAGATTAGGATTAGGTGTAGGTTTAGGTTTAGAAATTTAAGAATACATTTAGGTTTTAGGTCATTGGTTTAGGTTTTAGGTTATTGGTTAAGGTTTAGGTTTTAGATTTAGGTTAAAGTTAGGTTATAGGTTATAAGTTAGGTTATAGGTTATAGGTTATAGGTTAAGGTTTTAGGTCTTTTAAGCTATAGGTTTAAGGAATTGAGAATATGTTAAGGTTTAGGTTTAGGAAATCGGGTTCGGGTTCGTGATCGGGTTTAGGTTTGGGTTTTCAAGTTTAGGCTTAGGTTTAGTTAGGGAGTTGAGGTTAGGAATAGGTGTAGGTTTAGGTTTAGGGATTTGAGAATACATTTAGGTTTTAGGCTTAGGTTTAGGTTTTAGGTTATTGGTTAAGGTTTAGGTTTTAGGTTTAGGCTAAGGTTAGGTTATAGGTTATAAGTTTAGGTTATAGGTTATAGGTTAAGGTTTTAGGTCATAGGTTTTAGTTTTAAGGTTATAGGTTTAGGTTAAGGTAAAGGTTTTAGGTCTTATAAGCTCTAGGTTTAGGGAATTGAGAATATGTTAAGCTTTAGGTTTAGGAAATTGGGTTCAGGTTCGGGATCGGGTTTAGGTTTGGGTTTTCAAGTTTAGGTTTAGGTTTAGGTTAGGGAGTTGAGATTAGGATTAGGTGTAGGTTTAGGTTTAGGGATTTGAAAATAGGTTAAGGTTTAGGTTTAGGAATTTGGGTTCGGGTTCGGGATTGGGTTTAGTTTGGGTTTTCAAGTTTAGGTTTAGGTTTAGGTTAGGGAGTTTAGATTAGGATTAGGTGTAGGTTTAAGTTTAGGGATTTGAGAATAGGTTAAGGTTTAGGTTTAGGAAATCGGGTTCGGGTTCGGGTTCGGGTTTGAGATCGGGTTTTAGGTTTGGGTTTTCAAGTTTAGGTTTAGGTTTAGGTTACGGAGTTGAGATTAGGATTAGGATTAGGTTTATGTTTAGGTTTAGAGATTTGAGAATACATTTAGGTTTTATGTCATAGGTTTTGGTTTAGGTTAAGGTTATAGGTTTAGGTTAAGGTTTAGGTTTAGGTTTAGGCATAGGTCATGAGCTATAGGTTTAGGGAATTGAGAATAGGTTAACGTTTAGGTTTAGGGAATCGGGTTCGGGTTCGGGATCTGGTTTAGGTTTGGGTTTTCAAGTTTAGGTTTAAGTTTAGATTAGGTAGTTGAGATTAGGATTAGGTGTAGGTTTATGTGTAGGGATTTGAGAATACATTTAGGTTTTAGGTCATAGGTTTAGGTTTTAGGTTATTGGTTAAGTTTAGGTTTTAAATTTAGGTTATGGTTAGGTTATAGGTTATAAGTTTAGGTTATAGGTTATAGGTTAAGGTTTTAGGTCATAGGTTTTGGTTTTAAGGTTATAGGTTTAGGTTAAGGTTAAGGTTTTAGGTCTTATAAGCTATAGGTTTAGGGAATTGAGAATATGTTAAGGTTTAGGTTTAGGGAATCGGGTTCGGGTTCGGGTTCGGGATCGGGTTTAGGTTTAGTTTTAGGTTTAGGTTTGGGAGTTGAGATTAGGATTAGGTGTAGGTTTAGGT
This sequence comes from Magnolia changhungtana, assembly GCA_030180095.1. Lineage (NCBI taxonomy): Eukaryota > Viridiplantae > Streptophyta > Magnoliopsida > Magnoliales > Magnoliaceae > Magnolia > Magnolia changhungtana. The sequence goes on from JASAUF010000259.1 coordinate 10,532,711, forward strand.
TTAGGGATTTGAAAATAGGTTAAGGTTTTGGTTTAGGAATTCGGGTTCGGGTTTGGGATTGGGTTTAGGTTTGGGTTTTCAAGTTTAGGTTTAGGTTTAGGTTAGGGAGTTTAGATTAGGATTAGGTGTAGGTTTAAGTTTAGGGATTTGATAATAGGTTAAGGTTTAGGTTTAGGAAATCGGGTTCGGGTTCAGGATCGGGTTTAAGTTTAGGTTTTCAAGTTTAGGTTTAGGTTAAGGAGTTAAGATTAGGATTAGGTGTAGTTTAGGTTTAGAGATTTGAGAATACATTTAGATTTTAGGTCATAGGATTTGGTTTAGGTTAAGGTTATAGGTTTAGGTTAAGGTTTGGTTTTAGGTTTAGGTTAAGGTTTAGGTTTAGGTTATAAGCTATAGGTCTAGGGAATTGAGAATAGGTTAAGGTATAAATTTAGGAAATCGGCTTCGGGTTCGGGATCGCGTTTAGGCTTGGGTTTTCAAGTTTAGGTTTAGGTTTAGGGAGTTGAGATTAGAATTAGGTGTAGGTTTAGATTTAGGGATTTGAGTTTAGGTTATAGGTTTAGGATTAGGTTATAGGTTTAGCTTTAGGGTTATAGGCTTAGGTTATAGGTTATAGGTTATATGTTTAGGTTAAGATTTAGGAATTCGGGTTCGGGTTCGGGTTTGGATTCAGGTTTAGGTTATAGGTTTTGGGATTTGAGAATAGTTTTAGGTTATAAGTATAGGTTTAGGTTAGGTAATAGGTTAAGGTTTAAGGATTTGAGAATAGTTTTAGGTTATAAGTAAGGTTTTAGGTTTAGGTATAGGCTTAAGGTTATAGGTTATATTTTTAGGTTAAGGTTTAGGAATTCGGGTTCGGGTTCGGGTTTGGATTCGGGTTTAGGTTATAGGTTTTGGAATTTGAGAATAGTTTTAGGTTATAAGTAAGGTTTTAGGTTTAGATATAGGTTTAAGTTATAGGTTATAGGTTATATGTTTAGGTTAAGGTTTAGGAATTCGAGTTCGGGTTTGGGTTTGGGTTTGGGTTTAGGTTATAGGCTTTGGTTTTGGTTTAGGTTAAGGTTTTAGTTTAGGTTATAGGTTATGGGATTTGAGAATGGGTTCGGGTTTAGGTCATAGGTTTTGGTTTTGGTTATAGGTTTTGGTTTAGGTTATAGGTTATAGGTTTAGGTTTAGGTTACAGGTTTTGGGATTTGAGAATAGGTTTAGGTTAAGGTCATAAGTTTAGGTTTAGGAAATTGGGATCGGGTTCCGGTTTAGTTTTGGGTTTTCAAGTTTAGGTTTAGGTTTAGGTTAGGGAGTTGAGATTAGGATTAGGTGTTGATTTAGGTATAGGGATTTGATAATACGTTAAGGTTTAGGTATAGGAAATTGGGTTCGGGTTCGAGATAGGGTTTACATTTGGGTTTTAGGATTAGGCTAAATGTTTAGGGATTCATATTCGGGTTTGGGATCGGGTTTAGGTTTGGGTTTTCAAGTTTAGGTCTAGGTTTAGGTTAGGGAGTTGAGATTAGGATTAGGTGTAGGTTTAAGTTTATGGATTTGAGAATACATTAAGGTTTAGGTATAGGAAATCAGGTTTGGGTTCGAGATCGGGTTTACATTTGGGTTTTAGGTTTAGGCTAAGGGCCTGTTTGGCCAGGCAGGTTGGATGGGATTAGGTTGTATTAGGATGGATTGGAAGGAGCAATCCCGGGATTTGGCCGAGCGTGCGAAACAGGCAGAAGTTGGATATAGCAATCCCATGGGATTGCTAGCAATCCACTGACATCACCATTATTACCTTGAAATCCACCCAATCCCTCTTAATCCCATCTATTTTGCTTGGGACATGTTTGGTTAGACGGAGCAATCCCGGGATTGGCTGATGTAATCCCGAGATTGGCCAGGCAAGCCAAACATACTCTATGGTGAATTCCCTGGATAAAGTAATCCCATGGGATTGCCAACAATCCACTGACACAGCCATCATTATTTGCCATCCACCCTAATACAATCCAATCCCATGGGATGGGCCCGTCCAAACACGCCCTAAGGGTGTAAGGATTCAGATTTAGGTTCGAGATCGAGTTTGGGTTTAAGTTTAGGTTTAGGTTTAGGTTTAGGTTTTACGTTTAGGTTAAGGTTACAAGTTTAGGTTATAGGTTTAGGTTTAGGTTATAAGTGTAGGTTATAGGTTACGGTTTAGGGAATTGAGAATAGGTTAAGGTTTAAGTTTAGGAAATCGGGTTCGGGTTGGGGTTTGTGTATGGATTTAGGTTTGGGTTTTCAAGTTTAGGTTTAGGTTAAGGAGTAGATTAGGATTAGGTGTAGGTTTAGGTTTAGGGATTCTCTAGTATTATCTACTATTGAACCTAGTATTATCTACTACATACTAGTAACATACAACCAATATTGGGGCACCATACCATAAGCTACAAGAATTTCATGTCCCCCTAAATAAGGTATCCTCCATTAATAACATATATATATATATATTATAAGTTTTTTATTTTCATTTACATTCCCAAATACATTCATCATCCATCCAAGAAAATTGAAACAAGTACTGTCAATCTATCTTATCTTACCAACCGCCTTATGTTTCTTTTCACCTTTGTAACTCTCATATTTGTTGCAGCTGCTAGTTCACCATCAGTAGTCTCCCTAACCAAATATTTGTGCAGTCCCTCCATTTGAAGCAGTGGCTGAAGTTACAAGAAGTAGGACTGATTAGTCTTTTCATATTTTGAAAAAATCAAATTCTTTATTTTTGGCTGCAAGTCTACTTATAATTATCATTGGCTCTTAATCTATTTATAATGAAAATCTTAAATATCACCTGATAGTGCTCCTTTGATAAATGTCCTGTTTGGAACAAATAATTTGTTTTATCATAAATGTCCTGTTTGGAACAAATAATTTGTTTTATACATACATGTGTTTTATTATAAAACCATGCATGATGCATCCATACAAAAAAAAATCAAATGAAATTTTTTTTTATATATAAACTGATTTTTTTAATATTATTATAAACATCCCATCTATCTCTTTCTTGTATGTATGTTTGGACAGCTGAACGATGAAATAAAGGAAGAAATGGCTATTTATAAAGATAAGAGGTCCACTAACTTAGAAATGAATGGTTGGTTTTTCATTTAAAGTACTTAAAAATAGAGGGGGTGGTTAGTTTTTCTTGGATGATAGATTTAAAAGGCTACTAAATAGGTGGAGTTTCTAAGTTTGAGAAATGATTCAATGCTCTTTTGGAGCACTGTGAATTACACGGTTTTAGTTGCATTGGGTAACTTGGACAATTTAAGAGATAGATCTAGACCATCTATTAAGTTTATAACATATTTAAAGGGATACCATGAAAAAATAAGACCCTTCAAAATCCTACCTATACCCTGCAATCAACTAAAATGGACACTTCAGCTAAATGAACTAAAGAAACTGACATCACTGCTATAGATCATAAACAATGTGGCTCAGGAGAGTAAAAAAAAAAAAAAAAAAAAAAGACATTAAAAAATACAACAATTCTTGATCAATTGAATAGAAAGATTTTCAGTGCATGGGCCATCTAGGTTGATGATGTGATTTCTAAGTGCGCAGGAGATGCCTCTAGCACAACAGTCCAAGTCAACGAACCATGGACAACACTTGTGGAGTATGGCTAAATTAGGACATATTCACATCTAATGCATCAGACTCTTAATGATTCAACCTCAACAGAATATCATCATACTATAAAAACAAAATCAAAATCCAAGAACAACCGAAAATCATTCAAATTCATATATCTATGATCACGACCCTAATTCTCAAATCCCCAAATCTGTAAGCCCTAAAATCCCTAAAATTTGTAAGCCCTAAAATCCCCAAATCTGTAAGCCATAAAATCCCCAAATCTGTAAGCCCTAAAATCCCTAAATTTGTAAGCCATAAAATCCCTAAAATCTGTAAGCCCTAAAATCCCCAAATCTGTAAGCCCTAAAATCCCCAAATCTATAAGACCCCAAATTCTCAAATTTGTAAGCCCTAAAATCCCCAAATTTGTAAGCCATAAAATCCCTAAAATCTATAAGCCCTAAAATCCCCAAATCTGTAAGCCCTAAAATCCCCAAATTTGTAAGCCCTAAAATCCCCAAATCTGTAAGACCTAATCCCCAAATTGAAAGGGGAAGTGAGATAGACAAAGATGAAGGAAGAGAGATCGAGAGAGAGTACCTTCGATTTGACGGTAGTTGTTGTTGATGGAGGTTGGGTGGCAATGCATTGGGATTTGATCTGCTGCTACCGCCGATGGAGAAGACCATGGACATCGTTGGTGGATGATGGGTTAGGGTTTGGAGTAGAAAGAGGAGGGCGAGAGAGAGAGAGAGAGGAGAGGGGGACGCGGATAAGCTACTGACAGGTTGAGAGAGGGGGACGTGGATTAGCTACTGACAGGTTGAGAGAGAGAGACAGAGGGAGAAGAGGGCGAGAGAGAGAGGAGAGCGGGACGCGAATTAGCTACCGATGAGAGAGAGAGGGTGTAACGCCCTGAAATTCGAGGGTCGAGTAGCAACTCAACTCTCGAGTTCTAGAACATCACTTATGCAATATAGAGAATGATGATTGAATGTTGGTTGTGTTAGTACAATAAACATGAGTGAGATTATACCAAAACAGTAATTCATACTCCAGATCCATGTATAAATGCAAGCGGAAACTGAAAGATGTATATAGATGTGTATAAAACAAAACAATCTCGATTCAAGAGTATGAATACCAACTGAGTCACCATATACATGTATTTGTTCCTGAATCAAAATGTCAAAATGGTACAACTATAATCATAAACCTTGTAGCCCCATAAATCTGGATAGCCTACGCGAAGCCTCCAGCGAACTGCATGAAGGAAAACTCATCCTGATCATCATAATAATCAGGCTCAGCCTCCTGAGTATCATCGGTACCTGCATCTAAGACAGAGTCTGGTGGGTGTCCAGAACACCGTCCCGTAACGTGGGAGTGAGTAGCTAACTCAGTGGAACAATAAAGCATAGGTTAACATGTTATCAAATCAGTCAAGCAGTGATAATAAAGCAGTACAATCAACAATCCTAAGTACTCTTGTTAATGCAAGTATGAAGTGCAGTCGTGATGCATGCCCCTCACTAATGCTCCCTCATACGGCACCATCTAACGTCCGCGGCATGCGTTCATCCCTCAGTGCTCCACATCTTCCAGGCACATGCAGTGCAATGATGAGCATGATTACCGAGTGTTATTAATACCTTTCAAACAGCAGGATTGGGAAACTAAGGTACCTTCCTTGTACCATTCCCAAACAAAGATCCATTCTAGGGTCATCAATCCTAGATAATCTCATACGATGTGTGGTTCTAGGTCGCTGCAAGGGCTGTCAGGGCTGTTACACAGAATCGTTGTACCACTCCCCCATCACCTTATCAATACAGGCATAGTTTTGTACTCTTGTTGCTACGGAAGGGTCGTCGCCTCCACGTAGACTCAGAGTGCGCTCGAGGTCACGACAAAGGGCTGCCAAGGCTATTACATGGATTGTTGCACCACTCCCCCATCACCTTATCAGTGTAGCCCGATAGCTTGAATATAGTGTCCCATACCACCATAATCGGCTCACAAGTCTGAGTTGCTCATTGGTCACTATGGGGAGGCACGTGGCCCCACCGTAGGCTGAGAACCCGACCACGGTGTCCCATACCACCATGCCCGGCTCACGAGTCTTAGCGGATCGAGGTACCAAGGTTAACGGGGTTACACTAGTAAGTTTGATACCCTAGGTTCAAGTAGTAACGTCCAAACATGGTGAACATACATTAGACAGATCGGGTTGCTTGATGAGCCTGACTAGCATGAGCACACAACCAACTGAACGACATGAAGTACATAAGCACTTCACGTGGCCTAACCACTGTCACCAACCGAAGTACGACTCGGGTTCATCAAACACATCCTACATGGTGAATGAAACTCAACCACGAACTCAAGTTTGTTACCGATTGCCTGGACTATAATCATAGCCCCAATCACAATCGATCCTTCTTCAGAAGCATGTAAAGTAAAGCAGAATAAACAAAGTAATTCAAGCATGTTAACAAACATGTCATAAAGCATGTTATAAAGTACAATATAAACAGGAAATACAAACACATATATTTCATAAGTAAGCGGTTAAATTAAACAACCAACATGAAGGAAATCATATACATCTCTAAGTTAGCTGAGAATCCTATCTCAACACCTATCTAAAGCACAATCCTCTAAGTACTTACTCTTACAAGCATTTTCACAAACACTTAGGATACACTCTTTTAACATACATAGCGTATACTAGCAAAAACATGCATTAGGGCGAACCCTTTTGCCAAGTAAGTATTATACACATATATAGCATGTTCACATAGTAATTAATCATGGCAAACACACTTTCAAAATTTATACATATACGGTACTTTCTACAAATACGAGGAATACAGTATATTCAACAAAGTTAACGTATAACCGAAAAATGAAACGAACAACACTTTGTACATGTGCAATAACATACAGATCATGAATCTATCATTATTTGACATTGAAAGTATTGAAAACCATAACCTATACGTCTAAAGTCCACACCTTACGCCGTAGAAGCGTAATAAATTTGGTAGGAATGCTAAGGCTTCTTCCGCAACAGTACAACGGCCTAAAGCACAAGTAGTGTTAGCTATTTCACTAATTGAATCAATTGAAACCCTAAAACAGGTTAGGGTTAGGGTTTTCTTACCTAGAAACGAAGCTGGATTCGCTGGAAGAGCGATTAGATTACGAGGGTTAAGCGTGTATAGTAAGAGGATAGAGTATCAGGAAGGTTCTCCCACAACTCTCACACTTTCTCTCTCTTTTCTCTCTTCTCTCTCCTAGGGTTTTTCTCAAATTCATATGGACTGAATGAGAGAGTGTTTAAGGTCCTTATATAGCCTAAAGCATCACCGAAATAGACCTAAGGTCAAGGTATACTTAGGTCATAACCAAAGTGGATCTGTTTTAGCTCAACGGAGCACTTCTATAGCCCCCCTTGAGCCAAAGGTTAGACTTAAGCTCACAGACTATGGATCTAGGTCGAGTTAAGTTTTTATTCCAATCGGGTTCTCAGATCGCACGTGGTAGACCAGTTTCAGTTCAATGGTCATAGAAACTCGATCAGGGTTATAACTACACAGACACGTATGGGAAATGTTTCCTGATTCGAGGGTATATTTGGGTCAGATTCCGACGGTCTGATTGCTTATAATTGGCCCACAAACATCAAGTCTCAGATTACTTAAATTTAATTTAATTTCTAAAGAAAATCAGGTTTTCTCACACTCCTCGCTCTAGGCTTAAGCGAATAGCCATAGAACGCTATCTGGTTTCGACTTCCGAGATGGCTGTCAAGCCCAGTAAGGCGGTCCTAATTCTATAACTTCGTATTATTTGGACTTTCAATGTGCAGTCCAGATCTGATATAGAGATTCAATGTGCTCTCGAGAGCAGTTAGGTAATGAGTTTGATCCTAGATTTTAGGGTAACCTAAAGTCAATGATTCTACAAGTTTTGGGTCTTGCAGATCGTATTTAAAGCAATTCAAACGGATTTCATGGCTAATCTAGTTTATCACTTAGTTAACTTTGTCAAATTTCTAAAGGATTTGATCCTAAGTGATTTCTGCCTGAGGTGGTACTCGGGCCTTTGTACGGGATTTTCTGAGTCGTTACAGAGGGAGAGGGAGGGAGAGAAGATTGCAGAGAGAGAGAGAGAGAGAGAGAGAGAGAGAGAGAGAGATTTTTAGGGATTTGGGGTGGGCGCGCACGGGAGGAAACAGATTGGCTACTCCCTTGCCAACATCCACGTAGCTTATGGTCGGTGTTCTGTGGGCCCCACCATGATGTATGTGTTTCATCCGTTCCATTCATCCATTTTTACAGATCATTTTAGGGCTTGATCCCGAAAATATGAGGGATATAAATCTCAGGTAGACCACACCACATGAAAACAATAGAGATTGGATATCCACCATTAAAATCTTCCTAAGGCCCACTGTACTGTTTATTTAACATCCAATCTGTTGATTAGGTCATATAGACCTAGATGAAGGGAAAAAATAAAAATCAGCTTGATCCAAAACTTCTATAGCCCCCAAAATGTTTTTAATGGTTGAAACTCATTCAGCACTGTTTCCTTTAATATGGTCTATTTGAGATTGGGATATACCTCATTTTTGGTCTCATCCCGTAAAATGATCGGGTCCCATAGAGCACCGATCACCAGCAGGTGTTAGGGGGAGTAGCCAATCCGTTTTCATGCGGGATGGTTTCGGGGGGACGCAGATTTCCTGCGAAAGCCTTTCGCAGAAAGTTCCTACGCAAGGTTTCTATGTGGGCCCACTTAGATGTTTGTGAGAAATCCAACCCCTCTATCCAGTTTTTAGGCTCATTTTATAAAGTGAGACCAAAAATTAGGACGATCCACAACTCAAGTGGGCCACACAAGAGGAAAAAGTGAAGATTTAGTGACCACTGTTAAAACATTTATATGGCCATAAAAGTTTTGTAACGGTCCACGGTTCTGGTGTTTTCACTTTATCTGAGTGAAAATGACCTTCTAAACGGTTTAGATGGCATATAAACAGCAAGGTGGAGCTTAGGAAGGTTTCAATGGTGGGCATTCCTTTCCCAACTGTTTCATCTCCTATGGCCCACTTGAGTTTTGGATCCTTCTCCTTTTTGGTAGAATATCTTAAAATGAGGTTGAAAAACAGATGGACGGATTTGATTTCTCACAAAAATCGCAGTAGGTCCCACCCAGAATCCTTGCACAGGAACTTCCTGGGAAAGGCTTTTGCAGGAAATCCGCGTCTGTTTTTGGGTGGAACGGATTGGCTACTCCCCCTGAAACCAGCCCATGGCTGATGTTCGGTGGTCTGTGGGCCCCACCATGATGTATGTGTTTCATCCAATCCGTTCATCCATTTTTAAAGATCATTTTAGGCCTTCATCCCAAAAATGAGAGGGATATAAACCCTAGGTGGACCACACCACAGGAAAACAATAGTAATTGGATATCCATCATTTAAATCCTCTTAAGGCCCACTGTACTGTTTATCTGACATCTAATCTATTGATTTGGTCATAAAGGCCTAGATGAAGGGAAAAAAGAAAGATCATCTTGATCCAATACTTTTACGGCTCTCAAAAAGTTTTTAATGGGCGACATTCATTTAACACTTTTTCCTGTAGTGTGGTCCACTTGAGATTGGGTTATAACTCATTTTTTTTGTAATATCATAAAATGATCTATAAAAATAAATGGACAGCATGGATGAAACACATACATCATGGTGGGGTCCACAGACCACCGAACATAAAAGTTGAGAGGGGCTGGTTACCCTCCATTAAAACATTCATAATTATTTTTTGGGCTCGTAGAGATGTGGTTCACAAATCTAGCCCATCCATTATGTGTGTGCGACTTTGATGAGGGGTCATACCAAGTTTCAGATGCATCCAAATTTCATGTGGGGCCCCACCAAGTGCTTTTATATGTTTTAGGCATGTCTTCACATGATTTTAGATGGTATGGCCCACCAGAGTTCTGTATACAGCTGATTTTTGGGATATCCCATAATTTAAAGGGGACCCACACAGCTCGACCTCATGGGGTGTTAAAATCAGCTCGAGCGCATTGTACCTTATATATATGTATATATATATATATATAATATTTTAAAAATATAAAAACTTATGATGTATTTGTTATATCCACACCACCCGTCCATTTTGAGATATCATTTTAAGTCACGAGCCAAAGAATGAGATAGATAAAAATCTGTAGTGGACCCCACCACAGAAAACAACGGAAGGGTGATTCCCACCATTGAAACATCCTACGGCCCATCTTAATGTTTATTTGAAATCCAACTGGTTCAAAAGTATAAAAAAAATAATAATAAAATAAAATGGTCATGGGGCCATAAATCATGGTGGGGCCTACACAGCACCAACCACTAGCCATTGGATGGTGTAGGGAGAGTAGCCAATCTGTTCCCCTTATTTGTGGTGTGGTCCATATAATATTTGAATATGATTAATTTTTTAGATAATTTTATAAAATGATCTCGAAAAATGGATGAATTGTGTGTGATGATCCCAAATTTTTGGTAAATCTAAAACTCAAGTAGACCATGCCACACAAAACAGTGTGGAATAATGATTTCCACCGTTGATACCTTCCTTAGGCCCACAGTAATGTTTGTCATCCAACATGTTCATAATATCAAAAAGATATGAATGAAGGGAAAACATAAACATCAGCTTGATCCAAAACTTCTATCAAATGCACGGTGTTGATGTTCGACACACATCATGATGAGCCCTACAAAACTTGTTAACATTAATTCTTAGAGTCTCAGGGTGTCAATAAGTTGGGTCACAATTTTGACTAGAATATTTGACTCATTTTACATGTCTGGTCCATTCACTCTATTTTACTAATTATTATAGTTACTCGTCCTGATCATGCTACATATGAGAAAGATATTGGGCAAACAAGATTGATAAACAATTTGAGTGAATTTTGATTTAAACATCTGAAGTTATTTACTCTTCAATCTGGACTGATCAGATTATCCAAAAACGGTTAAGGGTTGTTCATAATATCAAAAATATATGAATGAATAGAAAACACAAACATCAGCTTGATCCAAAACTTCTATGGTCTCCAAGAAATTTTAAACAGTAGAGGTTTAATCACACTATTTCCTGTGGTGTGGTCCACTTGAGCTTTAGATATGCTTCCTTTTTGTTCTTTAGATGTCAAATTATCTGTTAACATGGATGAATGGAGTGGATAAAATAAATAAATAAAAGTGGATCCCACAGAGTTTAATTACTCTGGTAAGGGTAACGAGTAACTCACCTAAATGTAGTAGAGAAAGGTTTCCTTAAAACATTTATAATCATATATTGGGCCTGCCTAAATGTGATTCACATATCCTGTGTCCCAGTTGGATGAGGGGTCAGACCAAGTTTCAACCGCATCCATGCTTGTATTAACTTATAAACATGTTGGATCTCAAATAAACATCGCAGTGGGCCCTAAGAAGGTTTCAATAGTGGGTGTCACTATCCCACTCTTTTCTATGGTGTGGGTCCACTTGAACTTTGGATTTGCCCCGTCAGTCAGATGCACCATTCCATGGTAGGCCACGAGCTTAAAAATAAAGTCAATCCATGACTTGGGTGGGCCACACAACATACTATAGTTGAGAGGGTTACCCTCCCATTAAAATATTCATAATCATTTATTGGGCCCACCTAGATGTGGTTCATAGATCCAGCCCATTCATTATGTGTCCCACTTGGATGAGGAGTCAAACCAAGTTTCATTCACATCCAAAACTCATGTGGGCCCCACCAAATGCTTTTATATGTTTTAGGGATGTCTTCACATAGTTTTAGATACTATGGCGCCCCACCTGAGTTTTGTATACGACTGATTTTTGGACTTAAAGGGGACACATCAAATGCATGGTGTTGATGTTCTACATGCATCATGGTGGGGCGCACACAGATTAACCTCATGGGAAGTTCCCATGAGGTGACCTCCATTTCACTATTTTAGGTAACTCCTTTATGGGTGTTACTCTAACAGTGTAGGGCCCACCTTGATATATTTTATGTATATCGACACTGTCCATATATTTTTCCATCATATTTTAAGATGTGATTTCAAATCATAAGAACTCAATAATCTTAGGTGGGCCATATCAATCAAAACAATGATGAATAACTATTAAAAACCTTTTGAAGGCCACAAAAGTTTTGGATCAATTTGATCTTTGTAGTTTACCTTCATCTAGATCTTCTTTACATTATCAACAAGTTGGATTGCAAATAAACATTACTAAAACCTTATGATGGGCTCTTTATAATTTTTAATGACGAGGTACTATATTATCATTCTTTCCAGTGGTGTGGTCTACTTAAGATTTAAATCGACACAATTTTTTATACCTAGCCCAAAAATGGGTTGGAGAAACATAGGGGCGGCAAGGATATACAACACATCATTAAAATCTCACTTTTGTTATCTAACTTTTTAATTTTTCTTGTGAAAATACAAAATCTAGCTTTCTTTTTTTAAAAATATATTTTTTTTACAATTTGTCAATTTTTTCACAATTTTGTTTAATTTTTTAAATTTTCTTCTTCAAAATATCATTTTTTGTTAATTTTTTTGTCAAATTTTTTTAAATATATAATCTTTTTATATAACAATTTTTTTAATTTTTTTTTCTTTTGTCAAAAATCATATTTTAAAATCGAAAAAAATCTAGTTTTCTTTATATATATATATATATATATATATATATATATATATATATATATATATATATATATATATATATATTTACAATTTGTCATTTTTTTCATAATTTTGTTTTATTTTATAAATTTTTTTTTTCAAAATATCATTTTTTTTATCGAATTTTTTTTTAAATGAAAAAAATCTAGATTTTTATAAAATTACATTTTTTTTCAAAATCTAAATTTTTTTCTTAAATATTGTTAATTAAATTTCTAACTTTTTTTTTGAAATTCATAAATTTTTTTGTTCTTAAATTTTGACCTAAGCATTAGAGACGGTTTAGGACCGTCTCTAATGCAGACGGTCTTCGATAGTCTCAAATGACCACTATAAGACAACTAAGAACCGTCTCTAATAGAGACCGTCTTTGACAGTCTCAAATGGAGACATCTAAGCACCGTCCCTAATACAGACTATTTTTTACAGTCTCAGATTACAGGAAAAGACAGCCAATGACCGTCTCTATTTGAGATGGTCCTTGACAGTCTCAGATTACCAGTAAGAGACGACCAATGACCGTCTCTAATGCGAACGGTCTTTGACCGTCTCAAATGGCCGCATATAAGACGGTTAGAGACCGTCTCTTATTCCAGACGGTTAATGGCCATCTTTTATCAATTGTTAACGATGGTTTTTTACCGTCTTAAATGATTTGTAGACGTTTAAATTTTTAAGACTATTAAGGACGGTCAAGGGCCATCTAAAAGTTTAGAGACGGTTTACGGCTGCCTCTAAAGCGTCTTTAAACCAAGCAATTTTAGAGACGGTCCAGAACCGTCTCTAAATCTGTCATTTTTTTTTTTCATTTTTCACGTAGTGATGGTTAGTGGTGGTTTAGTTCATGGGATTTACCATCTATGGAGTGATTCCACTTACCTGATTATGGAATGAACCTCGCAACATTTATTACCACCATTGTTACTCGTATTTGAATCATACATACCATCTCATTTAGTCGCTACATTTAAAGATTTCTACATTTCATTCCTAGTCAGCATACGGTAGTAGTTCCCTTATATTGAGAATTGATTGACCACGTGTTGTTGTGTTCTATACACACCCTAAGGCGGTAGTCTCATGAGCCGGGGATGGTGGTATGGGACCTATGCCCGAGCTGTCGGCCTACACTGGTGACGAGCCCCCGTAGTGACCTCAATCTTATTTAAATTGGCAGATTGTAATTAGACTAATAATGGTTTGGCTAATCATGCATATATAGCATACCGACCGTATTAGAGAGTTTGGCACTATGCACATACTATGTAATTTCGCTAGTGACCGGCTATATTGGTGAGTTTGTCACTACTCACATGCTATGTACTTTCACTGGTAACCAGTTATATTGGTGAGTTTGGCACTACGCACATATTACGTGCTTTCGTTGGTGGCCGACCACATTGCATGGGTGATGAACCCAATGTCCGCATGGATGAGCATTCCTAGGGCAATGATTACATTCACGCATCCATGCATATAATAAGACTGCATTTACTATGTTTTGATTGCCTGGACGTTTTATGCTACTTCTTATTTAGGGTGGCGGTGTGTAATCTTGAGGGGAGATCACACCAAGCTGGCCACTCATTCATCAATGTTTAACTGTACAGAGGAGGCAGGTACAGGTGCTGATGGACGTGCGGTGGACTCGGAGTGAGCCACAGTTGAAGAGGAATTTTATGACAAGGAGTCACATTAGGAAGCGGCTGCGTATTATGATTTGAATCAATAGGATTAGTTGTGTTAGTTTTTGAACAATTATATTTTGGAATTTTGTCTATAGGCCCCAACTGAGTGCCCAGGATATTGTTTTAAGTTGGGATGCATCTATACTACATTTTACTTCTATTAATCGCACTTTGATTTGATTGAGTTAATCACCAGTTAACATCAGGTTTTTTGGAAACGAGTTGTGTACTCGGTTCTCTAAAACTGGGGCGTTACGAGTTAGTATCAAAGCAGAGTCTGAGATAGCCTGGTTGTGAGATCCATGTGCAATATCCTTAAGTAAATAACTTAGGAGGAACTTAAGAGTTTACCCTAGGAAGAAGTTAGGATGAGCAAACATAGAAACCATAATACTTAGGGTCCCTCAGATAGCAGTAGGATAAACAAACTGCTCCCATACTAACTAAAAGGGAATTCGAACATAGACTAAACTCTTAGGACCCTTGGGAACGTCAAGATGGTCATTTGGGCTTAGGAACGGGAACCTTAGCCCCTTGAAATTTTGACTAGGAATGTCACTTAGATTTATGGACTACTCTTGAACACCACACGGTAGGCACAACGACGGGATCTTTAACTTTAGTATTACTTCATTATTAACTAAAACCATTTTTCTAATGCCTGAACCGCAAACTTTGATCCTTCAGGAAGCCATGCCACCCGTGTTGCGGTCACAGCGAACCAACACGATTGCTATATATCCCATCCCTTCAACCGAGCGTCATAGGGAGAGTAGCCCCGAGAACACGCCAGGCCTCCCACCTGGGATTGCAAACATAGACCACGGATTAGAAGCAGTTGAGGACTCTCCTTCCCCCCAGATCCTCACATCGGGTCTGCCATTGCAATATTTCGAACAGAGGACACCTACCGCTGAGGCATCTGCAGGAGGGCAACTAGGGTTGCAGTTTTTAAGGTCATTGAGCAAATGGTTGTAGTCATGCAGCGGCAATAAGATATGTTCATGCGATAGTAGCAGGACATGTATACACTGATGATGGAGTCCTTGCGAGGTAGGGACCGCGAAGAGGCATCTCGAGAGAGAGATGGTTGAAGTGCAGACATTTTTGAATGATTCCAGAGGCTTCGGGCCTCCAACGTTCGAAGGGATGCCAGACCCAGTGCAGGCAGAATACTTGTTGGTAAGGGTTACCAAGCTGATGCGACCTTTAGAGTGCTCAGATGCACAGATGGTAACCTTGGCTACCCACTTACTAGAGGGAGTGGCAGATAACTGGTGGCAAAGTATGGAACGAGGTGTCCCGACCACATACGCCTGGACGTGGGCCAGCTTCAAAGCAAAGTTTCTTGAAAAATACTTTCAGCGATTGTGCCGAAACGAGAAGATCACACAATTCCTAAAGCTAGAGCAGGGGAATGACCGTCATGCAATACAAGGCAAGATTTGACGAACTATCTCGGTACGTACCCAAGAACCTTGGAGACGAAGAATATAAGTTGCAAAAGTTTAAGGAAAGGCTTAGGCCCGGGATACAGTCTCATCTATGCATGTGGGATTTCAGGGACTTCTCAGAATTGGTAGACAAAGCAATGAGAGTAGAGAAGGACTACGAGCACACTGTTCGCTCCCGCCTCTTAGCTCGAGACACCCCAGTTCGACCGAGGCAGACTTCTCCTACTTCGCATGTTCTAGTAGGAGGGATCGGGGTCCAGCCCATATGTGCCCCACCTGCACCCCCAAGGATGTACTGCGAGTACTGCAAGTGGATTGGCCACATTGCCTGATATTGCTACAAGAGGAGAGTCGATGAGGGCCTCCCACAACCAGCTAATCACCCCCAACCGAAGAAAGCAACAGCTAGAGCGGCACCTAGGCCACAGCCGCCTAGACCCGGACCCCTGGCTCAACAAAGGGTTCCCCCAGCTCGGATGTATGCTGTTGTCGCTAAGGGAGCTAAAGAGAACCCTCTCCGGGCGATCCACGGTACAGCCCATATCAACCGTACCCCTGTACTCCACTCATTTGATTCTGGCGTAACCTTATCTTTCATAGATTCTAGTATTGCAATCAGGATAGAATTGAACACAACTCGGATGCATGCGCCCCCTAGTCATGGCATCCCTTATGGGGAAATTCGTTGAAATAGACAAAGTATGCAAAGCATGTCCCGCAACCCTCACCTATCCAACAACATGCCATTAGGATAACCCTCCTACATTAATAACCAGGATGATCATTATTAAATCCCGATGGTAAAATCTTCTTTAAGGGGGGTAGAGGGTAAGGACCCTTATCCTAGTAGTGAGTCATGGGGCACTTGCTTATACAAATAAAGTTAGGATGAAGAACTAGCAAATGCATGCGGACACCATGAGATAGTTTGTTGTCCATATTCATAGTCAGAGTACTGACTTTCGGGGGAAAAATTCTCTTTAAGGGGGGTAGTTTGTAATGCCCCGTACTTTCCAGTACTCGAGCGTTACCATTTAAAACATAGTTAATGAATAGAAGTAATCCAGACCATCCCTCAAGCTGTTCAATAACACTTGGACGAGTTTAGAGGCTAGTCGGGATGTCCACTAACAACTTCGACTCTCGAACCACCAACTCAGGATCTGCAACATTCCACGAATTAACCCAACCTTTGGATTTTGGCCCCAACCCTACTATTGTAAAATTCAATTACTTAATGCATACCAGGAGGTTCCAAGTAGTCCTAGAGCCATCCATTAGGGGCTGTAGGAGCCGAGTTGAACCCTACATCAGCCAAGAGGGTAATTTTAACTAATCACTTTAAGATAAAGATACCGTAGGTCACCAATACGGACAATGTACACTATTATCAACCTTAGAGGATTAATTAATGGCCAACAAGGCACTTGAAACCTCTCAAAACCCCTTTCAACTGTTAAAACAAAATCTCAGACCCATCTGACCATTGAATCATGATGTATGGGTCAGAGAAAGCCCTAAAGAGTTTACTATGGCCCACCTGGGCCTCAGTTGCACCCCACACTGGGCCAGGACCCTTGGGCGGGGCCCTCAAACCGAATGGATGAAGTAGATTCATCACAAACATTACTGTGGACCGCATGAGGGGTGCATGTGCACCCAACATACCCATGCACGATGTGCATTGAACAAAGCTCGTCGGTCAAATGACCTTTGACCAAGCACTCACGCAAAAACAAGAGGAATCCCTCCCTGCATTTTATAATTTGAATCTGATGAGCTACAAGCCCTAAAGTGGATCACACTGGGCACTTCCTGGATGATCCAAGCTGTCCATTTTTCTCATGGGGCCTGCCCAACTAAAATAGTATAGGGGTTTGGACCCATGCATAGGAATGTAAGAGTTGGATCTCAACTGTCCATTCCTTTCTTATATGGCTAGGATCCAAGATGAGGGACCATTTGTCACGCCCCAAACTCGGAAATCAGGCTCATAAAATTCTTAATCATCAAATCCGGTGCCAATAGCCTCTGTAGTCTCCCATTCTTGGCTCCCAATGCCCATACGCTAGATTCCAATCCTAGGATCCTACAAGGAGGATTTTTTTAACGTACATTTATCTTATAGGAAGCATAACCACAAGTTTACCCAAATCACAAAGGCAACATCATCACATATCCACTAATATAAACAGTTGAATATAGTGCTGAAAGGGAAATATATATATATCGAAAATCAAACTTCAAAAGACCGCTGCACGCTCCAAGCTCAACGCTGCTGTGACTTATTGCCACCTGCACGCATCTATCATGCATAAGCTTATAGAAAGTTTAGAGGGTGGTGTAAGTGTGTGCACAAGGTAAGCATTCTCAGAACGCAATATCAGAGTAATGTGGAAACATGCTGGCAAGTTCATAAATATCATCAGCCTTATCCAAGCCATGTGATGCAAAAATATAATAAACCAATATCATATACTGAGGAAGTAAGTGTAACGCCCTGAAAATCGAGGGTCAAGTAGTAACTCAACTCTTGAATTCCAGAACATCACTTATGCAACAAAATGAATGATGATTGAATGTTGACTGTATTAGAGTAGTGAACATGAGTGAGATTAAGCCAAAACAACATATCATACTCCAGAGACAGTTAAATTTGCAGGCGGAAGACTATGATAGAATATAAACTATGAAGAGTCTCCGAAGTGTGATAACATTACCAGGTTAAATAATTACAAATACAGTTCTAAAATATACCAAATGTGTAAGTGTAGTGTTTTCTATCCCAAGTACCATAGCCTCGTCAATACAGTACCAGGTCTTCAGAGACCCATCAGAGAGTTACATGAAGGAGAACTCATCCTCGACATCATAGTAATAGTTCGGCTCTGCTTCAGGAGTAGCGTCGTCATCTGAAACTCAACAATCTGGTTGGTGTGTACAACACCATCCCATAACGTGGGAGTGAGTAGCTAACTCAGTGGAACAATAAAGCATAGGTTAACATGTTATCAATACAGTCAAGCAGTAATGATAAAGCAGTAAAATCAAACACTCCTAACTACTCTTATTAATACAAGTATGAATGCAGTCATGATGGATGCCCTCATCGACATACTCCCTCATGCGACACCATCTCACGCTCGCGGCATGCTTTCATCCACAGTGCTCCACATCTTCCAAGCACATGCAATGCATGATGAGCATGATTACCGAGTTTTTAATTAGTCCATTTCAAACACGGCAGGATTGGGAAACTAAGGTACCTCCCTTATATCATTCCCAAACATGATCCATTCTAGGTCATCATCCTAGTTAATATCAGACGATGGTGTGTTTTCTAGGTCACCTGCAGAGGTCGCCGGCATTACGCACAAAGATTACACCACTCCCCATCACCCCTTAAACGATTCATCACTATACATAAACAGGCCTAGTTCATACTCTATATATCGCGGCGAACCCTAAGGCGCACTGCGATTTCAGAGTATGCTCGAGGTCACTACAAAGGGCTGCCAGGGCTGTTGCTCGCATACATTGCACCACTTCCCCATCACCTTATCAATGTAGGTCAACAGCACGAATATAGTGTCCCATACCACCATAATCGGCATACGAGTTTGGTTGCTCACTGGTCACTACGGGGAGACACGTGGCCCCAGCGTAAGCCGACAGCTCGACCACGGTGTCCCATACCACCATGCCTAGCTCATGAGTCTTAGTGGATCAAGGTACCATGGTTAAAAGGATTTTCACTGGTAAGTTTGGTACCCTAGGTTCAAGCAGTAGCGACCAAACATGGTGAACATACATTAGACAAATCGGGTTACATGACGAGCTTGGCTAGCTCGAGCGCACAACAAGTTGAACGACATGAAGTGCATAAGCACTTCGCGTGGCCAACCACTATCGCCAACCGAAGTACGACTCGAGTTCGTCGAACACATCTCACGTGGCAAATGAATCACAGCCACGAATTCAATTCTAGTACCGATTGTCTGGACTATAATCATAGCCCCAAACACAATCAATTGTCATCCATAGCATGTGGAGTAAAGCATAATAAACAAAGTAATTCAAACATGCTGGTAGGCATGTTATAAAGCATGTTATAAAGCATGATATAAGGCATGTTGTAAAGCACTACGTCAATAGGAATACAAACACATATATTGCAAGTAAGCAGTTTAAGTAAACAACCTCATGGAGGTAATCATACATGTCACTAGGGTAGTTGAGAATCCCATCTCAACACTCACCTAAGGCACTAACACTTAAACACTTATACTCACAAGCAATTTCACAAACACTTAGAGTGCACTATTTCAACATACATGACGTATGTATTAGGGCTGTTCTTTTACCAAACTAATATTTTATACGTATATATCATATTCATATAGCAAATTATCATGACAATCACATCACCAAAATTTATACGTATGGGGTAATTTCTAGGATACACAATTTCAACATACATAGTGTATACAAGGGAACATGTATTACAACGATTCCTTTCGCCAAGCAGGTATTTTATTCATATACTATATAATCATACAACAATTAATCATGACAAATACGTTGCTAAATTATACATGTATACGGTACTTCTTACAATACCGTATTTCTACATACATAGTGTATATTAGTAAACATGTATTTAGGCGAATCCTTTCGCCAAATAAGTATTTTATCCATATATCGTATATCCATACGACAAATAAACATGTCAACCACATTTTAAAAAAAATACGTATACGGTATTTTATACGAATACCTGAATATGTGAAATTCCATAATTTGCATCTTTAATCGAAACAGAAATCGAAAAGTACTTTGTATATGTGCAATTGCATGCAGATCATGAATCTATCATTATCTAACATTGAAAGCGTTGAAAACCCTAACCTATACACCTAAAGTCCACACCTTGTGTCGTAGAATCGTAACGGAGTTGATAGGTTTGCTAAGCTCCCGTATTCGGGAGTTTGGCAACCTATGGAACGAAATACGTTAGCTATTTCATAACCTACAACCTATACAACCCTAAAACAGGTTAGGGTTAGGGTTTCTTACCTAGAAACGACGCCGGAATCGCCGGGAAAGCGATGAGAATCAGGCGGTGGAGCCCGAATAGCGGCAGGGAATAGCAGTAGGGAGTTTCTCCCACATCTCCCACACTTTCTCTCTCTTTTCTCTCTCTCAAAACCAAATTCATATGGCTGCAATGAGAGAGGGTCTAAGGTCCTTATATAGCCTAAAATTTTACCGAAATAGACTTATGTTCAAGGTATACTTATATTATAATCAAATCAGCATTGTTTCAGCTCAAAAGAGGGTTTCTGGCAGCCCTCCTTGAACCAAAGGTCGGACTTAAGCTTACTAACGCTGGATCTACGTTCTATTAAGTTTTCATTTCAGTCAGATTTCTAGATCACGTGTGGCGGACCAGTTTCAGTTCAATGGTCAGTGGATCTCGATCGGAGATTCCAAGTACATGTAAATGTTTATGAAATTTTTCCTGATCCGAGGGTGTAATTTGGTCAGATTCTGACAGTCTGGTTGCTTAAAATTGATCTGCAAACGACGAGTCTCAGATTACTATTCAAGATATTTATTTTTAAAGAAAACAAGTGTTTTCACACTCTCTCACTCCGGACTCAAGCGAACAGCCATGGGACATCGACTGGATTTAATTTCTGAGATGGTTGTCAAGCCCAGCGAGGCGGTCCTAAGTCCTTAACCTCGTATTGTTCGGACTCCCGATGTGCGGTCCAGATCAGATACGGAGTTTCGAGATGCTCCTGAGAGCAGCCGGGTAATGAGATTGATCCTAGATTTTAGGGTACCCTAGCGTCAATGATTCTACAAGTTTTGGGTCTTGCAGATCGTATTTAAAGCGATTCAAACGGATTTCGTAGCTAATCTAGTTTAACACTTAGTTACTTTGTCTCATTTCTAAAGGATTTAGTCCTATAAGATTTCTGTCTGAGGTGGTACTTAGTCCTTTGTAGTTTGTATCTAAAGTGATCCAAGTTATACTACTTAGCTAGTTTAAGATAGTGTCTAGGGCGAAAGTGCTTTGAAAAATTGAAAGAACAAGGTAGTGAAGGGTGGGATTTGTGAAGGAAATGGGTTAAGGAGCGATTTTAGACTGTGGGATTCAATTCTGACAAGTTAATAAGGTGTTAGGATCGACCCATCGCCTAAGGACGTCTAATCCCAGGTTAAAAAAAATCCGGGGTGTTACAATCTACCCCCCTTAAAACAAAATTTCGTCCCCGAAATTGCCTAAGGGTAATAAGGAAAGATTTAATTATTTCTTTTGCCTAAGTTTTATTGATTTCAAGTTTCTACGCGTGGTAGGGTATGTACTAGCTGGTTCATTTTAGTCTACCCCCCTTAAAACTTATTTCTTTATCCATTGCTTATACCCTGATGGTTTGCTACAATTTATTTCTTTACCTATTTGGAGCCTTGATGACAACTCCCAACAATTTAGAGTAAGATAGTTGTTTTCATTGTTTGACCAACACGGAGAAACGGTAATAGTGGGCTCGATCCCAATACATCGTTCATCTACCGGGCTAGGGTAGGAAGCTCATTGTATCACTTCCGAATCCTGGTGGATCCTGGTCTTCTGCTCGGCCAAGCAGTGAGTCCATTGGTAGTCGCCCAGGATTGAGAATTGGGTCAAGCCGTGAATGTTTCGCAGTTGTATATTTCAGTAACTCTGTAGTCCGTTCACTCTAGAAACGTAGGGAATGTCCATCATTGAAAAGCTCAAATTGTCTATGTCTAAGGTTACCCTTTAAGTCTTAGTTTAAGAGAAGCCGTGATATTATCTATGTCGAAGGAAGTGGTGAATCAAATCTTACTAGATCTTCCTAAAACGGTTTCTCATAGTAGAACTTGCTAGGGCTTCTATAATGTTTGTATTTAATGAACACAGTTTCGATCTTGGGCCAATAGAGTAGGGCCTACTACTCTTCCGCTGCGCCACCCAGATCAAAGAGATGCAATAGTGACCTAAACAGATTGGGTTCATAATGTTCTACCCCCCTTAAAAATTTTATTTTCACCCTCAAGGCTTAAGATTTATGTCCTGCTCCGTACATCAGAACAAGGTGTAATTTATAACCTATCCTTGACATGACATGAGATGCGGTCTCCCACTACATCAGTCTTGGTACCTAGAATTATAAAAAGGGGCTATCACAGATGGGTGTGAGTTTGAGGCAAGATGCCTAATTCTACCAAGAAATTTTGTCACGGTCCAGACTTATCCTATTTAATCATGTCTAGCTTAATAGGCAGGCTATCTTTTTACGTTCATAAGCACAATATGTATGCCGACATGGCATGCGATTTGGGACCTAATTCCTAACTGTTTGTTGTCCATTTGGGCAATTCCTTAGCCTAAAAGGAAAAATCTCTATTGGCTATATATTCTTACACTTCTCAAAGATAAAATTATAAACTTTTAGTTGTAAGTGGTCGAGCCAACACGGAAGGAAAGTTGTGTAGTGGGTCTGAGTCGGATACATGGACCTTCTGCTTAGCCAGGACAGAAAATCGTCGTATCAGTTCCTAGTCCTAGTTGATCCCGATCGTCTGCTTGATCAGAGCATAGGGTTCATTGGTCACTATCAGGATTGAGAATTCGATTCAGACCGCGAATACCTCGCTTATATGTAGTTTCTCTGCTCTGTGGTCCCGATTGTACTAAGTCCTTGAGAAGACGATTCTAAGGGGTATATTGATTGAACCTAACATTAAATCCAAGGGATCTATAAGTTTTCTCTAGGTATAATCTAAAGTCTATTCTTATACATTAGCTGATTTCAGATCACCCCTTATACAAGAAATTATTTATCGCGTAGGGTCAAACATTGTCTAAATGGAATTGAGTTGTCTGTACTTGACGCTTGAGCATTTCACACATGCTCACACCAGCTAAGAGGGTCTTAGGATTCACATTATTAACTCGTTGGATTTCCTATACAGTCAGGTCCGTCGAAAACTAGGAGTACTGCCCTAGGTCCAAAACTCTAAGGGTCATTAAATGAGATTGCACTGCTAATCCTACCTCGGGATTGGGAGTGGCTTGCTTGGTAGGAGGGTGGGAGGGGATTAAAACTAATGGTATAGGCTTTGGAAAATGAGCCTTGTGTCGGAAAGTGTGAGATGGGATTTCCAAATCCCAGGAATCGGAATTTCTAAGTGTAAGAGAAAAACTCGGGATATACTCTTTATTGCATACATTCCAAACATGGCATTGGAAAACATGGAATACACCCAATCTAGGGACCATACCTACACATACATTTATTATTACTTATACAATTCTATCCACCTAATTCACCTAATGCAGTTTGGCCGAACGGACCCTAAAGGGAGAAAAGGGGCTGGAGTTTTGGTTCTCCACAGATTTGGTTCTCATCAGGGGTTGTAGGGGCCCAACTGATAATGAGTAAAGAAAGGAAAATGAAGAATTGGATGGATTAGAGGGCTTGCCCGATTTTGAGCTTCAAATGGGGGATGTGAGAGCTCCAATGTGAAAGAAAGGGGAAGGGTAGGAGGCTAGGGCTACTGTGATCGATGAGAGTGGGTGATTTATGGACGAAAATGGTGGATTGACATATTTTAGGGGAAAGGGTTGACAGGAAAATCGAAAATGGAAGAAATGGGCATTTGGAAGGAGAAGTGTGAGAGAGAGGGGAGCTACAGACCTAGAATTCGGAACCCCACAGACATTTCACACGCACCAAGCGTGCGTGGAGGTCAGGCCGACCATGCCCAGGCCCGGCCCAACACCAGCGGACCCACCTGACCGCGGCGCGCCGCGGTGACCGCGGTTCCACCGCGGTCCGCTTTGGTTGGTGTGCTGCTGCCGCAGGTGGGTGATGTTCCCCAACCTTCCAAAGTGCCAAATGCACCCTGGGTCTACTTGTTTCCACTCCAGATCGACTCGTGTGACCCCTGACTCCGTTTCGAGTCATTTCGATTCAAATTGGACGTATCTGGCAATCCGGAATGAGTTATCTGACGTATAATATATGATTTTGGGGCAGAACGAGCTAATGAAGCCAACCAACCCGCTATGTCGGGTTGCGAAGCCCGGAATTGTGAAAAAACCCACCGATTGACGGTCGTTTCCCTATTTCAATTTCGTTTTACTAAAAATAGCCGTTTTAGTTTGATTACTCTTCATCTGTTGGGCTTTAGGAGTTACGCTCATTGTGAAAAGAGCTTAGAATAATTAGGAGAACATTTTGGTGAAGCCAAATAGGACACCTATTATTTTTGGCCGGAAACTTTGTGCACTAGTAGACATAACCTATTGTAAGTCGCGAATTCTAGGAGTTTTAATTGTAGTTTGCTTCTGATTTCTTTCCCATTATTTAGTAGTCCTATTTAAAGGGTTTTGAACTCATTTTTTTTTTAATTCATTAATCAATTTCGAATTTATTAGAATTTATTTTACTTTCTGCTTTCTTTTCTCGTAGACTCGAGAAGTCTCTGTGAGGAGTCCAGAGAAGCTCCGAGGATTCGGAGTAGTTATCATCATCACGCTTATCCCATATACTACCGATTGTCAACAGTTGGGGTGAAGTGAATTGTAAACTAGACTCATTAATAGACGGCCTAGGAATGTTTTAAGGTCGACCCGTGCGACCATGGTTGAATACAGACTCGATTTCGGCGTTCGTTTTCAGTGAACTACCCGTTGGACGGAACAGAGATGCCTAAGACTGTTTCTACATTCTGTCACTCCCTCCTAAGTCAGAGTGCATCAGTGTTCGTCGTGTGACCATAACCCAGGTCCGGTTTAATCCAAATCATGCACTGATACCATCTTGTAACGCCCCGAAAATCGAGGGTCGAGTAGTAACTCAACTCTCGAGTTCCAGAACATCACTTATGCAACAAAATGAATGATGATTGAATGTTGACTATATTAGAGTAGTGAACATGAGTGAGATTAAGCCAAAAAAACATATCATACTCCAGAGACAGTTAAATTTACAGGCGGAAGACTGTGATAGAATATAAACTATGATGAGTCTCCGAAGTGTGATAACATTACCAGGTTAAATAATTACAAATACAGTTCTAAAATATACCAAATGTGTAAGTGTAATGTCTTCTATCCCAAGTACCATAGCCCCGTCAATACAGTACCAGGTCTTCAGAGACCCGTCAGAGAGTTACATGAAGGAGAACTCCTCCTCGACATCATAGTAATAGTTCGGCTCTGCTTCAGGAGTAGCGTCGCCATCTAAAACTCAACAATCTGGTTGGTGTGTACAACACCGTCCCATAACGTGGGAGTGAGTAGCTAACTCAGTGGAACAATAAAGCATAGGTTAACATGTTATCAATACAGTCAAGCAGTAAAGATAAAGCAGTAAAATCAAACACTCTTAACTACTCTTATTAATGCAAGTATGAATGCAGTCATGATGGATGCCCTCACCGACATACTCCCTCTTGCGACACCATCTCATGCTCGCGGTATGCTTTCATCACACAGTGCTCTACATCTTCCAGGCACATGCAATGCATGATGAGCATGATTACCGAGTTTTTAATTAGTCCATTTCAAACAGCAGGATTGGAAATTAAACTAAGGTACCTCCCTTATATCATTCCCAAACATGATCCATTCTAGGGTCGTCAGTCCTAGTTAATATCAGACGATGGTGTGTTTTCTAGGTTACTGCAGAGGCTGCCAGGGCTGTTACACACAAAGATTACACCACTCCCCCATCACCCCTTAAACGATTCATCACTATACAGAAACAGGCCTAGTTCATACTCTATATATCGCGGCGAACCCTAAGGCGCACTGCGATTTCAGAGTATGCTCGAGGTCACTACAAAGGGCTGTCAGGGCTGTGCTCGCATACATTGCACCACTCCCCCATCACCTTATCAATGTAGGCCGACAGCACGAATATAGTGTCCCATACCACCATAATCGGCTCACGAGTCTGGTTGCTCATTGGTCACTATGGGGAGGCACGTGGCCCCAGCGTAGGCCGACAGCTCGACCACGGTGTCCCATACCATCATGCCCGGCTCATGAGTCTTAGTGGATCGAGGTACCATGGTTAAAAAGATTTTCACTGGTAAGTTTGGTACCCTAGGTTCAAGCAGTAGCGACCAAACATGGTGAACATACATTAGACAAATCGGGTTACATAACGAGCTTGGCTAGCTCGAGCGCACAACAAGTTGAACGACATGAAGTGCATAAGCACTTCGCGTGGCCAACCACTATCGCCAACCGAAGTATGACTCGAGTTCGTCGAACACATCTCACGTGGCAAATGAATCACAGCCATGAATTCAATTCTGGTACCGATTGTCTGGACTATAATCATAGCCCCAAACACAATCAATTGTCATCCATATCATGTGTAGTAAAGCATAATAAATAAAGTAATTCAAACATGCTGGTAGGCATGTTATAAAGCATGTTATAAAGCATGATATAAGGCATGTTGTAAAGCACTACGTCAATAGGAATACAAACACATATATTGCAAGTAAGCAGTTTAAGTAAACAACCTCATGGAGGTAATCATACATGTCACTAGGGTAGTTGAGAATCCCATCTCAACACTCACCTAAGGCACTAACACTTAAACACTTATACTCACAAGCAATTTCACAAACACTTAGAGTGTACTATTTCAACATACATGACGTATGTATTAGGACTGTTCTTTTACCAAACTAATATTTTATACATATATATCATATTCATACAGCAGATAATCATGACAATCACATCACCAAAATTTATACGTATGGGGTAATTTCTAGGATACACAATTTCAACATACATAGTGTATACAAGGGAACATGTATTATAACAATTCCTTTCATCAAGCAGGTATTTTATTCATATACTATATAATCATACAACAATTAATGATGACAAATACGTCGCTAAATTATACAAGTATACGGTACTTCTTACAATACCGTATTTCTACATACATAGTGTATATTAGTAAACATGTATTTAGGCGAATCCTTTCGCCAAATAAGTATTTTATCCATATATCGTATATCCATATGACAAATAAACATGTCAACCACATTTTCAAAAAAAATTATGTATACGGTATTTTATACGAATACCTAGAATATGTGAAATTCCATAATTTGCATCTTTAATTGAAACAGAAATCGGAAAACACTTTGTACATGTGCAATTGCATGCAGATCATGAATCTATCATTATTTGACATTGAAAGCATTGAAAACCCTAACCTATACACCTAAAGTCCGCACCTTGTGTCGTAGAATCGTAACGGAGTTGATAGGTTTGCTAAGCTCCCGTATTCAGCAGTTTGGTAACCTATGGAACGAAATACGTTAGCTATTTCATAACCTACAACCTATACAACCCTAAAACAGGTTAGGGTTAGGGTTTCTTACCTAGAAATGACGCCGGAATCACCGGGAAAGCGATGAGAATCAGGCGGTGGAGCCCGAATAGCGGCAGGGAACAGCAGCAGGGAGTTCCTCCCACATCTCCCACACTTTCTCTCTCTTTTCTCTCTCTCAAAACCAAATTCGTATGGCTGCAATGAGAGAGGGTCTAAGGTCCTTATATAGCCTAAAAATTTACCGAAATAGACTTATGTTCAAGGTATACTTACATTATAATCAAATCGGCATTGTTTCAGCTCAAAAGAGGGTTTCTGGCGGCCCTCCTTAAGCCAAAGGTCGGACTTAAGCTCACTAACGCTAGATCTACGTTCTATTTAAGTTTTCATTTCAGTCAGATTTCTAAATCACACGTGGCGGACTAGTTTCAGTTCAACGGTCAGTGGATCTCGATCGGAGATTCCAAGTACATGTAAATGTTTATGAAATTTTTCCTGATCCGAGGGTGTAATTTGGTCAGATTCTGACGGTCTGGTTGCTTAAAACTGATCCGCAAACGACGAGTCTCAGATTACTATTCAAGATATTTAAAGAAAATAAGTGTTTTCACACTCTCTCGCTCCGGACTCAAGCGAACAGCCGTGGGACATCGGCTGGATTTGATTTCCAAGATGGTTGTCAAGCCCAGCGAGGCGGTCCTAAATCCTTAACCTCGTATTGTTCGGACTCCCGATGTGCAGTCCAGATCAGATACGGAGTTTTGAGATGCTCCCGAGAGCAGCCGGGTAATGAGATTGATCCTAGATTTTAGGGTAACCTAGCATCAATGATTCTACAAGTTTTGGGTCTTGCAGATCGTATTTAAAGCGATTCAAACGGATTTCGTAGCTAATCTAGTTTAACACTTAGTTACTTTGTCTCATTTCTAAAGGATTTAGTCCTATAAGATTTCTGTCTGAGGTGGTACTTAGTCCTTTGTAGTTTGTATCTAAAGTGATCCAAGTTATACTACTTAGCTAGTTTAAGATAGTGTCTAGGGTGAAAGTGCTTTGAAAAATTGAAAGAACAAGGTAGTAAAGTGTGGGATTTGTGAAGGAAATGGGTTAAGGAGCGATTTTAGACTGTGGGATTCAGTTCTGACAAGTTAATAAGGTGTTAGGATCGACCCATCGCCTAAGGACGTCTAATCCCAGGTTGGCAAAAATCCGGGGTGTTACAATAAGGTAGATCAGATATGCAATGCGGAGACATAGTAAGCCAAATGTCATATACTGTGAATGCATTGCAATATGTGGTGCGAATGAAATGACCAAGCTAGAGTGTGAAGTCGGGATGATAGTACGCAGTATCACAGGCTACGGGGTTCATCACAAAGGACTTCTATCCGAACCAGTCCCATACCTAAATTTGGATAGATAGACTCAATGTGGTAAACTCCTGATCTCAGGTTGGTCACGTGCCCCAACAGAAATCCTGGCCATTGCGAAGGTACACATAACAATTAGTTGTGCACCACCAGCCCGAGTGGGTAGTGAATGAATGAATGAATGAATATAATGCCGAGTATACAACTCTTGCTCAATAAGTCCACATATCAGTATCGTATATCTCTGGGATCATCACCGGGGTCTAGTACACTCTACATGCAATCGCCACCCACTGGACACAGAACCATGCAAGTGGAAGAGACGTCACCATTTGCCTGGCTAGTAGTCAGCCAATATCTACCCGACACGTCGATAGCAGACCCATTTATGAGCTGGTCAAACTCAGCCTAGCTATGCCCATTACCCTCAAGCGGGTAAGGCCACAACCCCTTACCGATCGACCACGACACAGTGGGAGACGTGGCCTATTGGTATTTGGCACTCAGGCGCTCATGTATCCACTCAGTCTAGACATTGGGGTATTTTCTGGCCACGGAGGTTTATGGATTTTCACCTAGAGACATCTATGGTGCCCGTATGCTAGAATCAAACATTTTTGGTGTCCCACCTGGCCATCCATGTCATGCCTGTAGAGGCCATGACCCTGATGTCGCTAAGGCGTACAGTAGTCATATCCCAAAATGCGAGATGCATGAGTCATACCATCCAGTCATGCATCAAACCTACGCGTACCAGGCGCTCTGTGGGGTAACTCCATCTCTCAGGAAGTCCCATACACAACCTGCCCTATGACATCTGCAATGGTCAATCACATCTCATAACAAACATGCAGATGATGCGAATGGCCATGTATCATGATGCTATGCTGTCACATACTCATAGTCGGCATCGATAATCGACCTCTACAATCGGCCTCGATAATTGGCCTTGAAATTCAGCCTCGACAATCGGCCTCGATAGTCGGCCTTGATAATCGACCTCGATAATCGATCTCGACAATTAAAATCAGCCTCGACAATCAGAATCGGCTTTGTTAATCGGCCTCAACAATCGAAATCAACCTCGACAATCGAAATCGGCCTCTACAATCGGAATCAATGAGAATGGGACTAACAAGGCCTAAGGGAAGGTCACAATGTGGACATTCAACCATCATTGCCATCAATGAGGACATTTAACCAACATTGCCCCTAAGGAGTGGCCCACATAGAGCCTAATATATAGTGGACCCATGGCCTCACACAAGGGCCTAATACACATCACGATGGGCCTCACATACATCACATCTGGCCTCACTCATGGGTCTCATATACATCATATTGAGCCTCACCAAATGAGCCAATATATATCACATCAGGCCTCATCAAATGGGCCCTAAATACATCATATTGGGCCTCACCAAATGGACCGAATATACATCATGTTAGGCCTCACATAAGGGCCACAAATATATCGTATTAGGCCGTATCAATGGGACGCACCAATGGGCCTCATAAACATCAAGTGGGCTGCATCAACAGTTGCATAGATATACAATACATACATTATGGCGGACCGCACAAATGGACGACATAGATATACAATACATGCATCATGGCGGGCCGTACAAATGGACCGATGGTGTGTATAAAATACATACACCACGGTCGGCCCACACAGACATGTATCGAGGTGGGTCCCACCAACATGTCCAGATAGACAACATGGAGCAACTCATACATCATGGAGTGCCCCACACGTCTAGATGGACGATGTGGAGAAACACATACATCACGGGCGTCCCCAGCACCGTGGACGGTGGATACAAAACATATATCATCAGGGTGGGTCCCACCAGTACGTCCAGAACGTACGGATGGCAGGGATGCAGAATACATAAATCAAGGTGGGGTTCCCATCGTCCTGGCCAATGGACGGCTGGATGAAACAATACATCTCGGTGGCCCACAAAACAAGCTGACGTCAATACAGTAGCCAGGGTGTTGCACGTGTGTGGGTCCCACGGCTGCTATGCAGCATATATCATGGTGTGGTCCACAGTTACATGATGTGAATATAACACGTACCACATGATCAGATCCACTGATCATGCGGATGTCAATACAGCAGCTATATAGCTGTTCTGAGGGACATCAACCAATCAGTTTCCAAAGAGGTGGGTCCCAGATAGGGCCCACCATAATATTATTTAAAAATATTATTATATTATATTATATATTTATATATATGGATTGTGTGGGCTACATCACACGTGGACAGAGCATATATCGGTGGGCTCCACCATCTGGATAGTAAAAATAGATGGACAGTGGGCATTTGACCTATACATCACGGTGTAGTCCACCGTCCAGACATCTGGATGGTGTGGATTATCACATACACCATGGTTGTGGCCCACGGAACTTGCTGACATTTCAGGAGTAGTGAGACCCAGCTTCCCTGTAGAAATGGATGGACGACATATATAAAACACATACATCAGCTAGGTCGCACAGACCTTGCTGACGTCACAGTAGTGGATCCCACAGAGCTTGGTGGCGTCAATACACCAGCTATATAACTGGTGTGAGGTACCCAGCCAACCCATTTTCCCATATCGGTGGGTCCCTCATGCGTGGCTCACCAGAACTTGCTGTCGCTGTACAGTAGCTATATAGTTATTGTAGGTACACCGGCTAATCAACTTTTAAGGTGTGGTCCATCTTGTGGATCCACGATCATCATCATCATCAAGAACAGAGAGAGAGAGAGAGATGGTGTAGTGGAGGGACCCCGCCACTATGGGCCCCTCATATGATTACAACATATATATCAACTTGGGTCCCATCACAAGTGGGCCATAAAATTGAAAATCAACGGTAAATCACGCACCTATCCTTCTTCTTTCTCCCTAGCCTTCCAATGCTCCAAAAGTGCTCCTTCAATGGTGGAGATGACGATCCAAGGGTGGAGATGGGAGATAGGGTGGTAGGGAGTGAGCCACACATGGCTATTCTCATGGAGAGCTTGGACGTTTCCTCTCCTTGGGAGTTGCTTAGGAGAGTGAGAAATGAGAGAAAGGTGTGATGGATGATGGGTGGAGTGATGGATGATGGGTGTAAGAAAGGGATGGGTGGAGAGAGAGAGAGTTGACTTTAGGGATGGCTTGTGTACTTGGAGATGGGATAGAGTACTTAACTTGATGGGTTGTGTACTTTGATTGATTGATGGTATTGATTTGACATTTGGTAGAGATTCTCTTAGGCGGCATTTTTCTAAAAAAAATGCGGGCCCACAACTCTAGGCCAGGGTATCGCATCGGTGCGTGAGACGCGGCGTTGGAACTGCAGTGATGGCACGATCGCAAGGGTACAAGTCTTGGGTCGAGCCGACTCAAATCGACAGGATGCAACTTAGGGTCACGTACAAATACTATCAACACGTTGCAGGTCACTGAAAATTGACAAGGGGGACCACAGCAGTCTATGGAATGGTAGGATCTAAGATACGGATTTTACACCATCAGGTGGCTTGGTGGGCAAGCCAACACCAGTTTATTGAAGGGATTACAGCCATCCACTTGCCAGCTTGAGAGAAGTCCTCTCACAGCCTAAAATGGTCGGGCAAGCTAGAAAGGAAGAAAAAGGAATTTTTCCTTTTATGGATAGAAGAAGCTGTCACAACTGTGACCGTTCCCTAGGGCCACGTGGAGCCATCCCAGCCCTTCTAGTAGGGTAGTACGAGATGAGAAGGTGAGTTTTCTCATCTTATGAGAAAAAGAAGAAAAACCAGATCTCCCATGAGATAAACTGGGGTTTGCGTTGGTGGCCCAAAAAGTGGGCCCCACATTGATCTGGGGATCCATCTGGTCATGGACCAGATCATGGCAATACACGTAGGACAACAATCTGTCGTTGATGCTCGAATCATCTTCCCCATTAACCCATCTGAGTCTGGTCATGAGATGGGCTCCACAGACCCAAAGGATGTACTTTCGGGAAGGCCAAGGTGTTAGCAATCCATCCCCAAACATGGATGGGCCCCATGCATAGTCATCTTTTGATCACAACTGTTGCATGAGAGAGCCTTTTTCCAACTGTTGGTGGCATCTTTCCCTGCCTATAAATAAGATACCATTGCCCTCTACTTCCACACTAGAAAAAGAAAGGGAGAGAGAAAGAACGAAAGAAATCAAAGAGAAAAGAGAGAGGGAGAGAGAAAGAAAGAAAGAAATTAAAGAGAAAAGGGAAAGGGAGAGAGAAAGTGAGAAAGAAAAGAAAGAGGGAGAGAATAGGAGCGTGGGCCACCCTACCGACCGGGTTAGGTAACGGCCTAACCACCGTTCCCTTTTCCTTCTTTTTAGGTAGATTTCAGCCATGTTGGAGGCCAAAATAGTGATCCAACCTAGTTACGAATTTGGACCAAAGTCAGGCCCTGCACCAGGCTGAAAAATGGCCCTCCTGCTGGGCCGTTAAAAGGTCTGAAGCAAGGATGAACAAGCCATGAAAATAACATTCAACTGTTGTATAAATGTGGCTGATAACTAGGTTGAAATTGGCTGAACAGGTAGCTTGAAAATTGCTAGAAGCTACAACTTAAAAACAACTAACAGTCGGCCTAAAGGCATCTGAAAATCAGCTTAGAAACGACTGAGATTTCTACCCAGAAATAGCTGATTATCCAGCTTGAAAAATAGCCCAAAAACCTGTAACTTGAAACAGCTGAAAACTCAGCTTAAGGGCAGTTGAAATCGGGGCCGTGATTGGGACCCAAACCATGCTGAAAGCAAACCTTCTGATGGACCGTCAATTAGTCTGAAACAGGGATGAAATAGCCCTCATCATACCATGCAAAACTAGCAAATCTCTAAGCCATCAAAATGAGATGATCAGGCCCTTAACTAGACCGGAAGTTGGCAGAGAGCAGGCCCTTACAGGACCTCCAAACTGGGTCGTAAAAAGGGTTACAGCAGGCCTTCAAACAGGCCTCAACCCCAAGCTAAAACTAGGCCTGGAGTTGTTCCAAAATCAAGCTCCAGCTAGGCCATGGGTTTAACATGGAACCAGGCTTTCATAAGCATTCAAACTAGGCTGCAGACATCTCTTACCTGGGCCTTGAAAGAGGTTCAAAACGACCCTTAAAAGGGCCTTAAATCCAGCCCAGAAGCAGGCTGCACCTCATTTCACCAGGTGGGCCTCACGTTAACTTATAGTGGGGTGCACAAAACCTGTAGGGTGGGCCGCACCTGAGTTTCAAGCTCAGTGGGCCACACCATCCCTAGACAATGGGCTGCACATGAGTTTCAAACTCAGTGAGCCGCACCATCTTCAAACAGTGGGCCTCACCTTAAATCAATGTGGGCCGCACTATGCACCATCGTGGGTCTCACCTTGAACTGTAGGTGGGCTGCACCCTGCAAATAAGGTGGGCCGCACGTTGCATGGTTCAGATGGGCCACACCCAACTTGCGTGTGGGCCCATGGGTGCTTATGGGCTAACCATTGTAGGCCTAGGGCTGTCAGCCCAGCGAAATTGTGGGGTTCGTTTGGGACCTATCAGACTGGGTTCGGTTAGGCCCAGTCCATGCCTTGTTTATAGATGTAACCTAGGCCCAATTTGGGCCACTTGTTGGACCAAGATCTGGTGGGCCTGGACACCCCAAATTTAGGCCCAAATGCCCTTGTTCATGGGCCCTCACAAACCCACACAATATCAATTGATTTAAAACCTTGGAAATATGCAGCTAATACAAGCTATGAACTCTAGGGGCTACTTGCGCTATTCTTGGGCTATAAGATATTCACAGAAACATTTAATCGGAGTAAATACTGCGACCCTCTAGGTGATGATTTTTCTTCCCCTTGAGCTTTCCATCTCTAAACTGTATCAAGGATAGTTCTTTTGGCAGTTGCAAATGATATCTTAGGAGTGGATGATCATTCGACTTGCTTGCTTAAATATATGCCTTATAATTATACTTAGCCAATGGTTGACTATGGAACAGATATTTTAGAAATGATTAAATCTCTATCCTTTTTTTATCACTGATCATGGGTCCGATCCTTTGATTAGTTTACCATTATCACATGTTTTAGAAATTCATTAAATCACATGATTGTCTTATCTAAAAGTACGTCCTAGATTCACCGAGGCATTTAGTTAGTTGTGCTAGAACTATATGTTAGAACTGAATCATGTTTATATCTTTATGTATCATATGATTATATTGGTTGCAAGTCACATAATGATTGAAACCTCTCTATGAAAACTTCTATTAAAAGAGAGTCTATGCTTAGGGTGAAACAAAACTGATTATGATGAGAATAGACCCTGAACATGGAGCTTATGGTTAGTGGTGGTTTAGTTCATGGGATTTACCATTTATGGAGTGATTCCACTTACCTGACTATGGAATGAACCTCGCAACATTTATTACCACCGTTGTTACTCGTATTTGAATCATACATACCATCTCATTTAGTCACTATATTTAAAGATTTTTACATTTCATTCCTAGTCAGCATATGGTGGTAGTTCCCTTCTATTGAGAATTGATTGACCACGTGTTGATGTGTTTTATACACACCCTAAGGCGGTAGTGTCTTGAGCCGGGGATGGTGGTATGGGACCTATGCCCGAGCTGTCGGCCTATACTAGTGACGAGCCCCCGTAGTGACCTTGAGCTTATTTAAAATGGCAGATTGTAACTAGACTAATAATGGTTTGGCTAATCATGCATATATAGCATACCAACTGTATTGGAGAGTTTGGCACTATGCACGTACTATGTAATTTCGTTGGTGACCGACTATATTGGTGAGTTTGGCACTACGCACGTGCTATGTACTTTCACTGGTGACCAGGTATATTGGTGAGTTTGGCACTACACACATACTATGTACTTTCACTGGTGACCGGCCACATTGCATGGATGATGAGCCCAATGTCCGCACGGATGAGCATCCCCGAGGCGATGATTACATTCATGCATCCATGCATATAATAAGACTGCATTTACTATATTTTGGTTGCCAGGACATTTTATACTACTTCTTATCTAAGGTGGTGGTGTGTAATTTTGAGGGGAGATCACACTGAGCTGGCCACTCATTCATCAATGTTTAACCATACAGAGGAGGTAGGTACAAGTGTTGATGGAGGTGTGGTGGACCCGAAATCAGCCACAGTCGAAGAGAAATTTTATGATTAGTAGTCGCATCAGGAAGCGGCTGCGTACTATGATTTGAATCAGTAGGATTAGTTGTGTTAGTTTTTAAACAATTATATTTTGGAATTTTGTATATGGGCCCCAGCTGAGTGGCCTAGGATATTGTTTTGGGTTGGGATGCATCTATACTACACTTTTCTTCTATTAATCGGACTTTGATTTGATTGAGTTGATCACCAGTTAACATCAGGTTTTTAGGAAACGAGTTGTATACTCGGGTCTAAAAAACCAGGGCATTACAATAAAGCTCTATAAGTCATACATTTACCAATAAGCACATACTGATTAGGGAATGTAGGGTGCATATGAACATGAAAAACATGAAGCATGCATATATGGTCATTCAAAAAAATAAACCAATCAAGCAAGATGACCAATGCTAGTTTAGTAATAAACATGTGAGACCAAAATTCAATATCTTTAAAGCTTAACCTATCAAACAAAATATGAGGTTAAAAAATCCTCTAATTTACCTATTGAGCAAGTAATGAGGTTCAAATTCTCAGATTTAACCATAAGGCTCACTCAATAAGGCTTCAATCCTCAAATTTACCTATTAAGCCTAAATAGATCTCTATAAAAGTGCATGGAATAGTCTACCACGGTAGGTGGAAGCATGACAGAGTTATAAAATGAATGGCTATGTCTTAGAGGGATGGGAGGAGGGGGGGTAATGGTGTTTAAGACTAAATATTTTTTTTGCCTTTTTAACACACGATTACTTACTTAAACTAATATGTCAACTAATATAAGCAAGGCAATTTACTACTAATGCTTCCAAGCCAATAATTTGTCCAATCACATAGATTACAAAACATATTCCAATTAAGTAACTAGACTATATTTGATAATGTACATTTCTGTGTGGAATGTGCTAACTATATCAATTTTTGAATTCATCTAATCATGTATACATATAATTCACAAATTAAATTCACAAGAATAATTAGAAATATGCTTAATGTTGAGTGTGAGATATTATATATTTTTCTCTTGTTATTAATTGGTTTTATAAGCATAGATGTGCTTAATCAATCCAATTACATATGTTTTCTTATGTGAGGTGATTTGGGGAGCTAGAGTGAAAAGGACACTTAAAGAGAAGATTTAATACTCAAAGAATGACCAAAAGAAGATTTGGAGATTTAGAGGTGTTAAAAGAAGAATTCAAGTGCCAAAGATCTAAGAAAACAAAGCACAAAGGAGAGAGAAAAGACTAGATGAATCACAAAGAGATACAAGAGAATAAACAGACTATTTGGTCCCACATAAGGTTAGTTCGGTCCAACCGAATGTGCATAAAATAGTCAAGTAACAAATGATGATTTTTAGAGTTAATTCAGTTTGACATTCGGTCCAATCGAAGCCAGCTTTGGTGCAACAGAAGGTCCCTTCGGTGCGACCTAAGGAATACAGGAACTATAGATGCAAATCAAGGAAATTCAATTGCAATCTAGAGTTAAATTGGTACGACTGAAGACATGTTCGGTGCAACCGGAGCATATCATCCGTTGCAGGTGAAGCATAAAAAAAGTGCATAAATTGAAGTTGGTTTCAATTCAGTTCAAATTTTTCCTATTTCAAGGGGTGTTTTAAGCTTTTTTAGATACAAATTAGGGTAGAAGGTGTAGATCAAGGAGTTATGGAGCCTCTGTGGAATCTTTCTTCTGCAATCATTCGGTTCTAATTAGTTTTTATATTTTTCTTTTGGAGTTTTATTTCAATCATGCCTTTAATTGGCTAATATCTTTGCTAGAGCTAAGAAGTAAAGCTTGTAGTTATTCTTAATTCTTAGTTTACTTTTTTTTTTTTAAGTATTTGATTTGATTGTTGAAAAAATTTATTGATATTTGGTTTGAATGAAGATATATCTTTAGTTTACATTGATCCATTGTCGACTCCGGGCACATTGGATGCTTAGAAAAGCTAAGAATAGTTTCTTATCTATTTTGTAAGGGATTGATCTGTAAAATCTAGTGATTTATCATAGACTCCAGGAACGATAGATGCTTTGAATTCCATGCGATTAATACTTTGGTGCATTTTGACGGAACCAATTCAATTGAAGTTCAAATATGTATTTAGTTTATGAATAATGAATTAACTGTTTTATTATCCGACTGGATAGGATAGGACTTCGATTCCAGTTGAGAAATTCAATTGAATCAAGTAAATTAACATTAGGATATAGCTATATGTGGATCCTTAGCGCTTTAGTGTTTTATTCTTAATAATTTCTCTCACAATTACTCTAATAAAATTCTAGTAGTTAGTTTAGTTCTAGTTCTAATTCTATAGTATTTCAAAAATTACACAATTGTAAGTCCATATGGGTACGGCCTCGGTCTCACCGAGTTATTACTATATCGCCACCCAGCACTTAGGGTTGTCATAACAAGTTTTTGGCGTCGTTGCCGGGGAGTTCGACTACGTTTTTTCTGAAATACATTAGTATTAGAATTACGTTTAGTTTTCCCCTGTATTTCTAGATTAGGGTTTTCTAAATCTTTTTAGATGCTAACATTGTTTCTTTTTCTTTGTAGACTGTAACCTAGAATCGTCAATCGGGTAATATCTTTCCAACCCTCTTTCTTAAGTATTTTAGATTCTTTATTTTTCTATTTTTACTATAAGTAGGTATAGTTTGGAATTAGGTGTAAGATTGTTTCATGCCCAAGTGGGTCCTTGATAACACTCTACGTCTCTTAAGTGAATGAGGATTAGTTGAAGGTTTGCCTATCCATCATCAGATTAGACACACCTTAAGATCTTCTGAGCTAGCAAAAAATATGACTGAAAATGAACCTCATCATCCTGTTGAGGAACAACAAGGTGAGAATGATGTGTACAATGGTCCTCAACTAAGAATGTTACGTGATTATTTCTAACCACTGAAGATGAGTACACCTTCCTTCATAGTCTTTCCACATAATACAGGAAATGTGGATTTGAAGCCCAGAGTGATCCAACTACTCCTTAAGTTTTATGGACTAGATTCTAAGCGTCCTTATCTACATCTCAAAGTGTTCGATGAGATTGTAGTGACTCGACAATTCCACAACGTGTCTTATGACACCTTAAGGTTAAAATTGTTCCCTTTTTCTTTGAAGGAGAAAGCCAAGTCATGGCTTCTTCCTAAGACCAAGATCGATCGGGACATGGGCTGAGATGACCCGGGAGTTCCTTAAAAAGTTCTTCCTAGTTCATTAAACCAACACCCTATGGAGAGCGATTAGAATTTCTCTCAAAAAGAGGAAAAAACATTCTTCCAATGCCCGAAAAGATTCAAGGATATTCCAAATGCTTGCCCACATCATGGTGTAACACCCTGAAAATCGAGGGTAGAGCAAAGCTCAGCTCCCGAGTTCCAACGTATCACTTATGCAACATAGATAATGATGGTTATGATAAGTGCACTAAAACATGAATGAGATTATCCCAAAACAACATATTATACTCCAGAGACAGTTAAATTATGCAAGAGGAAAACTGTGATAGTATATAAAATATATAAATTGTTGTAAGTCTCCAGAGTATGAACATGTTACCAGGTTAAATACATCAATGTATACTCCAAAAATGAACAAAATGAATATACAAGGGTATTCCAAAAGTGCAAAATAAAGTGTAATGGCATCTAATCAACAACCCTGTAACCCCGTCGATCAGAATATAGTTTTCATAGACCCGCCTGATTGCTGTATATAGGAGACCCTCCTCACTATCATAAAAGTCTGGCTCCGCTTCGCAAGCATCACCATCATCTGAAACTAAGACAGGGTCTGATTGGTGTGTACAACACCGTCCCATAACGTGGGAGTGAGTGATCAACTTAGTGGAACTATAAAGTAGAGGTTAACATGTTATCAACTCAGTCAAGCAGTAATGATAAAGCAGTACAATCAAACATTCCTAGATACTCTTATTAATGCAAGGATGAAATGTATTCATGATGTATGCCCTCGCCTACACTCCCTCATGTGACACCATCTTACGGTCGCAGCATGCTTTCTTCCTTCTGTGTTCTTCAACCCGGGGCACATGCAGTGCGATGTTATGAGCATGATTGCCAAGTTTTTATTAGTCCTTTTCATACAGCAGTATTGGAAAACTAAGGTACCTCCTTTATATCATTTCCTAAACAATAATCCATTATAGGGTCGTCAGTCCTAGTAAAACACATACGATAAGCAAGTTATAGGTCACTACCACCAATGCCCTACCAACTGGCAGTCTATTTACGAAGGCTCGTCGCCAACCCGACTGGGGACCACAACCAGGCTGCATTGGGGTAGGCATATTTCATACTCTAGTACTACGGAAAGGCTCGTCGCCTCTACGCAGGCCCAGAGTATGCTCAAGGTCACTACAAAAGGGCTCGTCACCTTATCAGTGTAGGCCGACAACTCGAATACAGTGTCCCATACCACCATATTTGGTTCACGAGCTTTGGTTGCTCACTGGTCATTATGGGAAGGCTCGTTGCCCCAGCGTAGAACGACAGCTCGACCATGGTGTCCCATACCACCATGTCCAGATCATGAGTCTTAGCGGATCGAGGTACCAAGGTTAACGGGATTTTCATTGGTGAGTTTGGTACCTTAGGTTCAAGCAGTGGCGTCCATACATGGTGAACATACAATAGGCAAATTGGGGTACTTGACCAGCTCGACTAGTACAACCGCACATCGAGCTGATCGACATGAAGTGCGTGAGCACTCCGTGTGGCCTAACCACTGTCGACAACAGTAGTATGACTAGGATTCATCGTCACATCCTTTGTGGCAAAACAACCTCAGCCATAAAAATGGAATCTGTTACCGATTGCCTGGACTATAACATAGCCCCAATCACATTCAATCCTTAACCAGTAAGCATGTGCAGTAGTCAGAACAGAATTAACCAAGTAGTTCAAACATGTTAACAAGCATGTTATAAAATATAACTTAAACATAAAATTCAAACACATACATTTCATAAGTAAGCGATTAAACTAAACAACTTGCATGGAGGAAATCATACACATCCCTAAGGTAGTTGAGAATCCTATCTCAGCACCCACCTAAACCACTATCTCCTAAGTACTTACTTATACAAGCATTTTTACAAACACTTATACTACACATTAACATTCATGACATATGTTGATTTGTATCATATACTTGGACAAATCCTTCCACAAGGAGCTGTCATGTACACAACCATCATGTACATGCATTCCATAGCCACGATAGGCACAAATCATGATTTCATCTTCATTCAGTCATTTCAACAAACACTTAGACTACACTTAATAACATACATAACGTATGTTGATATAACATGTATTAGGGCTAATCCTTTCGCTAAGGAGTTGTTACATGCATAACTAGTATATACACATGGCAATTAATCATGGCAAACACACTCTCAAATTTTATACATATACGGGACTTTCTACAAATACAAAGAATATGCGAAACTCCACATCGTTCGTATATAACTAAAATGCAAAACAGACATCGTATTTTGCATGTGATAGCATCCACGTCAGGAATCTATCATTAACTAACATTGAAATCTTTAAAAAACATAACCTATACGTCTATAGTTTGCACCTTACACCAGTAAACGCATAAAAGATTCGTTTTAAACACGTAGTCTTTGTCACCGGCAGGATGGCAACCTATAGCATGAACTAAGTTAGCTATTTCATCATTTCAACTATTTGAAACCCTAGAACAGATTAGGGGTTGAATTTCTTACCTAAGAACGGGATCGGTAGCACTGGTAGAGTGGTATGGAAGTGGTGGTAAGGCACATGGAGTGATGTGATTGAATCCCAGGGATGAACTCCAACTCTCTCTCTCTCTCTGTCTCTCTCTCTCTTTCCTCTCTTCTCTCTCCTAGGGTTTCCCAAATTCGTATGGGATGAGAGAGTGAGGGCTTAAGGCCCTTATATAGGCTTAAAATTGATGGAAATGGCCCCAGGGCCAAGGTATACTTAGGTTATAGCTAAAACTCATCTATTTTGGCTCAACGGAGCACTTTAGGAGGCCCCCTTTCTACGTGCAGTCAGACTTAAGCTCCCTGATCATGGATCTAGGTCGAGTTAAGTTTTTGGTCTGATTGGATTTAAAGATCGACCGCAGCAGACCAGTTTCAGTTTAACAGTAACCAAAACTCAATCAGGGCCACAAGTACACTGCCATGTATGGAAAATTTCTCCTGATTCGAGGGTGTATTTGGGTTAGATTCTGACGGTCTAAATCTTTATATTCGGCCCGCAAGCGACAAGTCTCAGATTACTTAAATTTGAATTTCATTTCTAAATATATTCACGTTTCTCACACACTTCGTTTTGGGCTTAAGTTGTCCGTTTTCGGACACTATCTGG
This sequence comes from Magnolia changhungtana, assembly GCA_030180095.1. Taxonomy (NCBI): domain Eukaryota; kingdom Viridiplantae; phylum Streptophyta; class Magnoliopsida; order Magnoliales; family Magnoliaceae; genus Magnolia; species Magnolia changhungtana. The sequence continues at coordinate 10,575,631 of JASAUF010000259.1, forward strand.
ATTTAATTTCCGAGATGGTGGTCAAGTCTAGCAAGGCGGTCTTAATTATATAATTTCATAGTAATCGGACTTTCGACATGTGATCCAGGTCCGATGCGAAGTTTCAATGTGCTCCCGAGAGCAACAGGGTAATGAGATTGATCATAGATTATAGGGTAATGTAACATCGACGATTCTGCAAGTTTTGGGTCTTGCAGTTCGTATTTAAAGTGGTTCAAGCGAATTTTGCAGTTAACCTAGTTTAACACTTAGTTAATTCCATCTAATTTCTAAAGAATTTAGTCCTGTATGATTTCTACCTGAGGTGGTACTCGGGCCTTTATACGAATTTTTCTGAGGCGTTACAAAAGGGGATTTGAGGCTTTAGGATTGAGTTCTGAGAAGTCATTTAAAGTGTTATGATCGACTCATTGCCCAAGGATGTCGAACTCTAGGTTGGTAAAAATTCAGGGTATTACAATCTACCCCCCTTAAAAATAATTCTGTCCTCGAAATTGGCTAAGGGTAATGAGTAAAGTTTTCATTATTTCTTTTGCCTAAGTTTTATTGACTTCAAGTTTCTACGCGTGGTAGGGTGTATATTGTCCATGCTCGTCTGGCTCAATTTAGTCTATCCTGCTTAAAAATTTTTCGCCCTAACATTGGCTACGGCTATTGTAATTCATGTTGTACCCTTTATTAGGTTGGTTTAATACTTGAACCCTAATTGGTTTCCTTCAATAACTTCGTTCTTGACATTCTAAGGATGGGTCAGCTCCTTTTGAGGGACCTAACCGTTGGTATAACCTGGATCAGTTACCTTTGATCCTGGGCCAATGGGGCATGGGTACCACGCTTCCGCTGCACCATTTTGATCAAAAGGATGTATAAACCGGCTTAACTAGATTAGGCTCAAAATGTTCTACCCCCCTTAAAAATTATTTCTACTTTCAGGGTACAAGATCTATATCCTGATCCGTATGTCTGAACAAGGTGTAATCTAGGACCTATCCTTGACATGAAATGGGATACGATCTCCCAATACATTGGTCTTCCTTCCATCGATGATGTGTACTATGGCATTGGTACCTCTGGTTATATAAAGGAGCTAAAATGATTTGTGTTGAGGTTGATTTCTGGGATGGGTGTAAGTTTATGGTAAGATGTCTAATTCTACCAAAAAAGGACTTTTTCCACAGTCCCGACTTACCTTATTTAATCATTTCTAGCTTAATAGGCAGGCTATCTTTCTAAGTTCATATGCACTATATGTATGCCAACATGGCGTGTGATTTGGGACCTAATTCCTTACTGTCTGTTGCCCATTTGGGAAATTCCTTAGGCTTAAAGAGAAAATCTTTATTGGCTATATGTTCTTAACACTTCTCAAAGACAAAATAATAAACTTTTAGTTGCAAGTGGTCGGGCCAACACGAAAGGAAAGTTGTGTAGTGGGTTTGAGTCGGATACATGGACCTTTTGCCAAGCTATGACAGAAAGTTTGTCGTATCAGTTCTTAATCCTCATTGATCCCGATCTTCTGCTTGATCAGAGCATTGAGTTCATTGGTAACTATTAGGATTGAGAATTCAATTCAAACTGCGAATACCTCACTTATATATAGTTCTCTACTCCGTGTTCTCGATTGTAATAAGCCCTTGAGAAGGCAATTCTAAGGGGTGTGTTGATTTGACCTAACGTTCAATCCCAGGGATATATATATATATATATATATATAAGTTTTTCCTATACGTAAATAGTTTCTAATCAAAACAACCTTCCTAAGAGTTATTAAAGAAGTCTATAAGTATTAAGGTGATTCAACGAAGGAATGAGGTCTCACTCCAACCTAATCAAGTCAACTACTCAATCTATCTTTTAAATATCTTAGCATAATTAGTCTTTTATGGACGTATAACCAGTAGCCTAATCTTAACTTATGAGTAGCAGTAATCTGATAGTTGTAATCCAAAGTCTACGCTCATACACTAGATGATTCCATACCATTTTTAATACAGGAAATTGTTTTATCGCTTAGGGTCAAAGTTGTCTGATTGGAATTGAGTTGTCCGAACTTGAATTTAACTGCTCAACTTGAATTTATCTGCACTCGAGCAGTTCACATATGCCCATACCAGCTAAGGAGGTCCTAGAGTTTACGCTATTAATTTATTGGATATCCTTCACTGTCAAGTCTTTCGAAATCTAGGGGCACCACTCTAGGTCCAAAACTCTATGGGCCTATTTAGCTAGTGGTCTTCAGTTGTATTAAATGGGATTTCATTGTTAATCCCTCCTCGGGATTGGGAGTGGCATATTTAGTAGGAGGGTGGGATGGGATTAAAATTATGATTGGAAAGTGTCAGATGGGATTTCCAAGTCCCACGATGATGGATTTCTAAGTGTAGTTTGAAAGAAAATCCCAGGATTTACTTTTAATTGCATACATTCCAAACATAGTGTTGGAAACCATGGGATACACCCAATCTAGGGACAATACCTTACACATACATTTATTGTTACTTTTACAATTTCATCCACCTTAATCTCACCGAATGCAGTTGGCCAAACGGGCCCTAAATAGCCCAACATGTGGAGGTTGTGAAGGTTACGAAACACAAATTTTTATGCTCAAATAGAAGGAAATGAAGAAGGTGAACAACGATGAGCGAGAGGTTTGAAAGGGTGGTGTGAGTGGTGCACAAAAATGGAAGGAAGGAAAAGTGATTGGAGGGGGGATTTGAGTGAAGATTTGGAAGTTTTCTTGAGAAAAAGGAAACTTGGAGGGGTAGGTTGTGAAGGAGGGGTGTTTTAGAGGAGGTTTTAATCGACCCCACATGCATTAGTTGAAATAGCGATGAAGACCGCTTGAGTTGAAGTCAGAATATACTAATTTCTCCTAGAGGGGGGGGGGGGGGGGGGGTGAATAGGACTTTTTTAAAGATTTATGAGTTATATTAAAAATTCTATCACTCTAATCCTATCATGTATGCAATTTTCAGGATTACTCAAATGTAACTCTACTAGCTTCCAAGCCAGGTAGAAGATCCAATCACAAACTAATCAAGATATAGCAATATACAACTTAGTCTATGTTGGATGTGACTGTGTATGTGTGTGAGATGTGATCAGATATATGAATATGAATGCATTGTCATGAACCACACATATGGAAAAGCAATTACAAACACAGTCATTTTATAGTGGTTCGACGATAAGTCTACTCCACTCCCGGCTGCCGCACTCAACCCTTGAGTGTACCGGATTTCACTAAGGAGGTTTCCCAGGGTTCATCTCAAACCTAAGGTTTTAAATCAGGTTCACCTTCAACCTTTACATGGAGGTTTCTACTCGATTCACCTCTAACCCTGGAGTTTTACTGGTTCACTCCTAACCAGATGTTTATGCTCTCCATAGAGCAAGGGTCCACACAATGCACCCAGAGGTTTCTACTCAGTTCACCTCTAACCTTGGAGTTTCACTGGTTCACTCCTAACTAGATGTTTATGCTCTCCACAGAGCAAGGGTCCAAACAATGCACCCACCACATACACTCCCGCCGGAGGCCTCCTCGAGGACTTCAAAGGGTGAGAACCACTTAAGACCCGATCCTAGAAAGGAATGATCGCAAGTGTTCTCTTGGACTCTAGATACTTACAGATAAGTTGATGAGTCCTGTTAAGCACAACGCCAAAGATCTCCTCCTCCTTGTTGATGAAGAGTCTTCTGCTCCCTTGATCCATAACACAAAAGATTACCAAGACTAGTCAAGGTTAAGATGGAATCCTACTCTCTAAAGGTTTACCTATAAGGAAGGTAGAGTAGTTCCAATCTTATGTATTCAAGGCATCCCAGCATAATGATTTGCCAATCAGGTAGTAGCTGAAGGATCCTTAAATGCGAAAGTTCATTCCTCAATCCACTCTATTAAATATCAATGGTGAGGGTGGATTGGAGGATGAACTCCCTCGTGAAAAAGGGCTTAGGGTATAAGATGTAAGTTGAAACACACAAAAGCTCTCTCCTTTCTCTCTTTCAGTAACAAAAGACAAGTCCTCTATATATAGGCAAAAAGTTCCAACGGATATAAAACGGTCACATTTATGACATAGTTTGATATTATTGAGCTTATACTCTCGATAGCATCGATGGTCTACTCGATGACTCAGACTCAATGTCATATGCTTTTGAAACTTCTTGCCAATAGGTCGATGAATCGAAGCTATTATCAATGTCATCGAATTTTGAACTCCGATTCCATCGATGACAGGTTCGATTAATCGACACTTGAAAAATGAAAGAGACTTGACTTAGAGATATTTCAAGTTTTCATGAATGATCGGGAGAACCGTCGAGATCATCGGAATTTAAATGTCAATGATATCGAGATCAGAGTCGATGCATCGATAAATCAAGCGGATTTATCTTTAAGCTTGCTGGACGATTTGTGTCTTTGTTCGATGCCATCGACTTGGTGGTGATATCATCGATATTTGAATATCGATTCTATCGAAGGGCCCCCGATCATAGTTAAAAACAACCTGAGATATCTACTGTAAGAAATGCGCGCCCACTATCGATATCATCGATGGACCTCTGATCTTATCGATATTTGAATTCAGATCATATCGAAAGAGCATCGATGCTATCGAAGACTTTTGAGATTTTCTTTAAAAAACAAGGGCACCGAAAATCTGTCTATTGATCTTATCGAGCCACTCTCTATGGACTCGAGATTTGAATATCGATGATATCGATATGTGTATCGATACATCGATAATTCGTCCAGTTATATTGTGAAGTTGCTGGACATATTTAGTGCTTTTATCGATGATATCGATAGGTGTATCGATACATCGATAAATCCGTCCAGATGAATATTTAGCTGCTGGACATTTTTAGTCCTCTCATCGATAATATCGTTAAGGTATCGAGGACATCGACAGAGTAGGTCGATCATATTGAGGGTGTTTCGATAAGATCGACAAGCCGAGAAAATATAAAGATTTTCCTATTTTGAAAAAGCTTTCTCACCACAAAAACCCTAAGATGTCTATCTTGTTTTAAGGGTTTTAATCACCTGGTGTTTTGGGACATGGGATGTGAGGCTATGATTTACCTATTGCGAGCTTCCACACATCCGGTTGAGGTAGACGCTTGAAATAATCTTCCTATCAAGTTCTGTAGCCAGTCTGACTTACCATTCACGTAACTTGACAAACCAGGGCTCTAGCAGGTGTACTTTCATCAGTGAGCCACACAACACCCAAAACATGCCAGCCCGCTCGGCCGAGCCTGTCTGGCGGCGAGGCCTCGCTGGTCCCTAGACTTTTCGGTGAGGGCTCACCCTTTGGGTGAGGTCCTCCCCCCCCTTAGGTCTAAAAACATGTGGGGCTCACCTTGGGTCTCCCTGGACTTGCTCAGTTTGGCCCCCGACTCCGAATCGAGTCGTTTAGGGTCTTTTTGGGTAGGTTCCTGAGGTACAGCCGCACATGGAGATTTTTGAAGGCTAGGATGGGGTCAACCATGGTCAAAACCTGTCGCTTGATGATCTAAGGAAGGTCCAGGGTCACCTCAAGCGATCACGGAGGTGTACGGACTCGATCTCGGTGATCGATATCGATGAACTTCACCAATTGGCAAAATCGGGGAAAACTAAGCTTGTTTCTACATTTTTCTCATACCCGCCTATGTCGAAAAATGTCATGTATGTCGTGAGACCATAACCCAGGTCTAACTTAATCCAAATCATGCTATGATACCATCTTATAACGCCGTGAAAATCGGGGGTCGAGCAAAGCTCAGCTCCTGAGTTCCAACGCATCACTTATGCAACATAGATAATGATGGTTATGATAAGTGTACTGAAACATGAATGAGATTATCCCAAAAAAACATATTATACTCCATAGACAATTAAATTACGCAAGCAGAAGATTATGATAGATATATAAAATATATAAATTGTTGTAAGTCTCCAGAGTGTGAACATGTTACCAGGTTAAATACTTCAATGTATACTCCAAAAATGAAGAAAATGAATATACAAGGGTGTACCAAAAGTACAAAATAAATTGTAATGGCATCTAATCAACAACCCTATAACCCCATCAATCAGAACATTTTTTTACATAGACCCGCCTGAAAGCTGCATATAGGAGAGACCCTCATTATCATACAAGTCCGGCTCTACTTCGCAAGCATCACTATCATCTGAAACTAAGATAGGGTCTGGTTGGTGTGTACAACACCGTCCCATAACGTGGGAGTGAGTGACGAACTTAGCATGTTATCAACTCAGTCAAGCAGTAATGATAAAGCAGTACAATCAAACATTTCTAGATACTCTTACTAATGTAAGGCTGAAATATATTCATAATGTATGCCCTCGCCTATACTCCCTCGTGCGACACCATCTTACGGTCGCGGCATGCTTTCTTCTCTCTGTGCTCTTCAACCCAGGGCACATGCAGTGTGATATTATGAGCATGATTAGCAAGTTTTTATTAGTCCTTTTCATACAGCAGGGTTGGGAAACTAAGGTACCTGCCTTATATCATTTCCCAAACAATGATCCATTCTAGGGTTGTCAGTCCTAGTAAAACACATACGATAAGCAAGTTATAGGTCACTACCACTAGTAGTCTATTTTCGAAGGCTCGTCGCCAACCCGACTGGGGACCACAGCTAGGCTGCACCGGGGTAGGCCTATTTCATACTCCAGTACTATGGAAAGACTCGTAGCTTCTACGCAGGCCCAGAGTATGCTCGAGGTCACTACAAAGGGCTCGTCACCTTATCAGTGTAGGCCGACAGCTCAAATACAGTGTCCCATACCACTGTATTCAGCTCACGAGCTTTGGTTGTTCACTGGTCACTACGGGGAGGCTCGTCGCCCCAGCGTAAGCCGGCAGCTCGACTACGGTGTCCCATACCACCATGTCCGGCTCATGAGTCTTAGCGGATCGAGGTACCAAGGTTAACGGGGTTTTCACTGGTGAGTTTGGTACCTTAGGTTCAAGCAGTAGCGTTCATACATGGTGAACATACAATAGGCAAATCAGGGTACTTGACAAGCTTGACTAGTACGAGCGCATATCGAGCTGATCGACATGAAGTGCGTGAGCACTCTGTGTGGCCTAACCACTGTCGACAACCGTAGTATGACTCAGATTCATCGACACATCCTTTGTGGCAAAACAACCTTAGCCACAGAAACGGAATCTATTACCGATTGCCTGGACTATAACATAACCCCAATCACATTCAACCCTTAACCAGTAAGCATGTGGAGTAGTTAAAGCAGAATTAACCAAGTAGTTCAAACATGTTAACAAGCATGTTATAAAATATAACTTAAACAGAAAATTCAAACACATACATTTCATAAGTAAGTGATTAAACTAAACAACTTACATGGAGGAAATCATACACATCCCTAAGGTAGTTGAGAATCCTATCTCAACACTCACCTAAAGCACTATCGCTTAAGTACTTACTTATATAAGCATTTTTACAAACACTTATACTACACATTAACATTCATGACATATGTTGATTTGTGTCGTATACTTGGAAAAATCCTTGCACAAGGACTTGTCACATACACAACCATCATGTACATGCATTCCAAGCCATGATAGGTACAAATCATGATTTCATCTTCATTCAGTCATTTCAACAAACACTTAGACTACACTTAATAACATACACAACGCATGTTGATATAATATGTATTAGGGCTAATCCTTTCACTAAGGAGTTGTTACACACATAACTAGTATATACACACAGCAATTAATCATGGCAAACACACTTTCAAATTTTATACGTATATGGGACTCTCTACAAATACAAAGAATATGCTAAACTCCACATCGTTCGTATATAACTGAAACGCAAAACAGACATCGTATTTTGCATGTGAAATAGCATCCGCGTAAGGAATTTATCATTAACCGACATTGAAAGCTTTGAAAACCATAACCTATATGTCTATAGTCCGCACCTTACGCCGATAAACGCGAACGGATTCGTTTTAAACACGTAGTCTTTGCCACCGGCAGGATGACAACCTATAACATGAACTAGGTTAGTTATTTTATCATTTTAACTATTTGAAACCCTATAACAAATTAGGGGTTGAATTTCTTACCTAAGAACGGGATCGGTAGCGTTGGTAGAGTGGTACGGATGTGGTGGTAAGGCATGTGGAGTGATGAGATTGAATCCCAGGGATGAACTCCAACTCTCTCTCTCTCTTTCTCTCTCTTTCCTCTCTTCTCTCTCCTAGGGTTTCCTAAATTTGTATGAGATGAGAGAGTGAGGGCTTAAGGCCCTTATGTAGGCCTAAAACTGATGGAAATTATAAGGGCCTAAAACTGATGGAAATGGCCCCAGGGCCAAGGTATACTTAGGTTATAGCCAAAACCTATCTGTTTTGGCTCAACAGAGCACTTCTTGAGGCCCCCTTTTTACCTGCGGTCGGACTTAAGCTCCCTGACCATGGATCTAGGGCAAGTTAGGTTTTCGGTCCGATCAGATTTACAGATCGACCGCGGCGGACCAGTTTCAGTTCGACGGTCACCGAAACTCGATCAGGGCCACAAGTACACTGCTATGTATGGGAAATTTCTCCTGATCTGAGGGTGTATTTGGATTAGATTCTGACGGTCTGAATCCTTATATTTATCCCACAAGCGACAAGTCTCGGATTACTTAAATTCAGATTTCATTTCTAAATATATTAACGTTTCTCACACACTTCGTTCTGGGCTCAAGTTGTCCATTTCAGGACACTATTTGGATTTGATTTTCGAGATGGTGGTCAAGTCTAGCAAGGCGGTCTTAATTATATAATTTCATAGTAATCGGACTTTTGACGTGCAGTCCAGGTCCGATATAAAGTTTCAATGTACTCCCGAGAGCAACAGGGTAATGAGATTGATCCTAGATTATAGGGTAATGTAGCGTCGACGATTTTGCAAGTTTTGCGTCTTGCAGTACTTATTTAAGGTGGTTCAAGCGAATTTGACAGCTAACCTAGTTTAGCACTTAGTTAATTTCGTCTAATTTATAAAGGATTTAGTCCTATATGATTTCTGCCTGAGGTAGTACTCGGGCCTTTATACGGATTTTTCCGAGGCATTACAGAAGGGGATTTGAGGCTTTAGGATTGAGTTCTGAAAGTCATTTGAAGTGTTATGATCGACTCATTGCCCAAGGATGTTGAACTCCAGGTTGGCAAAAATCCCCGGTGTTACACATGGCAACGAAATTTGACAGGTCATAAGCTTTTTCTATAATGGACTAACTTCCCCCATACGCCAATTCGTAGAGATGATGTGCAATGGGGAATTTATGAACAATGATTCAGATAACACATGGGACTATTTTGATATGCTTGCTAAAAATGCACAGTCATGGGATACTTCATCCAAGTCCACTAACCCCAAATCCATTCATTTCAAGGAGAATGGAGGAAATTTCATCTTAAGGGAGGAAGATGATGTGAATGTCAAGGTGGTTAACCTTATGAGAAAGGTCGAGGCCATAGAACTAAAAAGAGTAGAAACGGTCAAACCCTGTGAGACCGTTGAAGTTATTTGTGGTATTCGTGGTAGTAACATACACTTGACACAGGAGTATCCTACCATTTTTGCGTTTCAAGAGTTGTTACATGAGAAATTCAATGCCATGAACAATTATCGAAGGCCATTCAATGCTCCCATATCGAACACGTGATATTTTAGTTGATGGAACCACCTAAACTACAGTTGGAGGAATGGGCAAACGACCAATACAAACATAAATTCTCAAGGAACTCTTCCTTCAATCTTCAATCCATTAAATCAGAAAAGACCCCAAGAGGATACAGTTCAGAAATTTATCCAAAATCAAGAGCAATTTAATTAAAATACATTACAAGCATTCTAGGATATTAAAACATCCTTGGGAGTGTTTCCCTCATCCATTCAAAGAATTGAGCCACAACTTGCTACTAGGGAAAAGGGGACTCTTCCGACCCAACCTCTACCTAACCCAAAACCATAATATGAAATAAGCAACCCAAGCTCTTTGAACCAGTATATAGAGTAAGAAAAGTCCATCACCACTCTTAGTATTAGTAAAATAATCGACAAGAACACCACATCGAGGGTTATGAAGCTTAAGGACTTGGAAGAATTTGAGAGGAATGATGGACCTAATAACGCTACATATGAGAAAGAACAGAAAAAATAGTACAAGCCAGTTGCTCCATTCCCACAGAGGTTGAACTCACCAAAACCTCTATCAAACACTCATGATATCTTGGAGGTTCTAAAATAGGTAAAAATCAACATCCCTTTGTTGGATGTTATAAAACAAATCCTGTCATATGCCAAGTTCCTAAATGATTTACGTGCAACCAAGTTCCTAAATGATTTACGTGCAACCCATGGATCTTAAGACAATCCACTGACAACACCATCATTACCTTGAAATCCATGCCATCCACCCTAATACCATTTAATCCCTTCTAATCCACCTGGCCAAACGGGCCCTTATGTGATTGGGGATCACCGGATTGAACATGCACTGCTTAATTTGGGGATGAGTATGAATCTGATCACATACTCAGTTTACAAACAACTTGGCCTAGGTGAATTAAAACCCATCAAGACCACACTTCAACTTGTTGATCATTCAGTTTGTATACCGAGAGGGACAAAAGAGGACATGCTTGTCTAAGTCAATAAATTCTATTATCCAGTGGATTTCATTGTTTTGGATATACAGTCCGTCATTGATGCGAGAACACAAATTCCTGTCATTATTGGTAAACCATTCCTAGCTACATCAAACGCCATAATCAATTGTATGAATGGAATTATGAAAATTATCCTTTGGAAACATGACACTTGAGTTGAACATATTTAACATGTGAAAACAACCAGAGGATAGTGATGATGCCCACAATGTTAATTTGATTAACTCATTCGTGGAAGATAAGTCACTTTTAACTTTGTAGTCCTACACTCAAGAGACTTGACATGATTAGGGAGATGGATGCTTTTCTTGATTCGATACTGATACTTGAAATTAACCGGTGGAGGCCAAAATTTGAAATATTACCCCAAACTGATGTAAGCTTATACCATTTAGTATCAAGGCACCAAAGCTTGACCTAAAACCATTGCCTACTGATCTTAAATATGCCTATTTTGGTTAAGATGAAACATATTCAGCTGTGATTTCTTCCCATTTGGATGAAGAACAAGAGAGTATGCTTATTTTTACTATCAAGGAACATAAAGGAGCCCTTGGGTGAATGATTGCGGACCTTAAAGGAATTGATCCTTTGATTTGTAGTCATTGCATTTACCTCATTGACAATGCAAAAATGTATAGACAACCACAATGCCAGTTAAATCCAAACATGAAAGAAGTGGTTAAAGCTGAGCTGTTAAAGTTATTGGATGTGGGCATTATATACCCATCTTTGATAGCCAATAAGTGAGTCCAACTTAGGTGGTACTCTGTTGAAACCTAAATATTGCATATTTATCCCTTCAATTACATTAGCTTTCTTGGCATTTAAGTATTAATCCAATATAATTATGTATGTTTTCATCATACAAGGTGATTCGGAAGTCTAAGATGAAAACATGCTTAAAATGATGGAATTAGAGCTCAAAAGAAGATAATGAAGAATTGGGGATTTGGAGGTCATTAATAAAAAATTCATATGCTAAAGATGTCATGCCCCAAACCTGGAAACCAGGTTGATAAAATTCCCAATTGCCGAATTCGGCGCTGACAGCCTCCGTAGTATCCCATTCTTGGCTCCCGACACCCATATGCCAGATTCCAATCCTTGGATCCTACAAGGAGGATTTTCAGTGTAATTATTTTTTAACGGTTAATTTGTTTAGGCGGTTACACATTTTGTACATGGTATCAACGCATATCAAAGAGACAAACCTGTTCGACATGTCACACATAATATGTTGCACCAGCTTAACAGTAACAAAGGAAACAATAGCAAACTCCAACAACTCTTGTATGCATCTTGAAAAAGTAAGTCATACGTATGAGCAAGCCACAACTCCTGAGTCTACTGCGTGCTGGGAATAAAACATGTCTTATTAGGGCACTCCCGTAAAGACATCCAAAACAACCATAGGCATGTTATCAACCGAGCATATTATCATATGTGAGCAGGTTATCAATTAAGCATGTTGTATAGCTACACAGTTTATCATGAACATGACATCAATAATAGACATGTCACTCAACAAGTGACCATGAATTATTAAAGTAGACAATCATCATGAACAAGATAATCAAATTCCAATTTCTACTTATGACATACGATGGAAGGGCAATGGCAGAGCTGGCGTGTGGAGTCGGGATAAATGAATGCATGAGTCAAATGCTGAACATCCCTCCTTTTTGAGAGTACATCTCCACAACATATGATACATCTCCACCAAGAATCGCGAGCATACCACATATGGGTAATCCACCATCCTCACAAAAGAGTGGGACAAAATCCCCCATCATCCAGTATCAGAGTAAGCGGAAATACTGGCAAGTCCATGAATGGGAAAATGCTGGCAAGTCCATGAATGCTCTCAGCCGTACCAAGGCTATACGATACAAGGCATGAATGTTGTCAGCCATATCAAGGCTATGCGATGCAAGACATGAATATTGTCGACCATACCAAGGTTATGCGATGCAAGGCCTACATATCCAAATTTCATATACTAAGGATGCATACGTAGAGGATGCAATGCAGTATGCAATGCAAAAGAAATGATATGCCATATGCAGAGGATGTAATGCAGTATGCAATGTAAAAGAAATGATATGTCATATGCAGAGGATGCAATGCAAAGGAAATGATAAAGCTGGAGTGTGTAGTCAGGATGATAGTACGTGGTATCACAAGCTATGGGGTTCATCACAAGGGACTTCTATCCAAACCAGTCCCATACCTAAATTTGGATAGTTAGACTCAATGTGGTAAACTCCTGATCTAAGGTTGGTCGCACGCCCAGCCGAAATCCTGGCCATTGTGAAGGTACATATAATAATTTGGTTGCACACCACCAGCCCGAGTGGATAGTAAATGAATGAATGAAGAAGTTAAATGCTGAGTACACAACTCCTGCTCAGTAAATCCATATATCAATACTATACATCTATGGAATCATCACCAGAGTCTAGTACACTCAACAACAGCTTGCTGCCCTATCTAAGCGCATGACTGGGTAAGTGGAAGAGACCTCACTATCCGCCTGTGAATATCGGGCCCGACTCATCGATAACGGACCCATTCCTCAAGTTAGGTCAGAGTCAGCGTAGTCATTGCCCCTTCACTCGGGTGGGTAAGGCCACACCCCTTCCAATGGACCACGACACAGCAGGAGACACGACCAACTGATATTTGGCCCTCATGCGCTCATGCATCCACTCGGTCTAGACATTGGAGCATCCCCTAGCCGTGGGGGTTTAGGGTCTTTCACCCACGGACATCCAAAGTGCCCATCTGCTGAGTCCTAAGCATTTCTGGTGTCCCATTTGACCATCCACGATAAGCTTGTGGATGCCACAACCCTGATATCGCTAGGATGCCAAACGATCATGTTACAAAATGCGAGATGCATGAGTCATACCATCTAGTCATGCATCAAACTTGCATATATTGCGCGCTCATGTGGGTAACTCCATCTCTCAGGGAGTCCCATAAACAACCAGCCTAATGACACATGTTATGATCAATCACTCATCGTAACAAGCATGCAAATGATACGTATGGGCATGTATCATGATGCTATACTAAGCATATTCTCAGTGTGTCCTACTAGACTAGGTACACTAGCATGACTATCAGATATAAACAATAATCGGCCTAAACACAAGAATAGCCAATGTGATGTGAGGGTCCATATATATAAGTGAGGCCCTATACCTCTTGTGAATACTTAACAAATGGCCACCAGGACTCCTATAACACACACATACATAAGGTGCGTAGGTTATGGTGTTGCACATGTTCTAACATATATCATCATTATCATAGGCCTCATTCAACATCAAATTTATCCTCATACATGTATCATGCAATCATGTGTATAGAGTAAATAACATATAGGGATTCACATGCATCATCAATATCATGGCCATTGTCCAATACTATCATTATACATGCCCTAGATATTAGTTGTCTATCATGCATAAGGTTATCCTTACGTTCACCAACATCAGTTATTTATCATTATCCACGCATCAAGTAAAATATGGTTTTCTTATCCACATTATCATCATGATAATCAATACGTGCATTATTATCACTTGGATATCAAGCATGATGGTCAACTAGCATGTTTTGTCATCATGCATATAAATATATAATATCATCATCATTACCATGAGGATCATTTTCACTTCATGATTAACATAAGAAATGTCATAAGTAACATAAATAATTACCCATCCATCATTAATGCATATGCCATAATTCATCATCCATTAAATCATATCTATCATTTCAACCAACAACTCATAATCATCATTATCACGTTACGATACATGTATCATCATCTCACCCATCACTAGGTACATCCTACCAGTGTGACTTGCACACTGGACTTGAACTACATGCAAGGCATGGGGTCATATAGGTCAAGTGTGAGTCCCACTTGGTGAACCAATAGGCCAACCTAAGGGCATAAATGTCCAACCACAATACTTTCAGTGGTGTTGATCAAGTTCCACAACTAAGTGGGTGCCACACATTCCACCAACTACAAACAATGCACAATCTCAAACATGAAGGATAACATGCTAACATCTTTCATGTCATATATCATATTGGGCCTACTAGCCACGTACACAACAAACTAAGAAAAGAGCCCAATTATCTAATTTATGCATTGTAAAATAGGTCTCTTTAAGCGTGGTCCACTAGACTAGAGGTAGTATGAAAGGTATGTTACCCCAGTAGGCAATGGGTCTATTGGGAAGGTTACCATTGTGGGTTTCTCACTCCCCAACAATGTCTCTTTGTGTTAGGGCCGCTTGAGTCTTAGGATTGCATCATTTAGATGGGCCCAAGGCCACCTCTTTCTTAAGAGAACATTTGGATAGCAAGATTTGTCTACTAAACATTTTACAAGTTATACAACACCAATTTACAAAACATGCCAGGTGGACCTCATTACATGAAAGGTAAGGCCCATACAAGATAGCCCATACTAGATGACACACTTAAGGTTTTTAAGCCCAACAATATCTGAGAGTTATTTTTCAGAGTTTAGTTGCTGCATTAAATGCTTTGGAAAGGTGGTGGACCTTACCAACGTGGCCCCACAAATTCTATGTAAAACAGATTTTTGGCATAGGGTTGGTTCTGTGTCATTTTAGAGTCAGATTCATGATCACGTGGGGCCTACATATGGTGAAAGTAAATAACCACCAGGTAGTTCTATGCATGGGATTTACAAATTATAAGGCAGGCCTCATTGGTTGGGTGAGTACAATTTATTGTGATGGCCTAAACATGGGTACTTGGAGAAATTGTGCAGGAAACATAATGCAAAATTAGTTTTGCCTCGATCTTGAGTACGTCCCATGATCACAGGGGACCACCTTTCAGTGTGCCATCAATTGCCCTAGGTTGTACTATATATGCACTTCAAAAATTATAAGTTGGGACCAACTGGTTGTGCACATAAAATATTTGGTAAGGGCCAAAAATAGGCACTTCAATTTTCTGCACAACCATACCTGGCCCCATTTAGGATCCACTCCCTGATCAGGTGAGGTTTGATTTTACCCAATTAAAATATTATTTATCTATTCATTAGTATATGTTAGAGGTTCCAAGTGGTGGCCTACTCATACCTCTAGCGTGTGGTCCACTACAAAGGCCCAAAGTTGGTACAAAACACAAATAATCAAACAGTTTTCAGAAATGGGGTCTGTCATAACTTAGGATCCAGACGCTCA
Source organism: Magnolia changhungtana (assembly GCA_030180095.1). Lineage (NCBI taxonomy): Eukaryota > Viridiplantae > Streptophyta > Magnoliopsida > Magnoliales > Magnoliaceae > Magnolia > Magnolia changhungtana. The sequence continues at coordinate 10,591,609 of JASAUF010000259.1, forward strand.
CTTATATAAGGATTAAACATCCCCCAAATTGGGACCCTTAACTATAGAGTGTGGGGTCCACTACAAGGTGTCAAAGAGGCCTATATGCAATAAGGTCAAGTACTTAGACAATTTTCAGCAAACGGAAAGTGTAAAGGGATTAAAACAGATCCAATGGCAAGTGGGGCCCACATGCTAGCAAACCATAGATAAGAGACACACAAAAATATACATGGGTTTCCATATTGGATGAATTAATAAAATGCATAAATCACAAGTGATCCTAAACCCAATTGGGTCAATGAGAGGATAATTGTTATGTATAACATAAATCCAACATATTCATCAAGTAACACATGAAATATATATAGATGAAATATCTATGATTAGATTCTCTGTTGGAAGATCTGATCCAATGGATGGTTTGGGGACAAGTCATTTAGGTCGTTTATAGGTTTCCAACCAAACAGAGTCTTGGATCTATCTGGACCACACATAGAAATTCAAGATTTGTTCATATAGAGGTATCTATCGGTCCAGAATTTTCTAAATCTTATCATGAAAGAATCTGACCATAGGGACCATACATATGATTATTAACTATCTCAAGTAAGTTAAGAGCAAATATCAAATACATCTGACCGTTGGAATCATGAATATGGCCCAAACAAAAATGGTCATAATAAGCTCCCAAAATACATCTATCGTATAATGCCAGGATCTCAGCCGTCCGAAATCCGATTGAGGCTTATTATATACTATTGAAAAGCTAGTTCGATTTTCTACGAATGCAATGGAATGTATATCTTTAATTCATTCATTAAAAGAGTTAAAAATGGGTCCATTTTTGGTAAATCAGAATCTTGCATGTGCTGCTGGACAGCAGCCAAGAAAACTTGATGTTATGGATGATTGGACCGTTGGATGGATTTAAAATTTGGCCCAGAGTTAGATCATATTGTGGTTCATATAATTTCCAAGTTTTAACTCCGATCTTAGAACGATTGATTTTATATGAGTTTTAGAACTTACTGTCCAGAAACTGAAAAAACAAAAACAGGATTACATATAAAGGGTGTGGTTATGATACTCATCATGGTGGACCATACTGACGTGGGCCACTTTGCTGACCATCATAGATATAAATACATGCACACAAGAATTCCACACTAGCGGGGCCCACACATATCAAGAAAATAAAAAGTGGAAGAAAGAGGAGGATAAGGAGATGGAAGGAGGGGTGTAGACTCACCTCAACGGATGGATGGTTGGATGATGATGTGTGGTCCACTCCCTCTTGATCAATGGTGGGCCACACCCTGGCCCCGCTTTCTCTCACTCTCTCTAAAAATTTCAGAATTTTTCTAAGTATAGGAAAAAAATAAGTACAAGAGAGCTCCTACTCTTATATGGGGAATTGAGGGTTGAAGTGGCAAGATGATGTGGTAAATTTATTGGATCATATTGGTGCTAAAAGTGAGGTGGAATGTGATGTAAGGTATGGGTAGTAGATGGATGAGGTGGATGGTGCTAAGCATGCATTGGCCAAGGTGGAAGAGATCTAGACATGCATTAGCTAATAGATGGATAAGGGTTATGAGTTGTAGGTGATGCATGGTGGATGATGAAGTGCAGTGTTGCAATTGGTTGTTTGAAGTGATTTGACACAAATCAAGACATGCATTAGATGCATGTATAGGATGGGGTGGACATGGTTGTTTGAAGTGATGTGGCACAAATCAAGACATGCATTAGATGCATGTATAGGATGGGGTGGACATGAGCCATGATTAGTTTCTAAAGCATGGGGAGAGAGCTAATGATGGGTTTTGGGATAGAATCTAATTTTATTTTGTAGTGCTTGTCTTATATGTGCTAGCTCATATTTTTGTCATGTAGAAATTGTCCTATTTGTTGGTAATTTTCATGTTCTAAAAGTGGGCTTTAGGCTCACATGAGCTCAAGTCCAATGGGCCTAACATAATAAAAGTTGCTTGTGCTACAAGATACATAATTTGGGCCTTACATTCAATGGGTCATATCGCACTAACAGAGCATCAGATTGATGCACTGTTTTCACCATTGCGATCGCAACGATGACGCGGTCCACATGATAGAGGTCTTGAGATCATATGGAACAAATCACTTAGGTGAATTTTCTAGGTGCACTAGGATGCAGTGTATGGTTTATCGACAGTGCAAGTTGGGACACATGCACACGAGCGATATTGCAAAAGACCGGGATCCCACATCCTACCCAAAATACAAAAAATTTTATCCTCAAAATTTCTAACTAAGGTCACATTCAATCGTGTTAAACAATGAACAACCAAATCCCAAAGATCATTATATAATCACAATTAATTCATAACATCTAAACAGGGCACAACAACTAAGAATACCTCAATCGAACATCAAACAAGTAAATATAATAATCAAGGGACAAGAGTTCTAAATTTATACTCTTGTGTTTTACATATTGAGATAACTAAGTGTTCCTAGGTTTTCAAACATCAGAGTACACACAGGTTGTCCTGAGATTATTGCTCTGATACCAACTCCTGTCACCCCCCAAACTCAGAAACTGGGCTCACAAAATTCTCAATCACTAAATCCGGCACTGACAGCCTCCGTAGTATCCCATTCTTGGCTGCTAATACCCATATACCAAATTCCGATCCTGGGATCCTACAAGGAGGATTTTCAGTGTGATTTTTTTAACGGTTAATTTGTTTAGGTGATTACACATTTTGTACATGGTATCAACACATATTAAAGAGACGAACCTGTTCGACATGTCACACATAATATGGTGCACCAGCTCAACAGTAACGAAGGAAACAATAACAAACTCCTACAACTCTTGTATGCATCCTAAAAAAATGTAACGCCATGAAAATCAGGGGTCGAGTAGCAACTTAACACTGAGTTCCAAAACATCACTTATGCAGCATAAATGCTTATGATTGAATGTTTTCTGTGTTAGTGCATTAATCATGAGTGGGATTAGACCAAAACAGTAATTCCTACTCCAGATCAAGTTATAAAACACAAGCGGAAGACTGAAAGATGTATATAATGTATATAAAGCCAGAAAAGGTCACAATCAGTCTCCAGAGTATGAACACCTTACTGAGTCACCATATACATGTATTTGTTTGCAAATCAAAATGTCAGAAAAAATAATGGTACAACTATAGTGGTAAACCCTGTAGTCCCGTCATCTGAATGGCCTAAGCGCAGCCTCCAGAGAACTACATGTAGGAGAACTCATCTTGATCATCATAGTAATCAGGCTCAGCCTCCTGCGTCTCGTCGATGCCTGCATCTAAGACAGAGTCTGGTAGGTGTCCAGAACACCATCCCGTAATGTGGGGTGAGTAGCTAACTCAATAGAACAATAAAGCATAGGTTAACATGTTATCAATTCAGTCAAGCAGTAATGATAAAGCAGTACAATCAAACAATCCTAATTACTCTTGTTAATGCAAGTATGGAATGCAGTCCTGATGAATGCCCTCGTCAATGCTCCCTCATGCGACACCATCTTATGTCCGTGGCATGCGTTCATCCTTCAGTGCTCCACAACGCTAGGCACATGCAGTGCTATGTTATGAGTATGATTACCGAGTTATTATTAGTCCTTTCCATATAACAGTATTGGGAAGCTAAGGTACCTCCCTTATATCATTCCCAAACAATGATCCATTCAAGGGTCGTCAGTCCTAGATAATCTCATACGATGATGCGATTCTAGGTCCCTGTAAAGGGCTGCCAGGGGTGTTACACGCACTCGTTGCACCGCTCCCCCATCACCTTATCAATACAAGCCTAGTTTATACTCTGTTTATTACGGGAAGGCTCATCGCCTCTCCACAGATTCTGGTTATGCTCTAGGTCACTACAAAGGGCTGCGAGGGCTATTACATGCAATCATTATACCACTCCCCCATCACCTTATCAGTGTAGGCCGACAGCTCGAATACAGTGTCCCATAACACTGTGTTCGGCTAACGAGTTTGGGTTGCTCACCGGTCACTACGGGAAGGCACATCGCCCGAGCGTAGGCCCACAACTTGACCACGGTGTCCCATACCACCATGCTAGGCTCATGAGTCTTAGTAGATCGAGGTACCAAGGTTAACGGGGTTACACTGGTAAGTTTGGTACCTTAGGTTCAAGCAGTAGCGTCCAAATATGGTGAACATACATTAGACAGATCGGCTTACTCGATGAACTTGACTAGCACGAGAGCACCTTGTATCGATCGACATGAAGTGCATAAGCACTCTGTGTGGCCTAACCACTACTGACGACCAACATACGACTTGGGTTTGTTAAACACGTCCTACGTGACGAATGAATCTCAAACACAAACTCAAGTCTGTTACCGATCGCCTGGACTATCACATAGCCTCAATCACATTCAAATCCTATCTAGAAGCATGTATAGTAATCTACGCAGAATTAACAAAGTAATTCAAGCATGTTAACAAGCATGTTATAAAGCACAATAGAAATAGGAAGTACAAACACATACATTTCATAAGTAAGTGATTAAATTAAACAACCAACATGGAGGAAATCATATACATCTCTAAGTTAGTTGAGAATCCTATCTCAACACCTACCTAAAGCACCATCATCTAAGTACTTACTCTTACGAGCATTTTCACAAACACTTAGAATACACTTATTTAACATACATAACGTATATTAGCAAAAACATGTATTAGGGTGAATTCTTTTGCAGAGTAAGTATTGCACATATATACAGCATGTACACACAATGATTTATCATGGCAAACACGCTTTCAAAATTTGTACGTATACGGTATTTTCTACAAATATACAGAATACACTATACGCCATAATTTGCATACGTAATTGAATCGCAAAATGAATATCGCATTGTACATGTGAAATAACACGCATATCATGAATCTATCATTATCTGACATTAAAAGCCTTGGAAACAGTAACCTATACGTCTAAAGTCCGCACCTTACGCCGTAGAAGCTTAATGAACGTAATAGAAACTCTACGCTTTCGTCAATGCCGATATGACGACCTATAACACAAGGTAAGTCCGCTATTTCGCTACTTATACTAATAAAAACCCTAAAACAGGTTAGGGTTAGGGTTTTCTTACCTAGAAATGATGTCAGAATCGCCGCAATAGTGATTAGATCGGGATGGTTAAGCACGTACGATAGCAGGGTAGAGTAACAGGAAGATGCTCCCACTTCTCTCACACTTTCTCTCTCTTTTCTCTCTTTTCTCTCCTAAGTTTTCTCAAATTCGTATGGTGAGAATGAGAGAGGGTTTAAGGTCCTTATATAGGCCTAAACTTGCCAGAAAGAGGCCCAAGGCCAAGGTATACTTAGGTTTTGTCCAAAGGGCATCTATTTCAGCTCAACGGAGCATTTCCAGAGCCCCCCCTTGAGCCAAAGGTCGGAGTTAAGCTCACAGACTATGAATATAGGCCGAGTTAAGTTTTCACTCCAATCGGGTTTTCAGATCACACGTGGCGGACCAGTTTCAGTTCAACGGTCATAGAAACTCGATCAGGGTTACAAGTACACAGATATGTATGGGAAATGTTTCCTGATCCGAGGGTGTATTTGGGTCAGATTCCGACGGTCTGATTGATTATATTTGGCCCGCAAGCGACAAGTCTCAGATTACTTAAATTTGATTTAATTTATAAAGAAAACCAGGTTTTCTCACACTCCTCGCTCCGGGCTCAAGCGAATAGCCTTCGGACACTATCTGGATTTGACTTCCGAGATGGTTGTCAAGCCCAGCAAGGTGATCCTAATTCTATATCCTCAATTTTTCGAAACTTTGATGTGCGGTCCAGATCTGATACAAAGTTTCGTGATGCTCTTGAGAGCAGCCGGATAATGAGATTGATCCTAGATTTTAGGGTAATGTAGCGTCAACGATTCCACAAGTTTTGGGTCTTGTAGATCGTATTTAAAGTGATTAGTGCGGATTTCATATGTAATCTAGTTTAACACTAGTTAATCCTCATCTAATTTTTAAAGGGTTTGGTCCTGAGTGATTTCTGCCTAAGGTGGCACTCAGGCCTTTGTACGAGATTTTCAGCGTCGTTACATTCTACCCCCCTTAAAGAAAAATTTTACCCTCGAAATTAGTACCTTTTCGTACTCCTTGAGAAGTTGAGGGTAGTTCTTTCTGACCTCGACTTCAGTCTCCCAGGTAGCTTCCTTCTTTGTATGATGCATCCACAGTACCTTCACGAGTGAAATCACCTTACTTTGCAACACCTGCTCCTTCATGTCTAGGATACACGTCAGACGCAGTACATATGTAACATCCTCACTCAACTGCACCTGCTCCCAATGGATGATGTGTGAAGGATCAGGGACGTATTTCTTCAGCATAGATACATGAGATACGTTGTGCACACCCATGAGTGGTGTGGGCAAAGCGAGACGATATGCTACCATGCCCACTTGATTAAGTATCTGAAATGGGCTAATGAACCGCGGCGTAAGCTTCCCCTTCTTCCCAAACCGAAGGACTCCCTTCATAGGGGAAACTCTGAGGAATACATGATCTCCAACTTCAAACTCAAGTGGTCGCCGCCTCATATTAGCATAACTCTTTTGTCTGCTCTGGGCCGTTAGAAGTCGATGTTTGATAATATCGATCTTCTTTGAAGTCTCCTGAACCAACTCTGGGCCAATCAAACTGCGCTCGCCGATTTCTACCCAACAATGCGGTGCTCTACAAGGGCAACCATACAGGGCCTCGTAAAGAGCCATGCCAATACTCACCTGAAAATTGTTATTGTAGGCGAACTCTATGTACGGAAGACAGTCATCCCAACTGTCCTTGAAGTCCAAAACACAAGCCCGTAGCATATCTTCTAAAAACTGATTCACCTGCTCTGTTTGCCCGTCGGTTTGAGGATGGAACGTGGTGCTAAACTTCAACTTCACACCCATCGCTTCCTGGATACGAGTCCAGAAGATAGACGTGAATCATGTGTCGCAGTCTGACACGATCTCCAAGGGAACTCCATGCAGACACACTATCTCTTTGATGTACAACTTAGCCAAGTCGTCTGCAGAGTTCGTCACTCTGATAGGTAGAAAATGAGTCGATTTGGTTAACCAGTCCACTATTACCCAAATAGAGTCATAACCCTTTCTCGTCTTCGGTAGCCTCGAGATGAAGTCCCACTTCCATTCAGCTATGGGCATGGGCTGTAGGAGTCTAGGAGCTCAGCGATGCTCAGCCTTGACCTGCTAACATGTGAGACAATGAGAAACATACTCTGCTATATGAACCTTCATATTGTCCCACCAATACGACCGCTTCATATCCTGATACATCTTCGTACTACCAGGATGCATCACAAGCTTCGAACTATGAGCTGTCTCGAGAAGCTCCTGTCTCAAGTCCTGAATATTTAGGACGCATATGCGGCCACGGTATCGTATGCCCCCATCGGTACCAACTCTCTACTCGGAGTCCACATTATTACTAGCTTGCTCTCGAAGCTCAGACAATCAATCATCGCCCTTCTGGGCCTCGATAATCCAGTCATCAATAAGTGGCCGCACCCGAACATGTGCGACACACTCAAATGGCTCATCCACTATGAGTTTCTGCTCGAAGTCCTGCACGAACTCCAAAATATCCCACTTTGCTATAATCAATGGAGCAGCAAATGCTATAGCCTTCTTATGACTCAATATGTTTGCCACAGGGTTAGCCTTGCCAAGATGGTAGGAAACCTTAAACTTGAAGTCCTTCAAGGTCTCCATCCATCGGCGCTATCTCATATCCAAGTCCCGCTGAGTGAATATATACTTAAGGCTCTTGTGGTCACAAAAAAGCTCGAACTCCTCTCCGTAAAGGTAATGTCTCCAGAGTTTCAATACGAATATGACGCTGCAAATTCCAGGTCGTGCGTACGGTAATTCTCCTCATGCTTCCTTAATTATCACGAGGCATATGCAATCACCCTGTCCTTCTGCATAAGGACACAACCCAAACCAATGCGAGACGCGTCAGTGTATATAGTGTACTTAACCCCTTGCTCTGGCAATACTAGCACAAGGGCGGACGTCAGTCTGTCCTTCAGCTCCTGAAAAGCTGCTTCCGCCTTCTCATTCCAGGCGAACTTCAGATCCTTCCATGTCAACTGAGACAACAGTCTGGCTATCTTCAAGAGTCTCGAATGAATCGTCGGTAATAGCCTATCAGGCCCAGAAAACTCCTCACCTCAGTAACCGAACCAAGCTACTTCCAGTCCTGAACGATGGCTACCTTAGCCAGGTCCACTACTATCCCTTCCTTGGACACCACATATCCCAGGAACTTGATTTTCTCCTGCCAGAAGTCACACTTCTTATACTGTGCGAACAACTGGTTCCTCCTCAGATATCTAGGACGGCTTGTAAGTGTTCCTCGTGTTCTTTCTGACTCGTAGAGTATACCAGGATGTCGTCAATAAACACGATGATGAATCGGTATAGGAATGGCCGAAATACTCAGTTCATCAAGTCCATGAACACGGCCGGTGCGTTCGTAAGACCGAATGACATCATAAGGAACTCGTAATGCCCAAAACAGGTCCTGAAAGCCGTCTTCTGTATGTCTTCATCCCTGACGTGCAACTGATGATACCCTGACTATAAATCGATCTTTGAAAAATACTTTGCCCCCCTCAATTGATCAAACAGGTCATCTATCCTGGGTAAAGGATATTTGTTCTTCACAATCAACTGGTTCAACCTACTGTAATCAATACATAACCGTAGCGACGCGTCTTTCTTCTTGACAAACAACACAGGTACTCCCCAAGGAGACTCACTGTGTCGCATAAAGCCCTACTCTACCAGTCCATCAATCTGTTTCCTTAATTCCTCCATCTCACATGGAGGCATGCGATACATCGGTAATGAAATGGGTGTCGCACCAGACACAAGATCAATAGTAAAATCGATCTCGCACCGAGGAGGCAAACTAAGAATCAGCTCAAACACGTCCGTAAAAGCCTGAACTACAAGCGTATCCACAAGCGGCGGAACATCAATATCCTCAAATGAAGAAGCGAAACACCCCAACCAAGAAGCGTGACTGACCTAAATAGGGAAAGTAAAAGTCGTGCCCTCTGGTCCGTGGGCTGTAACCATCCTAGTCTCGCAATCAATCTCTGTTCGCATCTCAGTGAGCCAGTCCATACTAAAAATGACGTCGTAATAGAATAGGGGGACAACGATCAGGTCGACTAATATCGTTCTTCCACCTAAGTTTATCGAGCAGCCCTCACACATACTAGTAACATCAGAGAAAGTCCCTGTGGTAGTGATTACCCTCACTCCACAGGGATCAACCCCAGTCACTTGACTGCTGTGCATGAGATCATAGAGGTAGTGGACCCTATGTCTGCCAGCAAGAAGATAAGATTACCTTGGGCGTGTGCAGTGACCTTGAAGGCCATAGGTGTTAAAGGTGTTGTCTCTGATTCCTCCGCTGTAAGTGCATGAATGCGTGCCTGCTGAGGTCGGTTAGGTTGAGGCACCATAGGTCACTGTGGTGACCTAAAACGAAGTGCAGGGGTCTGAAGGATGGATGTGCACGTGCTGTCCATAGTGGTGAAGCCGATAAAGCCTGAGGGCAAAAACGATCAATCCTCTGCGGTGGTGCAAACCCGCTGTCTCTCATCTGTGCAAAGCAACTCTCTGCAGGGTGACCTGATTTCCCACAGTAAGAACAGGTCACACCTGAACACCTCATCGGAACTACTGGCGCTGCAATCCTAAGAGGAGAGTCAAGACGAGGCCTCTTGCCGAGGAATGGCCTGCTCTGGATATCTGGTCGTGGCCTAGGAATCATGGGGCCACGAGAGCGCCTTAGTCGCTCAACATCCTGCTCTGCCCGCATAGACATATGCACCAGCTCGGCATAGGAGGGTATGTTGACACAACACATTTTCGACCAAATCTCAGGTCGTAAGCCCTCAGAAAAACACCGTATCTGCATTTGGTCGTCAGCGAGTATCGGAGGGACATATCTGCCCAGCTCAGCAAATCGATGCTCGTACTTGGTAACTGTCATGCCTCCCTCCTTGAGGCACAAGAACTCATTCTCCCTCTCATGTCGGTAGGTCAGAGGGTAGTACTTTTCGTGGAAATGAAACTCAAAAGCTGCCCAGGTCCATATGTAGCTAACTGCAACTGTCCGTAGGACACCATCCCACCACATATTGGCCTCCTTTTCAAATATAAAAGTGGCCAACTCAACCTGCTCTAACTCGGTACAATGCAGCATCCATAGCATCTTAGAGATGCGGTCTAGCCAATATTCAGCCTCCTCAGGTCTGTGAGAACCCATAAAAGTAGGAGGCCTCAAACGCTGGAATCGCTCGAGAAGGCCATTAGTACCCAAATTCCCCGTGGGGTATGCAGCAGGTGCTGGAGGAAGCACATCCTCAGCCTGAGCAGAAGGCTCTGCAGTCTCAGCAGGACGTGTAGATGGTGAAGGTGGAGTCGCACTCCCATCCTGAGATAAGGCCCCCGCAAGAGTGGCCAAGAGCTACTGGTGTTGTTGCTGCATCAACATCATCATCTACTCAAACCTATTAGTAGGCAGGCCAGGCTAAGGCACGTACTACGTCTAGGAAAATGTACGGTTCTGCTTACGAACCGGTGGTGTATAAGGTGGTAGTCCAGTTATAGGACCAGTGGAAGGCTGAGACGCAGGTATAGTCTCACAATTCGGGCCCAAACCAGGGTCCGTACGACCATCTCTGTGGGAAGGAGCCTGGTCCATCGTATCAGTGAGTGCGAGATGTGCCCTGCTCCGTGTATATTTTCGTGGCATGCCCTATACAACATAGGGTGCAACGCATGTAACATAAAGCATAACAACACAATACACAAACACTTAAGCATTCCACACACTTCATAGCAAAAGAGGCTGCATGCATTTCATTTACCAAAATTGTCACAATACATGGAATACAGAGTTACATGAATTATGACAGAAAATGCATATGAGCTAATACAATCAAAGCCTCAAACACTTAAAACATATTACAACTACTGCACTACTAGGTCTATCAACATGAAAACACACACATATCATAAAGCGGTAACCAAAGCAAACTGCAAGATAACAATATGGATGACTAGGCATCCGAGTCTGGCGATGGAGGAGGGGCACCCTTAGCCTGCACGCAGCACAGGATAGTCTTTAACGTGTGAGTCATTTTCTTGAACTTGTGCTTCACAAGGCCCCGAAGATCCATAACATCCTGTCGCAGGACTGCCTGACCCTGTCATAGCTCAGCATAATCCTCCTCCAATCGAGCTATATGAGTATCCCAAGCAGCCCGATCAGTATCCTGCACCGGTGCCGTAGGAGGGGAGCTCTCCTCTGTATCTTGGGCCTCCTCTTCCTCTTCTTCCTCTTCTTCTTCTTCCTGTTCCTCCTCTTCTATCTCAGCTCCATCTTCTTCCTCACTCTCTTCTTCCTCGATCCTCGTCTCATCATCACTCTCCTCAAGTGAGCCTGTCACTGTCGTGGCCCGATTTTCATCTGGTTGAGGGTAATATCGTCAATGTGATGAATGGACACCGGCATCTCCGCCCCAAGACTATAGCCAAACTCATGTGCAATCTTGCATATGAGTCAGCCAAAGGGGAGCGAATCAGTCCTTCTAGCGGAGTGTGCAGTATTGATTATCTGTCGCAACACGAACGTAGGCACACATAGGTTCGTTCTCTGCCCCACTTGATACAAGACATCTACCATGAGGCGCGTACACTCACTGCGATTGCTCCACCTGGGGTAGCCAGTAAATGTGAAGATGTGATGGAGCAAGCGGAAGTTGTCAGACATATCGGTCGCTAAAAGACTTTTGTTCAGCTGCCACTCAACCAGTCGGCCACCACAAAGGAAACGTGTGTGATGATCCCTTTCATGTACACTCCTCAAATTCAGCTCGCTAGCATGCACCTCACCAAGGGGCACATTCAGAAGCCGATATATCAATCTAACATCAACTGTGGCCAACCGATCCTGCCCACATGGGATTTGGAACTACAGGGGTTCAAGCGTAGGCTCGCGAATATTAGCATAGAAAACTCGGACAATGCTCATATTGGCGCGAGACACTCCATCAAATAGTGGACCCCAATGGGCCCTTTCCAGGAACTCTAATAACAAATATTCTTCAAAGAGCCACCCGTCCACCTGAGCTTCAAAAAGGACCCTATGGCCCTCATAAACTCCATGGGACAACTTCGCCAACAGAGCCCTTTCAGCAGGAGCCCGGGATCAAGATCACGCTTCATCTAAAACTCCTGAGCGGCGCTTGTGCTCACAGTGGTGCCTCTCGGCCTCCTTGAATGCGTAAGGCGACTAGGCCCGGCCTCATCCCCGGCCCCCTTTCTCTTTCCAATGAGAGAAAGGATGGTGAAAACCAAGAAAATGGCCGCAAGGAACTCGAAGAAGGCCATAGAAAATGAAGATAAGGGGAATAGGGGCTGGAGTTGTTGGTTCTCCATGAGTTTGAGCCTCAACAGGGGTTTGTAAAGGCCTAAATGATAGGGATTGAAGAAAGAAAATGAAGAGATGGGATGGGTTGAGAGCTTACACAATTTTGAGCTTCAAATGGGGGTGTTGGAGCCCAAATGAAAGACAATGGAGAGGGTAGGAGAGTAGGTGTTGCTGTAAACGATGGAGGGGTGTGGGTTTTAATAGAAAATGGCGGAATAGGCGATTGGAGGGGAGGTTTGAGAGAGAAAACTGAAATTTTAATGGAAAGGGAGAGCTTGGAGGTGGGTTTTATGAAGGCGGGGAAACTTTTAAGGGCTTTTAAATGAAAACCCATGTACCAGTGGGCCACCCTAAGCCCCAAAGATGATCAGCCCGCGCGGTTGGCCCGGGCCAGCCCGTTAACCAGTGAGGCCTCGTCAACCCGGCGAGGGCCTCACCACTCTCTGGACCATCTGGCGATGCCTCGTCATTTGGGCGAGGTCCTCGTGCCCCCTAGACCCCAAAAAGGCATGGGTCCCACCCTGGGTCCCTCTAGAATGGTGTGGGTAGGACCTCGACTCCATTTTGAGTTGTTTCGAGAAATTTATGATACATACCTATATTTACCGACTTTTGACAGCTGGCATGGGGTGAATTAAGATCCAAACCCGTCGTTTGATGATCTAAAAGTGTTTCGGGGTCGACTCGTGCGATCACGGTTGAGTACAAACTTAAACAAAACGACCGATTTCAGTGAACTTCGCCAATTGGTGAAATCGGAATACCTATGATTGTTTCTACGTTTTTCTCGCACCCACCTAAGTTGAAATGCGTCAGCATACATCGTGTGACCAAAACCCAGGTCCGGTTTAGTCTAAATCATGCTTTGATACTAACTTGTAATGCCCTGAAAATCGGGGGTCGAGTAGCAACTCAACACCCGAGTTCCAAAACATCACTTATGCAACATAAATGCTTATGATTGAATGTTGTCTATGTTAGTGCATTAATCATGAGTGGGATTAGACCAAAACAGTAATTCATACTCCAGATCAAGTTATAAAATGCAAGCGGAAGACTGAAAGATGTATATAATGTATATAAAGCCAGAAAATGTCACAATCAGTCTCCAGAGCTTGAACACCTTACTGAGTCACCATATACATGTATTTGTTTCAAAATCAAAATGTAAAAAAAAACAATGGTACAACTATAGTGGTAAACCCTGTAGTCCCATCATCTGAATGGCTTAAGCGAAGCCTCCAGAGAACTACATGTAGGAGAACTCATCCTAATCATCATAGTAATCAGGCTCAGCCTCCTGCGTCTCATCGATACCTGCATCTAAGACTGAGTCTGGTAGGTGTCCAGAACATCATCCCATAATGTGGGAGTAGTAGCTAACTCAGTGGAACAATAAAGCATAGGTTAACATGTTATCAATTCAGTCAAGCAGTAATGATAAAGCAGTACAATCAAACAATCCTAATTACTCTTGTTAATGCAAGTATGGAATATAATCATGATGCATGCCCTCGCCAATGCTCCCTCATGCGACACCATCTTACGTCCACGGCATGCGTTCATCCCTCAGTGCTCCACAACGTAAGGCACATGCAGTGCTATGTTATGAGTATGATTACTGAGTTGTTATTAGTTCCTTCCATACAGCAGTATTGGAAAACTAAGGCACCTACCTTATATCATTCCCAAACAATGATCCATTCTAGGGCGTTAGTCCTAGTAATCTCATACGATGATGCGGTTCTAGGTCCCTATAAAGGGCTGCCAAGGCTGTTACACGCACTCGTTGCACCGCTCCCCCATCACCTTATCAATACAGGCCTAATTTATACTTTGTTTACTATGGGAAGGCTCGTCGCCTCTCCATAGATTCAGGGTATGCCCGAGGTCACTATAAAGGGCTGTCAGGGCTGTTACACACAATCATTACACCACTCCCCCATCACCTTATCAGTGTAGGCTGACAGCTCGAATATAGTGTCACATACCATCGTGTTCGGCTCATGAGTCTGGGTTGCTCACTGGTCACTACGGGGAGACACATCACCCCAGAGTAGGCCGATAGCTCGACCACGGTGTCCCATACCACCATGCCTAGCTCATGAGTCTTAGCGGATCGAGGTAACAAGGTTAACGGGGTTACACTGGTAAGTTTGGTACCTTAGGTTCAAGCAGTAGCATCCAAATATGGTGAACATACATTAGACAGATCGGGTTACTCGAGGAACTCTACTAGCACGAGCGCACCTTGTATCGATCGACATGAAGTGCATAATCACTCTGTGTGGCCTAACCACTACCGACGACCAACATACGACCCAGGTTTGTCAAGCACGTCCTACGTGGTGAATGAATCTCAACCACGAACTCAAGTCTGTTACCGATTGCCTGGACTATCACATAACCTCGATCACATTCAAATCCTATCTAGAAGCATGTATAGTAATCTAAGCAGAATTAACAAAGTAATTCAAGCATATTAACAAGCATGTTATAAATCACAATAGAAACAGGAAGTATAGACACATACATTTCATCAGTAAGTGATTAAATTAAACAACCAACATGGAGGAAATCATATACATCTCTAAGTTAGTTAGAATCCTATCTCAACACCTACCTAAAGCACCATCATCTAAGTACTTACTCTTACAAGCATTTTCGCAAACACTTAGAATACACTTATTTAACATACATAACGTATATTAGCAAAAACATGTATCAGGACGAATCCTTTCGCTGAGTAGGTATTGCGCATATATATAGCATGTACATACAATGATTTATCATGGCAAACACGCTTTCAAAATTTGTACGTATACAGTATTTTCTACAAATATACTGAATATACTATACGCCATATTTTGCATACGTAACTGAATCGCAAAACGAACATCGCATTGTACATGTGAAATAACATGCATATCATGAATCTATCATTATCTAACATTGAAAGCTTTGAAAATAGTAACCTATACGTCTAAAGTCCGCACCTTACGTTGTAGAAGCGTAACGAACTTAATAGAAATTCTACGCTTTCGTCAACACTGATATGACGACCTATAACACAAGGTAAGTCAGCTATTTCACTACTTGTACCAATAGAAACCCTAAAACAGGTTAGGATTAGGGTTTTCTTACCTAGAAATGATGTCAGAATTGCCAGAATAGTGATTAGATCGGGATGGTTAAGCACGTACGATAGCAGGGTAGAGTAATAGGAAGATGCTCCCACTTCTCTCACACTTTCTCTCTTTTCTCTCTTCTCTCTCCTAGGTTTTCTCAAATTCGTATGGTGAGAATGAGAGAGGGTTTAAGGTCCTTATATAGGCCTAAACTTGCCAGAAAGAGGCCCAAGGCCAAGGTATAATTAGGTTTAGTCCAAAGGGCATCTATTTCAGCTCAACGGAGCATTTTCGGAGCCCCCCCTTGAGCCAAAGGTCAGACTTAAGCTCACAGACTATGGATCTAGGCCGAGTTAAGTTTTCATTCCAATCAAGTTTCCAGATCACACGTGGCAGACCAGTTTCAGTTCAACGGTCACAGAAACTCGATCAGGGTTACAAGTACGCTGATATGTATGGGAAATGTTTCCTGATCCGAGGGTGTATTTGAGTCAGATTTCGACGGTCTGATTGCTAATATTTGGCCCGTAAGCAACAAGTCTCAGATTACTTAAATTTGATTTAATTTCTTAAGAAAACCAGGTTTTCTCACACTCCTCGCTCCAGCCTTAAGCGAATAGCCTTGGAACACTATCTGGATTTGACTTCTGAGATGGTTGTCAAGCCCAGCAAAGCGGTCCTAATTCTATATCCTCGTATTATTCGGACCTTTGATATGCAGTCCAGATCTGATATGGAGTTTCATGATGCTCCCGAGAGCAGTCGGGTAATGAGATTGATCCTAGATTGTAGGATAATGTAGCATCAACGATTCCACAAGTTTTGGGTCCTGCAGATCGTATTTAAATTGATTGGTGCAGATTTCATATGTAATCTAGTTTAACACTAGTTAATCCTCGTCTAATTTCTAAAGGGTTTGGTCCTGAGTGATTTCTGCCTAAGGTGGCACTCGGGCCTTTGTACGAGATTTTTCGAGTCATTATAAAAAGTAAGCCATATGTATGAGTAAACCACCGCTCATGAGTCTACTGCATGCCACGAGTAAAACATGTCTTATCAGGGTGCTCCCGTAAAGACATCCAAAACAACCATAGGCATGTTATTAACCGAGCATGTTATCATATGTGAGTAGGTTATCAATTAAGCTTGTCATATAACTACATAGTTTATCATGAACATGACATCAATAATAGGCATGTCACTCAACAAGTGACCATGAATCATTAATGTAGCCAATCATCATGAACAAGATAATCAAATTTCAATTTCTACTATATGACATACGATGGAAGGGCAATGGTAGAGCTAGAGTGTGGAGTCGGGATAATGAATGCATGAGACAAATGTTGAACATCTCCACGGCACATGATACATCTCCACCAAGAATCACGAACATACCACATATAGGTAATCCATCATCCTCACATAAGAGTGGGACAAAATCCCCCATTATACAGTATCAGAGAAAGCGAAAATACTGGCAAGTCCATGAATGGGAAAATGCTTGCAAGTCCATGAATGATATCTACCGTATTAAGGCTATGCAATGCAAGGCATGAATACTGTCGGCCATACCAAGGCTATGTGATGCAAGGCATGAATGTTGTCGGCCATACCAAGGCTATGCAATACAAGACATGAATGCTATCGGCCATACCAAGGTTATGCCATGCAAGGCCTACGTATCCAAATTTCATATACTAAGGATGCATATGCAGAGGATGCAATGCAGTATACAATGCAAAAGAAATGATATGTCATATCCAGAGGATGCAATGCAAAGGAAATGTTAAAGCTGGAGTGTGTAGTCGGGATGATAGTACGTGGTATCGTAAGTTGTGGGGTTCATCACAAGGGACTTCAATTCAAACTAGTTCCATACCTAAATTTGGATAGTTAGACTCAATGTGGTAAACTCCTAATCTCAGGTTCGTCAGGCGCCCAACCGAAATCCAGGCCATTGCAAAGGTACACATAATGATTTGGTTGCACACCACCAGCCCGAGTGGATAGTGAATGAATGAATGAATGAGTCAAATTCCAAGTACATAACTCCTGCTCGGTAAATCTACATATCAATACCGTACATCTCTGGGATCATCACCAGGGTCTAGTACACTTAACACCATCTTACCACCCCATCTAAGCACACAATTAGGTAAGTAGAATAGACCTCACTATCCACCTACCAATATCAGGCCCAACTCGTTGATAGCGGACCCATTCCTCAAGCTGGGTCAGACTCAGTGTAGTCATTGCCCCTTCACTCGGGCAGGTAAGGCCACACCCCTTCCAACCTACCATAACATAGTGGGAGACGTGGCCAACTAGTATTCGGCCTTCATGCGCTCATGCATCTAATCAGTCTAGACATTGAAGCATCCATTGGCCACGGGGGTTTAGGTTCTTTCACCCATGGACATCCAAAGTGGACATGCTGAATCCTAAGCATTTCTGGTGTCCCATCTGACCATCCACGATAAGCCTGTGGATGCCACAACCCTGATGTCAATAGGGCGTCAAACAATCATGTAACAAAATTTGAGATGCATGAGTCATACCATCCAGTCATGCATCAAACCAGCGTATACCGCGCACTCATGTGGACAACTCCGTCTCTTAGGGAGTCCCATAAATAACTAGCCCAATGACACATGTTATGATCAATCACTCCTCATAACAAGCATGTAAATGATGCGTATGGGCATGTATCATGATGCTATACTAAGCATACTCTCAGTGTGTCCTACTAGACTAGGTACATTAGCATGACTATCAGATATAAACAATAATCAGCCCAAACACAAGAATAGCCAATGTGACGTGAGGGTCCATATATATAAGTGTCTTCAATAGCACACTGAGGCCATATACCTCTTATGAATACTTAACAAATGGCCACCAGGACTCCTATAACACGCACATACATAAGGTGTATAGGTTATGGTGGTACACATGTTCTAACATGTATCATCGTTATCATAGGCATCATTCAACATCAAATTTATCCTCATAACATGTATCATGTAATCATGTGCATAGAGTACATAACATATAGGGATTCGCATGCATCATCAATATCATGGCCATTGTCCAATGCTATCATTATACATGCCCTAGATATTAGTTATCTATCATGCATAAGGTTATCCTTACGTCCACCAACATCATTTATTTATCATTATCCACGCATCATGTAAAATATGGTTTTCTTATCCATATTGTCATCACGACAATCAATACGTGCATTATTATCACTTGGATATTAAGCATGGTGGTCAACTAGCATGTTTTGTCATCATGCATATAAATATATAATATCATCATCATTACCATGAGGATCATTTTCACTTCATGATTAACATAAGAAATGTTATAAGTAACATAAATAATTACTCATCCATCATCAATGCATATGCCATAATTCATCATCCGTTAAATCATATCTATCATTTCAACCAACAACATGGGGTCGTAAAGGTCAAGTGTGAGTCTCACTTGGTGAACTAATAGTCCAACCCAAGGGCATAAATGTCTAACCAGAATACTTTCAGTGGTGTGGATCTAGTTTCACAACTAAGTAGGCGCCACACATTCCACCAACTAGAAACAATGCACAATATCAAAATAAAGGAAAACATGCTAACATCTTTCATGTCATATATCATATTGGGCCTATTAGCCACGTACGCAATAAACCAAGAAAAAAACATAATTATCTAGTTTATACATTGTAAAATAGGTCTCTCTAACTGTGGTCCACTAGACTAGAGGTAGTATGAACGGTACGCTGCCCCAGTAGGCAATGGGCCTGCCCAATAGGCTCAAGGAAGGTTACCATTGTGGGTTTCTCACTCCCCAACAATTTCTCTTTGTGTTAGGCCCGCTTGGGCTTAGGATTGCATCATTTAGATGGGCCCAAGGCCACCTATGTCTTAAGAGAACATTTGGATAGCAAGATCTATCCACTAAACATTTTACAAGTTATAGAACACCCATTTACAAAACATGTTAGGTGGACCTCATTACATGAAAGGTAAGGGCCATATAAGATATCCCATACTAGATGACACACTTAAGGGTTTTAAACCCAACAATATCTAAGAGTTATTTTTCAGAGTTTAAATGTTGCATTAAATGTTTTGGGAAGGTGGTGGACCCTACCGACGTGGCCCCACATAAATTCTATGTAAAACAGATTTTTGACACTAGGTTGGTTCTGGGTCATTTTAGAGTCAAATTCATGATCACGTGGGGTCTACATATGGTAAAAGAAAATAACCACCTGGTAGTTCTATGTATGGGATTTACAAATTATATGGCAGGCCTCATTGGTTGGGTGAGTACAATTTACAGTGATGGCCTAAACACGGGTACTTGGAGAAACTGTCAAGAAACATAGTTTAGAATTAGTTTTGGTCCGATCTTGAGTACGTCCCATAATCACAGGGGACCACCTTTTAGTGTGCCATTAGGTGCCCTTAGTTGTACTATATATGTACTTAAAAAATTATAAGTCGGGACCAGCTGGTTGTGTACATGAAATATTTGGTATAGGGCCAAACATAGGCACTTTAATTTTCTGCACAACCATACCTGGCCCCATTTTGGGATCCACTCCTTGATCATGTGAGGTCTGATTTGGCCCAATTACAATACTATTTATCTATTCATTTGTAAGAACCTAACTCAAGTGTGCACGCCGTTCCTTTAGGTCCCACGGTCCTATCGATCGAATCCCGGTGACCCGCGATCTACGGATAGTGTTTATGGTCATCCTTAAGTTCGGTCACTTTGACCCTACTCGGATCAACCCAAAACCTATGCCATTGCATCCGGATTGGCGCCGCGGTTCCAACGCCACATCCTGTGCATGAAACTGACACGTACATCATAAGTTATGGGCCATGCTCGATATGCACCTTTGATGTGTGGATGGTAGACCCCACCCTAGCTCCACACATTTTCCCATGTGGTGTGGTGATGTCATGCCTATGCCTAGGGTTTCTCGAAAGCCTACAGCCCTATAGCTAGAGCCTACCCTACCTTATGAGCTTTGGTTATATCTCCCTAGCTAATGATTCATTTCTCTGTCCTAGGTGAGAGAGACAATCATTACTTTGCTTTTCTAGCTACAACTCCCTAAACCCTCTCTTTCCCTCTCATTTCTCTCTCACTCTCTCTTCTCTCCTCTTGCTAGCAAGCCCTTCAACGTCCCCACCCCTCCATATTTTCCAGCCATTTCTCTCCCAAATACCCTCTAATCCAACCTTCTTTAACCCATCTCACCCTTAGAATCATCTTCCTTAGAGCACGTAGATCTTGGTGGTGTAGCTTTGGAGTTTGATCTCTAAGGTGGGTTGCATGTAGTTTCAAATTTAGATTTCCTTGTCTCTTAGTTGTTCTTCATCCTTCCTTTCATTGTAGAGCTTGTGGGGCCCATCAAGTGATGGTGGTGACCCCAAGACTCCATGGATGTGGCTCATAACCCACCCTACATTTGCATGCATGTTTCATGCAAGGGGTCATTCTCCATGGACCCCTGGCTTCTTATTTCTTTAATCAGGTATATTTGGGTCATCTAGTCCCTTGATCCTTTGTGAAGATCTCCACCTCCACCATAGATCTCAAGTAGAAATCCTATGATCATGTAGATCTTGTATATCTTGTGATATTGGAATGTGTATGCATGTGTGATTAGGGGAAGAGACTCAATGTGGCGGAGACCCTTCCCTTGTGGCCGAACCTTTATTTTCCTTTATTGATAACCTTTTGATCATGAGTGTGTGGCTCACCTTGTGAACCAAAAATATCCAGACCGTCCATGGAGGGTGAATGTCCATGATAGTCCACCCTTGGACGTTTGGCCCTAAAATGCACCTATAAGGGCCACATGCAAAGGGGTTTAGATGATGGTAAAGATCTGAATGTTTATGGGGCCCTCTTGGGTGGTCTATACAATGATTTTCTTGAATTAAATCCCCTTTTAAATAGTGTTTATATTTATTTATTTTCAGTTATATGTTGTTGTCCAGAACTGTTTGGAAAGAGTTTTAGGTCATCTTGAGGCTAGTTTTTTAAACTTTTGGTGGGGTGTTTGGTCCCATGTAATACATGTTTCTTGAAGGCGTGGACCCCACCTATAAGCATACCAAATTTCATCCTCAACTAATCTCATTTGGGCCTCTAAAAGAGTGGGCCAATATGGGTGGACTGTCAGATTTTTTGTTGTACAGTCCAGCAACATTATCTCATAAAAACCTTAATTCAAAAATATTTCCATTGATGGTGGGCCACCTTTATGGACTCCCTCTTATTGTATACATGATGAGGGACCTTGTCCCTCAATTTGCAGAATTTTAGAGGTCCTAGACCTACTCCAATGAAGTACCCAAATTTAGGACAGCAATATGCATTGCAGAAATTTCTTCCATACCTTGCTGTCCTCTTTATGTTTACAGCAGATTTTGGGCCCCAGCCCACTAGACTTGTGCATGATTTTTGGGGCTCACCTCTAATGTATCTGGAGGCCTATTGGGCTATGTTTGTGGGGCCAACCAGCTAGACCAGCAAGCCTTACTGGACATCTATCATGGCTAGTCGTCCAACATGCTGGCCCACCATGATGTTTGTTTCATCCATGCTGTCCCCCATTTTGAGTGGCCAACGTGGAGGTTAGGTCCACCCTAGGTGGACGTCCCCTGTGGGACCCACCATAGGGATGTGCGGAACCCACCTTATTGAATGTATGTGGCCCAGGTCATCCAGGGCTTGGACCGCTCAGGCCTTTGGGTTGTTACTGGGCTTGTAGTTTAGCAACAAGCCCACATGTTTTGTGTGCCACCCCTTTTTCTTCATCTGGTGGGGCCCCCTTTAAATATTGCTAGCCCTTATAATAATGATTTTCACATATTGTAACAACTTTTTGGGCTTCAGCAGGCCCAAGTAGTTAGGTGGTCTGAAAATCCAGCAAGGGTCCCATATGAAGATTATTTTGACTGAAATTGCATTAGATGTGAGGCCCACCATATTGAGAAATCTGGGGTACATGATGCACACTTATATCTGGAATTTTCTTAGGCTTAATTAATGCATAGTTGGGCTACCTTTCGATGGTCTTTTGTGGACCCAAGTATAGACCAGATTTTGGGACTTCCTAGTGGGCCCAGTGTGGGTTAGGACGTCCCAGCTTGGCCCAGCCATATGTTGGGCGGACTTTCACCATTTTGATAGACTTATGGGCTGAGATAAGGGTGGATTGGGCCCTTGGTTGCCTACTTAAATTTGCTGGTTATTAGGCTGATGTAGTGGGGCCCATTTCACCTAACTTAAACTTAATTTTGGGTCATGTTTTTATACCCATGGGCTGCCCATTAAGTTCAACTAAATGTATGGGTCCTATGGCCATTGAGACTTAGGCATTGGGCCTTGATTTCCCTCTTTGGTCCCATGATTGTTGATGGTAGTATTAGCCCTTTCCTTATGCCTTTTTTGGGACTTGTGTATGTGGTTCGGATGTGGACCTTGGGCCTCGTAGCCGTATGGCTGTGGTTGGATGCCTTGGGGAAATGGTGGTTGAATGTCCCCCATTATGGGCCCCTCTAAGTGTGGTTGAATGCCCACCTTAGTCTCTTGTTAAGCTTATCTCTATATTATTTAGGCCCGCAACGTGTATGCTTAGTCTTGTGGGCTACCATAAGTAAATGGGCCCCCACTAGAGGTTGTATTCCTTATGAGAAATTGGTTAAGTACATAGACCCTTCATGGTTAGGTAGAGAGTTCATCTTCACCTCATTAGCACCCCTATTCATCTTCATGACCTACTCCCATACACATCATATGCATGCTTGGTTGAGGTATGATTGGCCATGGTTGTGTAATTGTGTAGGACATGTTGGTATCTCCCCGAGGGATGGAGTTTTCCTCTCTTGAGCATGATGGATGCTTGGGATTGATACGTGGGTGATTGTGTGATTTATGCATCTTACATTGCATTGCATGTGGGTATCCGCCCTTGCTTCATCAGGGCCTTAGCCTCTACAGGTATATCGTAGATGGTCGTGTGTGTACACTGGAAATGATACTTGAGCATTTGGGGCACATAGGATGTCCCTAGGTGAAAGCCCCTAAACCTTCACGATACCGAGGAGACGCCTCAAAGCCAAGATTGAGTGAAAATTATGAGCGCCCAAGTGCCTTATACCATTAGATCACAACTCCCACTGTTTCGAGGTCAGTTGAGATGGGGTTTGGCCTTATCCGCCTGAGTGAGGGGGCATAGCCATGCTGAGTCTGACCAGCTCATAAATGAGTCCGCTACCGTCGAGCCTCACTGGTAATTGGCTATTCACAGGCAGGTAGTGAGGTCTCCTATGCTCTTTTGACTGTGTGGGTGTTGGAGAGCGGCATTCATCCTACAGTGTACTTGACCTCGGTGGATTCCTTATGATGGAACTATACTTGATGTGTGAATTAGATATGAGGACTGGCATTACTTCGTATTGCATTGACATTAGCTGTATAAGCCTTATGTTACATCGCCTTAGTATGGTGCCCAATACTCATGTATTGCATTGCATAGCCCTGGGTACAGCTTACTGCATTCATAGCTTAGCCTCGGTACGGCTAGTATCATTCATGTTTCCTTCTACATTCTCCCTTGTCTTCTTCTGAGCACCATTGTCACACACCTTCACTTCCCTCCAAGCTTTCTATAAGCTTATGCATGATTAATGCGTGCAGGAGATCTTAGGTCGGCACTTTAGTGGTGGGACATTAGATTGGTGCGAGCTGAGGACTAGTCGCAGACCTTTCTTTCCCTTTCTGATATTATGTATTTCCCTTTAAGTCTCATGTACCTATAAAGTTTTAATTCTTAGAGGATTTTACAATGTGTTTCTTGTGGTTACGTTTCTGAGATTTACTTGCTATGATCTTGGGTATGCTCGATTAAATCGGATTTATGATATAGAAATCCTCCTTGTAGGATCCCAGGATCGGAACCTATCTCAGGATCCGAGAATGGGGTACTACAGAGGCTGTTGCGGCCAGAACCACCTATCAGGTTCCTTGTGAGTCTGGTCACCAAGTCCGGGGTGTGACAGGAGTTGGTATCAAAGCATAACAAGTAATCACGGACATAACTTGGGAAAACATTACATGTCTGCTGTGAGCTTAGGACAAGTCATGTCCCAAGTGCGTTTCCCGTGTTTCCTTTTGAGCCTTCGAGGATTCTCATCTTAAGGTGCCCATCACCTTTGTTCTTGTGTAGGTGATGTCACCTAAGCGAGGTGCCCGTGGCTGTGGTACCCATGGCCGTGGTTCTCATTCTGCTCTAGCGACCCGATCAACCCGAGCACATCCTGCTCCACCCATTGTGGACCCTAATCCTGATCCTATACTTGAGATTGTGATTCCACCCCCAATGGCACCTGTTCCCCCACTTGAGCCTGCTATTCCAGTTCCGGAGGCTCCTACCGCATTCATGCATCCGCCTGAGGCTAGTGCCACCCCTATTTTCCTGACAGTTCCTATAGGGATTGAACATTTTTAGTAGTCGATGCAGGCCGTCACAACTGCCTTGCAGACCCATCAACCTGCCGTTGAGGTTTTTGAGCAGTCTAACCTGCTGCGAGCGAGCATGATATTCCACGAGTTCTGGCAGCATGATCCCCCGAGGTTCAGGGGTGAGCCTGACCCTTCTACCGTTGAGTTATGGCGCACTGAGGTAGAGAGGATATTCAACACCATGCAGTGTCCGAGCGAGCAGAGAGTCTCATTAGCCATTTTCCTTCTGCAGGGTGAGGCTTGACAATGGTGGTCATCAGTATCGAGGATGGTTGGGCCGGATTTTATTTGGACTTGGGAGGAATTTGTGGTCCGTTTCGACCAGAAGTTCTTCCCCGAGCATGTTCGTGATCAGTGGGCTATGGAGTTCGAGACTCTAGTCCGAGGAGATATGACAGTGTCTCAGTATTAGGCCCGTTTTGTAGCACTTTCCAATTCTCTCCCTATCTCGCCGATGATAAGAAGAGGTGGGCTCACCATTTCCAGAACAGTTTGCGTCCCGCTCTCCATAGTCGCGTGATAGGGCATTGCTTGACGACGTTTGATCAGGTCATTCACAGAGCATTGGTATACTTGGAGGACTAGGCCATATCCTAGAGGAACCGAGATCAGAGTTTTGGCGGAGACCGAAAGAGGAGGGCACCTTCCGACAACTCCAGACAGCACCGTTAGCAGAGGCAGAGAGGCAGACTGAGTTTAGGCAGTCCGAGCGTAATCAGAGCATCATCATCAGCGCAGCCCGTCGCTCCTTCCTCCAGGCTATTTTTTGGTGTTTGTTATGGATGTGGGCAGACAGCGCATCGAAGGCATGATTTCCCTCTCCCCTTGCAGTTGCAGAGGCCACCATAGTTGTCTCCTCCCCATCCTCCTCAACAACAGTAGCATCAGCAGCGAGCACAACATCAGGTTCCCGCTCCTAAGCCTCCTCAGTAGCAGAAGCAGCCAGGTAGCCTCCTCAGTGGCCACAGTAGCAGTAGAGACAGCAGTAGCATAGGGGACATGTACCTCCCCCATAGGCCCTGGGTCGAGTATATATTACCACACAACAAGTGCAGAGTCAAGATCCACAGTCTTCAGGCATGCTTCCTTTGCCAGCTCAGGGCAGATTATATTCCGCGCAGCTAGCGCAGGGCCAAGACCTGTAGTCTTCTTCCGTGTAGTTGTCAAGGGTATTCTCCTTATTTCTGCTTGTGTTGCTCATGTTCTGTTTGATTCTGGTGCTTCCCATTCTTTCATGGCCGAGGAGTTTTGCAGATCAATAGGTATTCCATCGGAGTCTGTGTCTGAGGCTTTGGCCGATTCGATTCTCTTAGGAAAGTCCGTCGTTTTGTGTCGTTGTTGCCCTTCTTGCCCGGTTTTAGTTGGTGATATGTTCTTGCCCGCCAATTTGTTTGTATTACCGATGATGGAGTTCGATGTTATCCTGGGTATGGATTGGCTTGCTAAGTATTATGCTACCTTGGACTCTGTCATGAGAATAGTCACATTTCAAATTCCCAGCTTGCCAGTGTTCCAGTTTGTTGCTGAGCCCAGAGGAGAGCCGTTGTCCAGTTTGTTGGCTTGTATTGTCGAGAAGTCTGTGGCAGGGTGTATTGAGCAGCTGCCAGTAGTTTGTGACTTCCCTTATGTGTTCTAGGAGATCCCGAGTTTACCGCCGTGTCGGTAGATTGAGTTTCAGATATATTTGGTGCCTGGTACCTCACCTATCTCGAAGGCCCCCTACTGGATGACACCGATGGAGTTGTGGGAACTGGAGGAGCAGTTGGATGAGCTCAGGGAGTTGGGTTTTATTCGTCCCAACAGTTCGTTGTGCGGAGCCCTGGTATTGTTTGTGAAGAAGAAGGATGGCTCGTTGAGGCTCTGTGTGGATTACCGCGAGCTGAATAAGTTCAATATTAAGAACCGATACCCGCTTCCCAAGATTGATGATTTGTTCGGCCAACTGTAGGGTGCATAGTTTTTTTCCAAGATAGACTTGCACTTCGATTACCATCAGATTCGGGTCCGAGAGGAGGACATACCGAAGACATCATTCCAGACTTGCTACGGTCACTTTGAGTTTCTGGTTATGTCGTTCGGACTGACCAATGCACCCACTGTGTTTATGCAGCTGATGAACGAGGTCTTCCGGCCCTTCCTCAATCAGTTCATGGTTGTGTTTATTGATGATATTTTGGTGTATTCGAGGACCTGAGAGGACCATGTGATGCATTTGTAGGTTGTGCTTGAGACCCTCCATGCCCACCAGCTGTATGTGAAGCTGGAGAAGTGCGAGATCTGGCAGGAGGAGGTGAAGTTCCTCGGTCATGTGGTGGCGAGTGAGGGTGTCGCTGTGGACCCCTCGAAGGATGATGCAGTGTGTTAGTAGGGCCAGTGTAACGACTCAGAAAATTCCATACAAAGACCCGAGTACCACCTCAGGTAGAAATCACTCAGGATCAAATCCTTTAGGAATTAGGCAAAAATTAACTAAGTGCTAAACTAGATTAGCTACGAAATTCACTTGATCCACTTTAAATATGATCTATAAGATCCAAAACTTGTAGAATCATTGACGCTAGGTTACCCTGAAATCTAGGATCAATCTCATTATCCAATGGTCTTGGGAGCACATTAAAACTCCGTATCGGATCTGGACCGCACGTCAAAAGTCTGAATAATACGAAGTTATATAATTAGGACCGCCTTGCTGAGCTTAACAACCATCTCAGAAATCAAATCCAAATAGTGTCCCGGGGCTATTCGCTTGAGCCCGGAGTGAAGTGTGTGAGAAAACGTGGTTTTCTTTAGAAATTAAATCTAATTTAAGTAATCTGAGACTTGTCGCTTGCGGGCCTAATATAAGCAATCAGACCGTCAGAATCTGACCCAAATTCACCCTTAGATCAGGAGAAATTTCATACACATGGCAATGTACTTGTAACCCTGATAGAGTTCCGGTGACCGCTGAACTGAAACTGGTCCGCTACATCTGATCTAGAAACCCGATTGGAACGAAAACTTAACTCGACCTAGATCCATGGTCAGGGAGCTTAAGTCCGACCTTTGGCTCAAGGGGGGCTCCGGAAGTGCTCCGGAAGAGCCAGAGACAGCACCTTCAGCACTTATGGCCTTCGAGATTATTGCACATGTCTAAGGTACTCCTGTCTTCGTATTAGTGAACATTGGGTCCACTACCTCCATCATTTCATGTGCAGCAGTTAAGCGTCTAGCTTTACATACTACTCCCACGAAGGGAGTGAGACTCACTACTACTATTGGGACTTTTTCGGATGTCACACGGACGTGTGAGGGTTACTCAGTAGATTTGGGTAGCAGGACAATATTCGTTGACCTTATTGTCGCTCCACTATGGCACTACGACATTATCCTCGGTATAGACTGGCTTACCGAGATGAAGGCAGAGATTGATTAAGATAATCGGGTCGTAACAGCCAACGGACCTGACGGCACAGTCTTTACTTTTCCAATGCAGGTTTGTTGGCCATCTCGTGTTGGATGTTACGCCGCTTTACTAGAGCATGTTGATGGGTCGACGTTAAGGAACATGCCAGTAGTTCGGGAATTTGAGGATGTGTTCAGGAAGATCCCTGGATTACCTCCTCGGCGCGAGATCGATTTTACTATAAATCTTGGGCCTGGTCCGACCCCCATTTCATTACCTATGTATCGAATGCCTCCATGTGAGATGGAGGAACTAAGGAAACAGATTGATAAGCTAGTAGAGAAGGGCTTCAAGCAACCCAGTGCATCTCCTTGGGGGGCACTTGCGTTGTTTGTCAAGAAGAAAGATGGGTCGCTACGATTATGTATTGATTATTGCAGGTTGAACCAATTGACCGTGAAGAACAAGTATCCTTTGTCCAGGATAGATGATTTGTTTGATCAGTTGAAAGGGGCGAGATACTTCTCGAAGATTGATCTACAGTCAGGGTATCATCAGTTGCGCGTCAGGGATGAGGACGTGTAGAAGACGGCCTTCAGGACCAGCTTTGGGCATTACAAGTTTCTCGTGATGTCATTCGGTCTTATGAATGCACCGGCCGTGTTCATGGATTTGATAAACCAGGTATTTCGGTTATTTCTATACCGATTTGTCATCGTGTTTATCGATGACATCCTGATATACTCTGCGAGTCGGGAAGAGCATGAGGAACACCTATGAGCCATCTTGGATACTCTGAAGAAGAACTAGTTGTTCGCACAGTACAAGAAATGTGACTTCTGGAAAGAGGAAGTCAAGTTCCCGAGACATGTGGTGTCCAAGGAAGGGATAGCTGTGGACCTTGCTAACGTAGCCGCGGTTCAGGACTGGAAGCAACCTGGTTCGGTTACTGAAGTGAGGAGTTTTCTAGGCCTGATAGGCTATTACTGACGCTTCATTCGAGACTTCTCAAAGATAGCCAGACCTATGTCTTAGTTAACTAAAAAGGATCTAAAGTTTGCCTAGAATGAGAAGGCGAAAGCAGCTTTTAAGGAGCTGAAGGATAGACTGACGTCCACCCCTGTGCTAGTATTGCCAGAGTAAGGGGTCAAGTATACAATTTATACCGACGCGTCTCGAGTTGGTTTGGGTTGTGTCCTTATGCAGAAGGACAAGGTGATTGCATATGCCTCGAGACAGTTAAGGAAACATGAGGAGAATTACCCTGCGTATGACCTCGAGTTAGCAGCGATCATATTTGCATTAAAACTCTGGAGATGTTACCTCTACGGAGAGGAGTTCGAGCTTTTCTGCGACCACAAGAGCCTTCGCTATATATTCACTCAACGGGACCTGAATATGAGGTAGCGTCGATGGATGGAAACCTTGAAGGACTTCAAGTTCGAGGTCTCCTACAATCCTGGCAAAGCCAACCTTGTGGCAGACGCGTTAAGCAGCAAGAAGGCTATAACATTTATAGCTCCGCTAATGATAGCCGAGTGGGATATGGTAGAGTTCGTATGGGACTTCGAGCAGAAACTCACCGTGAATGAGCCATTTAAGTGTTTACGCACATTCTGGTGCGATCACTTATTGATGACAGGATTATCGAGGCCCAGAAGAGCGATGTGCGATTGTCTGAGCTTCGAGAGCAAGCTAGCGATGACGAGAACTTCGAGTGGTGAGTTGGCATAGATGGGGGCCTACGATATCATGGCCGCCTATGCATCCCAGATATTCATGACTTGAGGCAAGAGATTCTTGAGGCTGCCCACAAATCGAAGCTTGCGATGCATCCTGGTAGCACGAAGATGTATCAGGACCTGAAGAGGTCATATTGGTGGGACAATATGAAGGCTCATATAGCAGAATATGTCTCCCGTTGTCTAACGTGACAGCAGGTCAAGGCTGAACATCGTTGACCACCTGGACTGCTTTAGTCCATGCCCATAGCTGAATGGAAGTGGGACTTCATCTCTATGGATTTCATATCGGGGCTGCCGAAGACGAGGAAGGGACGTGATTCCATCTGGGTGATCGTCGACCAGTTGACAAAGTCAGCTCATTTCCTTCTGATCAGAGTTTTGAACTTTGCAGATGAGTTGGCCAGATTGTACATTAAGGAGATAGTGCGTCTGCATGGAGTTCTCTTGGAGATTGTGTCGGATAGAGACACGCGATTCACATCTATCTTCTTGACTCGTATCCAGGAAGCGATGGGTGTGAAGTTGAAGTTCGGTACCACGTTCCACCCACAGACTGATGGGCAGACGGAGAGGGTGAATCAGATTTTAGAGGATATGGGCTTGTGTTTTGGACTTCAAGGACAGTTGGGATGACTGCCTCCCTTATGCAGAATTCGCCTACAATAACAGCTTTCAGGCGAGTATTGGTATGGCTCCTTACGAGGCCTTGTAAGAGCGCCCTTGCCGAGCACTGTATTGCTCGGCAAAGGTTAGCGAATGCAGTTTGATTAGCCCAGAGTTAGTACAAGCGACCTCAGAGAGGATTGACATTATCAGGCGTCGACTTCTTACAGCGCAGAGCAGACAGAAGAGCTACGTCGATACGAGACGGCGACTGCTTGAGTTTGAGGTTGGAGACCATGTATTCCTCCAAGTTTCCACCATGAAGGGAGTCCTTCATTTTGGCAAGAAAGGGAAGCTCACGCTGCAGTTCATTGGCCCATTCCAGATATTAGACCAAGTGGGTGTGGTAGCATACCATCTCGCTTTGCCCACACCACTTGCCAGCGTGCACAACGTATTTCATGTTTCTATGCTAAAGAAGTACGTTCCTGATCCTTCCCATATAATCAAATGGGAGCAAGTACAATTGAGCGAGAAGGAGCAGGTGTTGCATAGCAAGGTCATCCCACTTGTAAAAGTATTGTGGGCATATCATACTGAGGAAGAGGCTACTTAGGAGACAGAGGCCGAGGTCAGAAAGAACTACCCTCAGATTCTCATGGAGTACGAAAAGGTACTAATTTCGAGGATAAATTTTTTCTTTAAGGGGGGTAGATTGTAACGACTCGGAAAATTCCATACAAAGACCCGAGTACCACCTCAGGTAAAAATCACTCAGGATCAAATCCTTTAGGAATTAGGCAAAAATTAACTAAGTGTTAAACTAGATTAGATACGAAATCCGCTTGATCCACTTTAAATATGATCTGCAAGAGCCAAAACTTGTAGAATCATTGACGCTAGGTTACCCTGAAATCTAGGATCAATCTCATTATCCAGTTGCTCTCAGGAGCACATTGAAACTCCGTATCGGATCTGGACCGCACGTCGAAAGTCTGAATAATACGAAGTTATATAATTAGGACCGCCTTGCTGGGCTTGACAACCATCTCGGAAATCAAATTCAGATAGTGTCCCGGGGCTATTCACTTGAGCCCGGAGTGAAGTGTGTGAGAAAACGTGGTTTTCATTAGAAATTAAATCTAATTTAAGTAATCTGAGACTTGTCCCTTGCGGGCCTGATATAAGCAATCAGACCGTCAGAATCTGACCCAAATACACCCTCGGATCAGGAGAAATTTCATACACATGG
Source organism: Magnolia changhungtana (assembly GCA_030180095.1). Classification (NCBI taxonomy): domain Eukaryota; kingdom Viridiplantae; phylum Streptophyta; class Magnoliopsida; order Magnoliales; family Magnoliaceae; genus Magnolia; species Magnolia changhungtana. Next base: position 10,623,814 of record JASAUF010000259.1, read on the forward strand.
CAGTGTACTTGTAACCCTGATCGAGTTCTGGTGACCGTTGAACTGAAACTAGTCCGCCACATGTGATCTAGAAACCCGATTGGAACGAAACTTAACTCAACCTAGATCCATGGTCAAGGAGCTTAAGTCTGACCTTTGGCTCAAGGGGGGCTCCGGAAGTGCTCCGTTGAGCTGAAATAGATGTTATTTGGCTATAACCTAAGTATACCTTGGCCTTAAGGCCATTTTCATCAGTTTTAGGCCTATATAAGGACCTTAAACCCTCTCTCATTCACTCCATACGAATTTGGGAAAAACCTTAGGAGAGAGAAGAGAGTAAAGAGAGAGAAAGTGAGAGTGAAGTTGGAATCACTCTTGGGAATCGATCCCTGCCATTCTACGTGCCGATCCATCACTGCCGTATCGCTTTTCTGGCGATTCTGATTCCATTTTCGGGTAAGAAAACCTAACCCTAATCAGTTCTAGAGATTCAACTAGTGGAAGTGATGAAATAGCTAACCTATTTCATGCCATAGGTTGCCGTTCTACCATTAATAAAGACTTAGTGTTTAAACTGAGTCCATTACTCGCTTCTACGGCATAAGGTACGGACTATAGACATTTAGGTTATGGTTTTCAATGCTTTTAATGTCGAATAATGATAGATTCATGATCTAGGTGTTATTTCACATGCAAAATATGATGTTAGATTTACGATTCAGTTATGTATGTAATTTATGGTGTATAGTGTATCTGTATATTTATAGAAAATACTGTATACGTACAAAATATGAAAGTGTGTTTGCCATGATTAATTACTGTGTATATATGCTAGATATAGGTGTAATAACTACTTGACAAAAGTATTCGCCCTAGTACATGTTTTAGCCAACATGCGTTATGTGTGTTAATAAGTGTATTATAAGTGTTTGTGAAAATGCTTGTATGAGTAAGTATTTAGATGATAGTACTTTAGGCGGGTGTTAAGATAGGATTTTCAACTACCTTAGAGATATGTATGATTTCCTTCATGCAAGTTGTTTAATTTAATTACTTACTTATGAAATGTATGTGTTTGTATTTCCTACTTACATTGTACTTTATAACATGCTTGTTAACATGTTTGAATTACTTTGTTAATTCTTCTTTGACTACTCCACATGCTTACTGATTAAGGATTGAATGTGTTTGGGACTACAGAATAGTCCAGGCAATCAGTAACAGGCTTTGAGTTTGTGGCTGAGATTCATTTGCCACGTAGGACGTGTTTGACAAACCTGAGTAGTATGTTGGTCGTCGACAGTGGTTAGGCCACACGAAGTGCTTATGCACTTCATGTCAATCGATACAATGTGCGCTCGTATTAGTCGAGCTCGCTAAGTAACCCGATTGGCCTATTGTATGTTCACCATGTATGGACGCTATTGTTTGAACCTAAGGTACCGAACTCACCAATGAAACCCCATTAACTTTGGTACCTCGATCTACTAAGACTCATGATCCAGACATGGTGGTATGGGACATTGTGGTCTAGCTGTCAGCCTACGCTGGGGCAACGAGTCCACCCGTAGTGACTAGTGAGCAACCAGAGCTCGTGAGCCGAATACGGTAGTATGGGACACTGTATTCGAGCTGTCGGCTTACACTGATTTGGTGACGAGCCATTTGTAGTGACCTCAAGCATACTCTAAACTTGCATAGAGGCGACAACCCTTTCCATAGTAATCAGAGTATACACTAGGCCTGTACTAATTTTGTGATAAGCCCTTTACAGTGGCCTAAAACTGCAATATCGTATGAGATTTACTAGGACTGACGACCCTAGAATGGATCCTTGTTTGGGAATGATATAAGGGAGGTATCTTAGTTTCCCAATCCTACTGTATAAAAAGGACTAATAAGAACTTGGTAATCATATGCATGCACTGCATTACGCGTGCGTTCATCCGCAGCAGGTCAAGCACTGAGGCAGTGTTGTTCATGCACGAACGTGAGATGAAGTCGCTGAGGGAGCGTAGGTGAGGGCATGCATCATACATTCATACCATTTTTGCATTAACAAGAGTACTTAGGGATGTGTGATTTACTGCTTTATCATTACTACTTGATTAAATTGATAACATGTTAACTTTTACTCTATGATTTCACTGAGTTAATCACTCACTCCCACGTTACGGGATGGTGTTTTAAACACCAACCAGACTCTGTCTTGATTTCAGATGATGGCGTGACCCCTGAGGTGGAGCCTGACTACTACGATGATCAGGACGAATTCTCTTATATGCAGTTCTCCGGTAGCTTCACTTAGGCTATCCAGATTGACGGGGCTACAGGGATTATCATTATAGTTGTACTATTTTGATATTTTGATATTTGAGACTATTACATGTATATGGTGACTCAATGATGTATTTATACTCTGGAGACCGATCGTGACCTTTGACTTATATACGTGTATTTATATCTTTCAGTCTTCCGCTTGCATTTTACAACTTGATCTGGAGTATGAATTACTGTTTTGGTATAATCCCACTCATGATTATTGCACTAATACAGACAACATCGAATCATAAGCATATATGTTACATAAGTGATGTTTTGAAACTCGGGAGTTGAGTTGTTGCTCGACCCTCTATTTTCAGGGCGTTACAGCTAGCACACGAACGTGTCCGAGATCCGTAGTTTCCTTAGTCTGGGGGGACACTATCAATGATTCATTGAGGGTTTCTCTCGTGTTACAACACCGCTGACCCGGTTGACTTGGAAGGGCACTGAGTTTGTCTAGAGTGATGCATGCGAGGAGGCATTTATGGAGTTGAAGGACCGCCTCACGTCCGCTCCTGTCCTCACTCTTCCTGATGGGAGTGATGGTTTTGTTGTGTTTACTGATGCTTCCAAAGTTGGCTTAAGTGTTGTCCTGATGTAGCACGGGAAGCCTGTAGCATATGCCTTGTGCCAGCTCAAGGTCCACGAGCTGAACTACCCCACTCATGATCTGGAGCTAGCAGCAGTTGTCTTCGTACTGAAGGTGTGGAGGCATTATCTTTATGGGGTTAGGTTCGAGCTCTTCTCGGACCATAAGAGCTTGAAGTATTTGTTTTCACAGTCCGAGTTGAACATGCAATAAAGGCGATGATGGAATTGTTAAAGGATTATGACTTCGACCTTCAGTACCACCTAGGTAAGGTGAACGTGGTGGCGGATGCGCTCAGCCATCAGCCATAAGGCCTGGTGGCACAAACGATAGTTCGAGAGTGGCAAATGCTCGAGGATGTTTCAGAGTTCAACTTTGAGTTCAGTCTGTATTCTTCCATGGTTCAGCTTTCGAGCTTGTTGATTCAATCCTCTTTGGTTGTTAGGGTGATCAAGGCTCAAAAGACGGATGAATCACTTTAAGAGTACCGAGCAGAGGTAGCATCCGTGAAGTAGTCATACTAACAGATTAGTTTCGACGGTGGATTACGCTTTAGAGGCCGATTGTGTGTCTCGGATGTACCAGAGTTGCGTCGTGATCTAATGACCGAGGCACATCAATTGAGACTTACCATTCACTGGGCTCCACAAAGATGTACAGAGATATGAGGAGGTAATATTTTTGTTCGGGGATGAAACGCCTTCATGGCACTATAAGAAAAATGGGCAAAGGCTACGGACTAGATCCGTAGCAAAAGGGCTTTTGCTACGGATCTAGTCCGTATCACGTCCGTCGCAATTGGTGGGGTAGCTAAAAGTCTAGCTACGGACAATATCCGTAGCAATAGATACAATTAGCTACGGATCTTTTCCGTAGCAATAGAGACCATTAGCTACGGATAATATCCGTAGCAATATACAACAATAGCTACGGATTATATCTGTAGCAATAGATACTAATAGCTACGGATAATATCTGTAGCAATATACACCAATAGCTACGGATTATATCCGTAGCAATAGATACCAATATCTACGGTATTTACAGCACTACATACGGAGAGCTACGAATATAATCCGTAGCTATAAATACCAATAGCTACGGATATACCAATAGCTACGGATATAATCCGTAGCAATAGATAGCAATAGCTACACCGAAAAGCTGTAGCTTTGCTACTGATTAGATTTCGTAGCTATTTTCCCTGTTTCCATTGCAAGAACCTGCTATGATTGATAACTCATCTAAGCTTTAATGCAATCAGAGAAAAAAAAATGATGCATTTATTACAATAGCAATCAAATCTACAATGCATCCTACATTCACATTTCTAAATAAACAATACTTCACTTTGCTCAACCTATCAAAAGAATTACAACTAAGGCGTGCCCTCATGCATTAAATAATGCTCGCGCTTTTACAGAATTTTCTTTCTTCAGACGGTCAAGTTCAGCAAACACAGAAGATACAGACTTCTTCTTTCCTTGAAACTGCATATGTAACTTCAGAGACTTCGACACAAGATCACTTTCAAGTTTTAAAATCCTTCCCTTGAGAAAATGAATTTCATCATCCACTGACTTCTTTAGCTTGTCAGCCTGTATAAAACAACAATTGTAGACACAATCAAACAAGCATGCCTTTGTAAACATCTCAAAAGGAAAAAAGACTAAAAAAAAAAAAAAAAAGAGCTGGGAAAAAACAATTATATATAAAGAAATAACCTACAAATCTTCTAAACTATAGCAAAATCCATAGGTTAAGTTATCGATTATAAGTTTAGGTTATAAGTTATAGATTACAGTTTAGTTTATAGGTTTAGGAAATCGGGTTCGGGTTCAGGATCGGGTTTAGGTTTGGGTTTTCAAGTTTAGGTTTAGGTTTAGGTTAGGGAGTTGAGATTAGGATTAGGTGTAGGTTTAGGTTTAGGGAGTTGAGAATACATTTAGGTTAAGGTTTAGGGAATTGAAAATAGGTTAAGGTTTAGGTTTAGGAAATCGGGTTTAGGTTTGGGTTTTCAAGTTTAGGTTTAGGTTTAGGTTAGGGAGTTGAGATTAAGATTAGGCGTAGGTTTAGGTTTAGGATTTGAGAATACATTTAGGTTAAGGTTTAGGGAATTGAGAATAGGTTAAGGTTTAGGTTTAGGAAATCGGGTTCAGGTTCAAGATCGGCTTTAGCTTTGGGTTTTCAAGTTTAGGTTTAGGTTTAGGTTAGAGAGTTGAGATTAGGATTAGGTGTAGGTTTAGGTTTAGGATTTGAGAATACATTTAGGTTAAGGTTTAGGGAATTGAGAATAGGTTAAGGTTTAAGTTTAAGAAATTGGATTCGGGCCCTGGATCGGGTTTAAGTTTGGGTTTTCAAGTTAAGTTTGGGTTTTCAAGTTTAGGTTTAAGTTTGGGTTTTCAAGTTTAGGTTAAGGTTTAGGTTTAGGTTATAGGCTTTTGGATTTGAGAATGGGTTCGGGTTTAGGCTATAGGCTTTGGTTTTGGTTTAGGTTATAGGTTTTGGTTTAGGTTATAGGTTATAGGTTTAGGTTTAGGTTTTGATTTAGGTTATAGGTTATATGTTTAGGTTAAGGTTTAGGTTTAGGTTATAGGTTTATGCTATAGGTTTTGGTTTTGCTTTAGGTTATAGGTTTATGCTATAGGTTTTTGTTTAGCTTTAGGTTATAGGTTTTGGTTTAGGATATAGGTTATAGGTTTAGGTTATAGGATTTGAGAATGGGTTATGGTTTAGGTTTTGGAAATTGGGTTCGAGTTCGGGATTGGGTTTTAGATTGGGTTTTCAAGTTTAGGTTTAGGTTTAGGTTAGAGAGTTGAGATTAGGTTGGGTTTTCAAGTTTAAGTTTAAGTTTGGGTTTTCAAGTTTAGGTTAAGGTTTAGGTTTAGGTTATAGGTTTTTGGATTTGAGAATGGGTTCGGGTTTAGGCTATAGGTTTTGGTTTTGGTTTAGGTTATAGGTTTTGGTTTAGGTTATAGGTTATAAGTTTAGGTTTAGGTTTTGATTTAGGTTGTAGGTTATAGGTTTAGGTTATAGGTTTATGCTATAGGTTTTGGTTTGCTTTAGGTTATAGGTTTATGCTATAGGTTTTGGTTTTGCTTTAGGTTATAGGTTTATGCTATAGGTTTTGGTTTTGCTTTAGGTTATAGGTTTTGGTTTAGGATATAGGTTATAGGTTTAGGTTATAGGATTTGAGAATGGGTTATGGTTTAGGTTTTGGAAATTGGGTTCGTGTTCGGGATTGGGTTTTAGATTGGGTTTTCAAGTTTAGGTTTAGGTTTAGGTTAGGGAGTTGAGATTAGGTTGGGTTTTCAAGTTTAGGTTTAAGTTTGGGTTTTCAAGTTTAGGTTAAGGTTTAGGTTTAGGTTATAGGTTTTTGGATTTGAGAATGGGTTCGGGTTTAGGCTATAGGCTTTGGTTTTGTTTTAGGTTATAGGTTTTGGTTTAGGTTATAGGTTATAGGTTTTGATTTAGGTTATAGGTTATATGTTTAGGTTTAGGTTTAGGTTATAGGTTTATGCTATAGGTTTTGGTTTTGCTTTAGGTTATAGGTTTATGCTATAGGTTTTGGTTTAGCTTTAGGTTATAGGTTTTGGTTTAGGATATAGGTTATAGGTTTAGGTTATAGGATTTGAGAATGGGTTATGGTTTAGGTTTTGGAAATCGGGTTCAGGTTCGGGATTGGGTTTTAGATTGGGTTTTCAAGTTTAGGTTTAGGTTTAGGTTAGAGAGTTGAGATTAGGTTGGGTTTTCAAGTTTAAGTTTAAGTTTGGGTTTTCAAGTTTAGGTTAAGGTTTAGGTTTAGGTTATAGGTTTTTGGATTTGAGAATGGGTTCGGGTTTAGGCTATAGGTTTTGGTTTTGGTTTAGGTTATAGGTTTTGGTTTAGGTTATAGGTTATAAGTTTAGGTTTAGGTTTTGATTTAGGTTGTAGGTTATAGGTTTAGGTTAAGGTTTAGGTTTAGGTTATAGGTTTTGATTTAGGTTTAGGCTATAGGTTTTGGATTTGGTTTAGGTTATAGGTTTTGGTTTAGGTTATAGGTTAGAGGTTTAGGTTATAGGATTTGAGAATGGGTTCCTAGGTTTAGGTTATAGGTTTTGGTTTTGGTTTAGGTTATAGGTTTTGGTTTAGGTTTCGGTTTAGGTTATAGGTTTTGGGATTTGAGAATGGGTTCGGGTTTAGGTTATAGGTTTTGGTTTTGGTTTAAGTTATAGGTCTTGGGATTTGAGAATGGGTTCGGGTTTAGACTATAGGTTTTGGTTTTGGTTTAGGTTATAGGTTATATGTTTAGGTTAAGGTTTAGGTTTAGGTTATAGGTTTTGATTTAGGTTTAGGCTATAGGTTTTGGTTTTGGTCTAGGTTATAGGTTTTGGTTTAGGATATAGGTTATAGGTTTAGGTTATAGGATTTGAGAATGGGTTATGGTTTAGGTTTTGGAAATCGGGTTCAGGTTCGGGATTGGGTTTTAGATTGGGTTTTCAAGTTTAGGTTTAGGTTTAGGTTAGGGAGTTGAGATTAGGTTGGGTTTTCAAGTTTAGGTTAAGGTTTAGGTTTAGGTTATGGGAAAGAGTGGGTTTCTATCAAGAACACATACACAATTTCATAGATCAAGCAAGTTAAATAAAATAGGAACAGAATAACCACTGCAAGTACCTCATTTTCCAATTTTTTCCTCTCAACATTTGCATCGCTAATTTTATGTTGAAGCTTCTGTTGCTCCTTGACAATGGCACTGATCTCAGCATCACATTCTTCCATCTTTGAACGACTCAAATTGAGCTCAGATTGGGCTTGATCATATTCCTTCTTTATGGAACTAACCTGCAATAGGAAAGGCAATAAAGACACGTGCATTTTATGTTCAACAAAAAGGGTTAGATTGTAAGTTTAAGTACCTTGCTTGTAAGGTTATCTACTTCTACAGTGAGGCTGTTTATCTGTGTCTGTAAAGAAACCAATTGATTTTTCAGGGAAGCATGCTCTTGAATGACTGCGTCCTTCTCCATAATGAGCCTCTCTCTTTCATTTTCAAAGTCATAAATCCTTTCACAATTGAATGCATCGAAATTTAAAAATAAACATGTGCAAGAATGCACCAATTACAATAAGAAGTGTGTGCAAGAATGCACCTTGTTGTCTATTGAAGATGGAATTGAATCGGTCTCGTTTTTGTTGGGATTTCTTTTGCCTACGCTGATGCTCAAATGCGAGACACATCCCATGGAAATATCTGCAGTTCCAGATCAAACCTATAAATCAACAGCAAAATAGAAGTGCAGTTTGGGTAGGTAAACTAAAGCTAGTTGGTCACTAGTTCCCTTTTCAACGTCCAGCTAAACAAAAGCAATCAATCATCGTGAAAAAAACAGAACGAAAACCTAAATCGAATGACTGCATTGGATTATGCAATTGGAATTAAAAACCCAAAAATCCAAAATAAACCCAAATCAATTTCCTAGTGATTTTGGTAGATTCCGCTTGGATAAAGCTTTTGTAGTGGCAATAATCCATTTGCAACCTGAAAATCAAAAGACGAGTATGGACTCAAATCTACAGTATGAATTGATTCATCCTACAATGAGGTCCAGGATCTTTGGATTGATGTATGCATATGCTGCATACATGGTGGATGAATCACCATGACTTGAGGAAGTTTAGGGAATGATCAAGAAAAGCAGATAGGATAGTCTCGAACCATGTAATGCTTATTAAAGAGAAACAGAAAAGGCTTTCTCACCACCATATCTCCCAAGGATTTATTGCATATTGGACAAGGTGTAGTGACTACATGTGTGCACCTGAACACAATGCAAAAGGAGAACAGGAGTTGAGTTCATGCATCATACTCCACTTCCCAATAAATGGGAAAAAGGAAAGAACAAGGTGGAAACTCACACATAATGCAATTTGAAATCAAAGAAAAGAAGAGATGGGCAGACCCGAAAACAAGCTGAATGCATGAAATGGCCACATGGAAGGGCTCTAACTGATGCACTTGAAGTGAGCAAGAAATCACAACATATGGGGCAGTTAGTCTCAGACCTTTCTCCCGGCAAATGTGCTCGACTAACTTCATCCTTAGGCAACAATTACATGTCATGCAATGAAAGAAGTCAGCACCAAGTCCCTTTCCAAGGCGGCATAAGTTGCAGAATGGGTAATGGTACATTGTCCTGAAGAAATAAAGAAAAAGGAGGGAACGCATTTAGACAACCACTTCAAAATCATTCCATTAAAAAAGGAATCACAAGATCAATCTGCCATATTCTCTGCTACAAACTATAACTTAGGTTTATACCATGTTCATAACTAGGAGATATGCTGATAGCATTATTTCAAAGTAGCATCAAGTTTTTGAGGGAGGGACCATTATTACCTAAACCATTTACACATGTCAGCAACAAGGGAAATGAAAAGATCAAATAGAATTTCAAGATGATGTAAACAATATTTCATCCCAATTACACAACTAGAATACAAGACCAATAAGCAAACCTTTACAAGCCCATTCTTGTGATAAACATTGAATCCTTGAACATCAATACGATGCTTTGCATCTTTTACAAAGCCAATTGTCACCTCAGCAAACATCTAATACCACAACAGATTGAAAGTCTTTAGACTTTCATAACCTGTTTCTGAAGAACTTCGCAATCTTCAGTGCCAATTACAAGTTACAGAGAAAAAAAAAAGACTTGAATTTCAAGAAATAGGTGCTTGTGAGAACTGGGTGTGCAGCCAACTAACCCAAACATAAACTCCAAAGAAATTTCAAGAATTTAACCAAATCATGCCCAATGCCATATCAATAGAAACCAAGATATCTAATAAAACAACGGAAAAGGTAGAAAGCCAAAATATGAACAGAAAGGATTGGGAGAAAAGAATTGCATTTCACCTCGGCATGTCACCTTGAAGCACTGACACCTTTTAGATCTTGTATCAATGACACAATTTTAGATTACAAGCCTGCTTTCTATCATAAACAAAAAGGAAAACAAAGAGAAAGATGTCTGATGTCAAAAGAGTACCTCAAAACCCTTCCTCAGCTTGCCAAGACTCCTTTGGGTCTAAAAGCTCATCTGAAGAAGAATAGGAAGAAGAGCCATAAGGATCTCGTTATTTAACTATAGATAAGTCGCCTACTCACAATAATTCCAGACCAGACCCACATGCCAAAATTACTGCATTATGTCTGCTAAGCTGATTGGGAGTGGCATAGGAGATTTCTGATGGTTGGAAAATACTGGAACTCCACTATCGAGAGCAACAGTCGGCTAACCACCAGAACTGATGCCGCCCATTGTTGTTTCTTGTAGAAGTTGAACAAGAGAGAGAAATATATCCATCCTATTAATCTCACGGTTTGCCTACAACATAATTAAGAACAGGTGATTGAGATTTTGAGGGGAAAAAATATGGAAGAAACAAGGACTAATCTTCTGCATAAATGGAAGGCTTTTGGGTTTTCTGTTTTCACCTCAACCACAAACTGTGCCCAGATCTTGCTGTCTCGAACTTCCATAAAAATACAAGAGAAACTAAAGTATATTAAATGATGGAGAAAAATAAACACAATGAAAGATACAATACATCAATTAATTTGAAAGAGAGAAAACGACTAAATACTCACACAAGGTTACATATCAGTGGATCTTTTTGCTTAATGGATGAGGTATGGGGCAAAAAATGAGACCGATCTAAAGTTGTTCATAAGGTCACATGGACCTAGATGGAGTAAAAACAAAAATATCAGCTTGATCCAAAAATAGGGACTTTTAGGGACAAAAAACTTGCCAAGTCAAATCAAGTGTCCAAATGGGAGCACAAGTTCTTGCAACAGGAAAAAAAATTTCTGCCCCAACTATTACATGTCTTTGAACACCCCTAGAGACAAAAAGAAAAAAAGAGGGATTTAATGAAATGGAGACCTTTACTAAGTTGGGTTGCTTGCCTGGAGCTCTTACTGAGGTTTCTTTGCTTCTACTCTTTTGTTTTTTTAATTTTTGTTTTATTTTTTTTTCATGGGTTGTATTGCTTATCTATAGTCGATCTTACAAAATTGATAAGGAAAAACTACATTCAGCTGGGTAACAAACAAAACATGCAATCAAAACTAAAAAGTTCAGATTTCCTGTCCGATTCTTTTTAAAAAATGAAGAAAATGAAAGCGAAAATAACTCAATCTATAGTCGATCTTACAAAATAACCAAACATACGCAAAAGCAAGTGAAATACTGACCATCCCAAAATTGATTGAAAGAAAAATCAAATAAATTAACCAAGAAGGAACAATCAAAACCAAAAACTCCCTAAATACATACAAAAATGAAGGAAACACCACTCGATCTACATCCGAATACTGAAAGAATTCGCAAACGGAACAAATGCAAGCAAAAGAAGCACTCCTCTCTACTCGATCCACAGAAAAATCAGAGAAAATACACATAGAAACCATCAAAATCGAAAATACAAAACACGCATTCTATGCCCTCGACCGAGGACATATTCACTAAAAACCCTATCATTTATCGCGAATTGCAGATAACTTTCACGAGATCGAGAAGAACAGATATCTAAACTACAATAAATAGAGCTACCATAAATAAAATAGAAGAGATTAAATTAAAGAGATTAAATGAATTTAGATGTGCCCTCTATAATTAAACTAAGATAAAAATAAACTGTTTAAATGTGTCTAACTCAATCCAAAAGTCTGAAACCATTTAGTTCCAAATACTTAATAAAAAATCCTCCCATATAGTCATCATCCATTTTTGTCTACAACCTACAAAAAATAACAAAAATAAATCAATTAGTATTCATGATCTCATACAATAAGAAAAGGAAAATGGTGGTATTAGCTCTCCAGATTCTTCTTTTACACACACCTTGAAAAATAACACTGACCTGTACGTTGGCTTGCAAAGCTGAATACTACCATCAATGCGGTGAATATCAGAAATGCTTTGAGTTGACTGTGCTGCTTGAAAAAGATCCATTCCATTTGAAATCTACTTTAGTGCATTTAGCATTTTGCTATGGAGTTGGGCCATTCAAATGAACTTATGGCATCTAGTTTGGTGAAGGATTATCCTCAAAGAGCGTTGTCATGGTTTGCCGTTGGTTGCTACTACTATTGCATCAAGAAGTATGACCAATCACGGTGTCATTTCTGCAAGGCTACAAATGGATGCTACATTTGCACCTGCTTGGATAGGTTTTGGAAATGCTTATGCTGCCCAAGAAGAGGGTGATCAAGCAATGGTCCTTGCCTGCATCGCAACCCGTTTGTTTCCGGGTTCCATTTACCAAATTTATATATTGGAATGGAATACATGCGGACACACAGTTTTAAACTTGCTCGGACGGTTTTTCATGCAGAAAAAGCAATTTGCCCTTCTCGATCCACTTGTATATAATGAACTTGGCGTTGTTGCTTATCAATCTAAGGAGTGTCAAAAGGTTGTGCGGTGGTTTGAGAAAACTTTGGCTAACATTCCGTCATCATTAAGTGAAATGTGGGAACCAACATTGGTGAATCTTGCACACACGCAGGAAGTTAAAGATGTACAATGAGGCGATCTCATATTATGAGAATGCACTTGCCCTTTCAATTTAAGTTTGAGCACCTATGTGTCCTGGGCGTACACTTATCATTTGTAGGATAATTTCAATTCTGCAATTACATATTACCATAAGGCTTTGTGGTTAAAACCCGATGATCAGTTATGCACAGAGATGCTAACTTTTGCGCTTGTGGATGAATGCCGCCGTGGCACTGATCAGAAAAATGAATCCGGCATAGCTAACCCACAATAGTAAGTCTCATTTGTATTAGAATTTATGAAGTCACTTATATATTGCATACAATAGATGTCTAACGTCTATGAAGCCTTGATTACTCAACGTTTTCTCTTTTGTAATATCTGAACAAGGAAAGTGTAATTTAATGTACAAGTTTATCAAAAAAAAAAAAAGTTCTACTGCTTAAATAAAATAAAATAAATAAATAAGTAGGCTATTCTAGTCATAAATTGGCACACAGGTGTACGCCAAATGTGGATTGTCACCATTCCTTTAATCATCCATCTTTTTTCTACATGAGACCAACTAGAGACCTCATTAACCTGATTTTTGGCTGCATGGAGGGGTCCACTTGATGAATGGCCCAAACTCATACACGTTGCCACACTTGCATGTATTGGGGTAGGAACCAAATTCCTACAAGGATTAACCCTGTCATGGCTCTAAGATAATATACAGATAGATGACAAGCACAACATTATTTAGTTAAAAAAAGCATACATAGTTTTTCTATGGAATACCTGTGTATAATTATGTTAAGTGTGATTTTGTCTTTTTTTTTTAACCTTTAAAAAAAAAAAAAAAAAACCAGCTGTATATTGATATGGACAAGTATACAATATGACGATTCGGGAGAGGGGCCAAATGACTAACACAGGCCACTCCTATCATCTAGGAACTGAAGTCAACTGCCCGGTACCACTGTCTTGGTTTTGGTGGCAAGTAAAAGAAGTCGATAGATGGAAATGTGATCGAAACAGTAACAAATCAACTCAGGGCGAGTCATACCAGTTTCCATTTCCTGGTGGGTCTTACCCCAAAGGCGCTATTTAAAACCGCCATGTGATGCATGAATGATGTCTTTCTCTATCCCTTGTTGGATTGAGTTATTATATGATGCTTGGTTAAGCAAAGCAAAAACATACAAGACTTGGGAGTTTGTTTCAGAACACTTGAGCAGTCCATCAGCTTGGCCCAAACACCCACCTGCCCTTAAGATCAGGCCACATGACTCACTAGGTGGGCCACATCTACCAAACCAATAGAAGCCCAGAAAAACATTTGCCCAAAATTTTCTAAACTATTCATTTTTTTCTAACATTATGGCCTGCCTGATGAGCGAATGGCCTGATTTCAAGCGTGGGGCATCTACATGGTGGGCTCCACCTGATGGGCGACTGGATCTCGCCGAGTGTACCACACCGGTGCATGTGGCGGTGTGTATTGTAGTCAGATTGTATCATTCGGTGTTGGATTTGCAAACCTATCCACCTTGCAGAATCTTAAATCTATAGCTCTATGTTGATATCTTGTCTGATTTGTTTTCTTCACTTACAAGCAGAAATACATAAAATCAACAGAAGAAGCCTTGGAAATGGATGAAGTTTGTAAAGAGCTGGATGAACTTAAAGCAGCAATGAAAAAGCTCACAGCTGACTATCACGCAAAAGCCGATTCGGGAGGGCCTATTTGTTTACGAATCGTGGTTGAAGCATTTCTTCAAACATGTAGGGGGCCATGGACAACGGCGGACATGGCTGCCGCTGCCATGGATGCTGCCCAATTTCTGGCCATCGAAAGAGGAAAATAGAGAGAAACAGAGAGTACCTTAAAGTGCCTTCTCAGATTTCTTCTATTCTCTTCATCGTTGATGACCACGGAATAGGGTTTGGACATTCAATATTTGAGAGAGAGAGAGAGAGAGAGAGAGAGATACCAAGGATGATGAGGGGATGACAGAAGAAACCCTTTGTTTTTACCTGACGGGAAGAAACCTTCCGTCCACAAGGAGAGTCGCAGCGAGATGGGAAGAAGCCCTCTGTTTTTACTTGACAAGAAAGCTTCTGTCCACAAGGAGAGTGGCACCAAAATTAAGAGAGGGAGCACGAGAGAGCGAAAGGGAGAGGGAGACGGCGAGGGAGCACAAAAGAGCGAGAGGGAGAGGGAGGTCTTTTTTTTTGGAGCGAGAGGGAGAGGGAGGGTTTAGGCGGCCGAATCATGTGAATCCAAAATTTCCATGACCGCCAAAGGGTTTCAATGGCAGGCGTTCAATCCTCCACTGCTTTGTACAGTGTGGTCCACTTGATTTTTTATCTATCTTATTTTTTGTCTCAAGCCTTACGACGAGGTCGCCAAGTGGACAAACGGTTTGGATATAAGTCATACGTCACGATGGGACCCATAGAACTTTGTGACGTCAATATACCAAATCATACGGACGGTGTGTGCGACAACAGCCAATCCGCTTCTAAGCCTGGGTTATTATCTTGGACGGGGATCTAAGGTGCTTCATGGGCCAGCATGATGGATGTCTCTTATCCACGCAGTCCATTCATTTAGGCAACCATGGATAAGACATGAAACCAAAAATGAGGCAGATTGAAGGCCCAAGTCAACCACACCACTCCAAAATAACTTTCAACAATATGCAGATAATTTCCAATGTTTACTATTGTGTGGTCCACTTGAGGCTTCAATATACCTCCTTTTTTGGGCTCATTCCCTAAAATACAATATCAAAACAGATGGATGGCTCAGATAAAACAAATACATTACGATAGGCCCCACAGAGACTCTTGTGAGACCATCAATTTATAAAAGGCGGATGATGTGTGGTAGCCTATAGCTACGGATTAAATCCTTAGCTATTTAGCTACAGATTAAATTCGTAGCCATAGACCTCCATAGTCTGTAGCCTTTGCTCATTTTTTTGGTAGTGTGGGCGAGTGTGACAATTGCCAGCATGTCAAGGTCGATCACCAGAGACCCCCTGGTCCCTTGCAGCCATTGAGCGTTCCAGTTTAGAAGTGGGAGCATGTGTCGATAGATTTCATCGTGGGTTTGCCGAGGACTCAGCATGGTCACGATACCGTCTGGACTATCATTGATCGTCTGACGAAGTCGACGTATTTCATTCCGATGCGTACTTCCTGGACAATTGATCGGTTGGTGAGGATCTTCATCAAGGAGATAGTGAGACTGTACAATATTCCAGTTTCGATCATATCTAACTGAGACCCCAGATTTATGTCTCAATTTTGGAGGAGTTTCCAGCAGGCGATGGGGGTTTACTTTACATCTTAGTATCGCTTCTCATCCGCAGATGGATGGGCAGACTAAAAGGGTCAACCAGATCCTTGAGGATATGGTCAGAGCCTATGTGATTGACTTTGCAGGCAGTTGGGATGAGCATTTGCACCTTTTCGAGTTTGCGTACAACAACAGTTATCAGACGACTATCGGCATGGCTCTTTTTGAGGCACTATATGACAGACCGTGCAGATCTCCTAGTTGTTGGACTGAGGTTGGAGAGCGTCATCTCCTAGGTCCCGAGCTTGTGCAGCAGACATCAAAAGTTGTAGATATTATCAGGCAGAGGATGCGCATAACTCAAGTCGGCAGAAGAGTTTTGCTGATCGTCGGCGTCGACCCCTCCAGTTTGCAGTTGGGGACATGGTATTTTTCAAGGTCTCACTTATGAAGGGCATGGTTTGATTTGGAGCGAAGGCCAAGCTTGTCCCGAGATCGATTAGAACTTTCGAGATTACCGGGCGCATGGGCATTATGGCCTACAAGCTTGCCTTACCTTCAGAGTTGTCCAGGATCCACGATGTGTTCTATGTATCTATGTTGAGAAAATATAGGTCGGACATCATTCTAGTGATTGATTGGTAGCCCCTTGAGGTCTGTAAGGATGCTTCCTATATCGAGAAGCTGATTTGTATCCTTGATTGAAAGGATAAGGTTCTTAAGACCAAGGTCATTCCGCTGGTGAAGGTGTAGTGGGGTCATCATTCGGAGGCTGAGGCGTCTTGGGAACGCGAGGCCGAGATTAAAGAGCATTATCCCCATTTATTTGATGCTTGATTGTTGTATGATTTTATGTATTGCCTTCTCTTATGATTGTTGATTGTTATATATGATGGTGTTTCTGCATTTCCATTTTGTCCTTGATTTGGTAAATTTTAAAGATGAAATTTCTTTGTTAATGGGGAGGGCTTTAAGACCCTAACCCAAGTGTGCACACCATTCCTTTAGGTCCCGCGGTCTTACCGGTGGAATCCCGGCGACCCACGACTTATGGATAGTGTTTGAGGTCATCCTTGAGTCCGGTTACACTGACTCGACTCGTATCAACCCGAAACCTATGCAATTGCATCTACATCGGCACCACAGTTCCAACGCCACATCCAGTGCATGAAACTGACATGTACATCGCAAGTTATGTGCCACGCTCGATATGGACCATTGATATGTGAATGGTGGACCCCACCCTAGTTCCACATGTTTTCCCAAGTGATGTGGTGATGTCATGCCTATGCCTAGGGTTTCTAGAAAGCCTACAACCCTATAGCTAGAGCCTACCCTACCCTATAAGCTTTGGTTGTATCTCCCTAGCTAATGATTCATTTCTCTATCCTAGGTGAGAGAGACAATCATTACTTTGCTTTTCTAGCTACAACTCCCTAAACCCTCTCTTTCCCTCTCATTTGTCTCTTACTCTCTTCTCTCCTCTTGCTAGCAAGCCCTTCAACGTCCCCACCCCTCCATATTTTCCAGCCATTTCTCTCCCAAATACCCTCCAATCCAACCTTCCTAACCCATCTCACCCTTAGAATCATCTTCCTTGGATCTTTTAGATCTTTGTGGTATAGCTTTGGAGTTTGATCTCTAAGGTGGGTTACATGTAGTTTCAAATTTTAGATTTCCTTGTATCTTAGTTTTTCTTCAACCTTCCTTCCATGTTGGAGCTCGTGAGGCCCATCAAGTGATGGTAGTGGCCCCAAGACTCCATGGATGTGGCTCATAACCCACCCTACATTTACATGCATGTTTCATTCAAGGGGCCATTCTCCATGGACCTCTTCATGGCTTCTTCTTTCTTTGATCAGGGATCTTTAGGTCATCTAGACCCTTGATCCTTGGTGGAGATTGCATCTCCACCATAGATCTCAAGTAGAAATCCTATGATCATGTAGATCTTGTATATCTTGTGATAGTGTAATGTGTATGCATGTGTGATGAGGGGAAGGGCCTCAATGTGGCAGAGACCCTTATCTTGTGGCTGAACCTTTATTTTCCTTTGTTGATAACCTTCTGAAATTACGGTAATGACCGCTTTAGTTGAAGTGAGAATACTCTATGGTGTCCTAGAGGGAGTGAATGGGACTTTTTAAAGTTTTATGAGGATTTAAAACCTATCAACCCTATCCTGAACTAATATGTAGATAATAGGATTGCTTCAATGTAACTCTAATGGCTTCCAAGCCAAATAGAGGATCCAATCATAAGACTATTCAAAACATAAACAAGATGTAAAACATAGCTCATGATGGATGTGACTGTGTGTGAGATGTGATTCTAATTAGTTCTAAGTAATCATGTACACATGCATTATGAGAACATTCAGAGAATTCACACAAGTAGTAAAGTAAATAGCAATCCCAAACACAGTAATTCGACCATGTGTCTACTCCAGTTCTGGCGGATGCACTCAGCCCTTGAGTTTACCAAATCTCACTAATGGAGGTTTCAAATCAGGTTCACCTCAAACCAGTACAACCTACACAAGGCTGACTCTAAGACCTACAAAGGTACCTAACATGTCTCCACAAGACACAAGTTTATGCCCCACACAGGAGCAAGGGTCAATACACAACACTCAGATTTTAGGCCACAGAGGCCAATGATCCACACAAGTAACCTAACAATTTATGCCCCACACAGGAGCAAGGGTCAATACACAACACCCAGATTTTAGGCCACAGAGGCCAATGATCCACACAAGTAACCTAACAATTTATGCCCTACACAAGAGCAAAGGTCAACACACAACACCTGAGTTTTAGATCACACAGGTCAATGACCTACATAAAGGACCTAAGTTTATGCTCTCCACAGAGCAAGGGTCAATACACAACACCCCCACTTACTCTCCCATCGAAGGCCTCCTATGAGGACTTGAAAGGGGTGAGAATCAATTGTGACCCAATCCTACACAAAGGAATGATCAGCAGGGTCTCTAGACTCTAATGACTTACAAATAAGCATATGAGCCCCATTTAGCACGTTGATGAAGATCTCCTCCTTTGATGATGAAGAATTTTCAGCTCCCTTGATACGTAACACAAATGATGCTCCAATGTATAGCGACGGGTTGGGTCAAGGTTATGTTGGAATCTTACTCTATTAAATGTTTTCCTACTTTATAAACGAAGTGATTCCAATCATCTATGCATTCAAGGTATCCCAGCTTAATGATTTGTCATTAAGGTGGTAGCTGGAGGATCCTTGAATGCGGAAGTTAATTCCCTAATCTACTCTATTGAATATCAATGATGAGGGTGGATTGGAGGATGAACTCCCAAGAGAGAAAAAGGCTTAGGGTATATGATCTGGATTATACACTCAAAAGATCCATCTATTTTCTCTACAAACAACCTCAGGCAAGCTCTCATTAAATAGGTAAAAAGTTCCAACAAAAATAAAACAGTCATATTTTTTATAGAGTTCAATATCATCGAGTAGGCTTCGATATCATCGAGTGTATACTCTTGATAACATCGAATTGCCGCTCGATGACACGAACTCAATTTGTCAAACACTTTTAAACCTTTTTGCCAACTGGTTGAGGAAATCGAACATTCTTCGATGTCATCGAATTTCGAACTCCGATGTCATCGACACATGGTTCGATTCCCCGACATTCGAAAAATGTGAGAGCAAACTTGCCTGTGAAACTTAACCGGTATTGATATGATCGAGCATCCCTAAATATCATCTGAATTTGAATGTCGATGATATCGATACTAGTGTCGATTCATCGATATTTTTCAAGGAATTTTCCTATAAGCTTGCTGGACAGTTTGTGTCCTATTTCGATGACATCGACCTGGTCTCGATATGATCGATATTTGAATATTGATATCCTCATACCACTTCTTACACAATCTACCCTAAAGTTAAAAAGGCTCTTACACCCATCAATCATCACATCCATCACTACATCACACATCTCTCTCCCTCTCTCTTTATAACCCTCTCTCTCATTCCTCAAATCACTTTTCCAAGCAATAAAAAAAAAATCCCACGTATGAGCTTCCCAAGCTCTCATGGTGAAACTCTAGTGTGGCCCACTTCCTACCCTCTCATCTTCCATCTTAACCATCCAAACCCCATCTCTTTCGTTGAAGTCAAAGCCTAGGTGACTACCTTCCCATCGGACCAAGAAGGAGTGGGCAGTGGGTGATCTTGGACCCACGTTTTCCTTTTTTTTCATGTGTTTATTTTGTGATTTAAGGGTCCATATCTATTGGGACCAACCTTTATATATGCTTATATTTAAGAGGGGCCCAGAGTGGTGGGGCCCCTCCGACATTGTCGACCTCTCCTTTCTCATTCTCTCTCTCTTTCCCTATGATCATGGCCCGCCTATGATGTTTACCTCCATGCCATCTACCGATGGACCCCATCCATGTGGGACACACCATGATGTTTATATGTCATCCCAACCGTCCATAGGGGGCCCACCTTGATGTGGCTAACAGTGGGGCATGGCAGCTAGTGAAGTGTGATCTGACGTGGGTCCCAGCCCCATAGCTCCAGTGGCAGACAGAGTGGAAGATGCCTCATTCCAACACTGGAGGTCTTGGTATCGATCACTGTGGTGGTGGCTAACATGGAGTATGTGTATCGTCATGGGTGTGCACTGATGTGGGTGCTCTACCAGTGAAGTGTGTGTGTGTAGACGGTGGGGGGAAACCCACCCACGTCATCCATCCATTTTGGTGGGCCACACCATAGTGTATGTGTTTTACCCAACCGTCCATCACCCCCTAGACAGTGGGACCCACGTCCGTGTGGGGCCCTCCTTGGTGCGTGTGCACTCCCAGATCCGTAGCTCAAGTGGCAGACTAGTGAAAGATATCTCATTTCAACGCGGGGCCCAGGCCCTAATTCAACTGGCAGACTGAGTGACAGAAACCTCCTTTCAATACTGAGGTCTTAGTACCGTTCCCTGGTACGGTGGCTAGCAGTGGTGTGAACGGATGGTGGGGTCCATGGGACCCACTCACACCGTTCATCCACTCAGTTGGGCCACACTGTGGTGCATGTGCTGTATCCTAGCCATCCACCATCTTTGGACGGTGGGACCCACCCCACATGTGGGGCAACACCGTGATGTGTGAAGCTGTCCAGGCCGTTCGAGGCCTGGACATTAGATATATATATATATATAATATATTATATTATATTATATATTATATGTTATATTATATAATATATATTATATGTATGCTGTTGAGGTGGGCCCTACATGGGACCCACCTCTATTTTGGTTTTAAAAAAGAAAAAGAAAAAGAAAGAAAATTTTTTTTTACAGCCATGCTGCTAGTAGCCATGTAGCACTCTCTTTCTCTCTTTCTTAATACATAAAGCTGCACTAGCAACATATCTATAGAAATATATTAAAATATATTATATCATATATGCTTTATGTATATATAAGGGTGGGCCCTATGTGGGACCCACCTCTGCCATTTGGAGTGCAGCAAGCTGCATGCACAAAAGCTATGTAGTTGCTCCTCTTGTCGGCAGCCAGCCCGCAAGCCCCACATGATGTACGTGTCTTATCTACACAGTCCACGATTTAGATGGTGGGGCCCACCATAATGGATGTGTTACAACCATACTGTCCAACCATTTATGAGATCATTTTATGGCATATGAGAATGAGTGGATCAGATCTAAAGTTCAAGTGGACCCAACCATTTAAATAGTGGACCGTGACATCCACCGTTCTAAACTTTTATGGGCCACCATACTTCCCAATATTGTTTCCACTTCATTTATCTCTATGTTAACTTGTGAAGAGGTCAGATCTCAAATATACATAAGGGTGGGCCCGATTTGATATACATGAGGCCCATCGATGCAACCTATTTGATGTACATGAAGCCCGTTGGTGTGGCCCATATAGTGTGGCCCATGTGATATGGCCCACTTGACATAAGAGGCCCATTGAGATGTATTCGAGGCCCTGGTGTGAGGCCCACCTGTTGTGTGTATTCGAAGCCCGATATGATGTATGTTGGCCCATATGACGAGGCCTATGTGACTTAAATGAGGCCCATCATGATTGTACGTGAGGCCATGGGCCCACTACATGTTTAGTCGTATGCAAGCCACCCCTTGGGAACAATGTTGGTTTGGCGTCCACATTCATGGGCAATGATGGCTAGATGTTCTCATTGTGACCTTCCCTTAGGCCTTGTTAGGCCCATTCTCTTTATGGGTTAACTCCAAATATGTGGGCCCTATTCGCTGTAAGTGAATGACTTTATAACCACGACCGACGCTGATTTATCGACTCTGATTATCAATGCTGATTACCGATGCTGATTATCGGTGCTGATTGCTGAGTCCGACATTGGTTATCGATATCGATTATGAGTATGTGACAACATAACATCAAAATACATGGCCATACGCATCATCTGCATGTTCGTGAAGAGACGAGTGATTGATCATAGCTGTAACGACTCGAAAAATTCCGAACAATGGCCCGAGTATCACCTCAGGCAGAAATCACTTAGGGTCAAATCCTTTAGAAATTAGACAAAGTTAACTAAGTGCTAAACTAGATTAGCCATGAAATCCGCTTGAATCACTTTAAATACGATCTGCAAGACCCAAAACTTGTAGAATCATTGATGGTAGGTTACCCTAAAATCTAGGATCAAACTCATTACCCGACTGCTCTCGAGAGCACATTGAATCTCTGTATCAAATCTGGACCGCACATCGAAAGTCCGAATGATATGAGGTTATAGAAGTAGGACCGCCTTGATGGGCTTGACAACCATCTCAGAAATCAAAACCAAATTGTATTTCGGGGTTATTCGCTTGAGCCCGGAGCGAGGAGTGTGAGAAAACCTGGTTCTCTTTAGAAATTAAATTCAATTTAAGTAATCTTAGACTTGATGTTTGCAGGCCAAATATAAGCAAACAAACCGTCAAAATCTGACCCAAATATACCCTTGGATCAGGAAACATTTCTCATACATGTCTGTGTACTTGTAACCCTGATCGAGTTTCGGTGACCGTTGAATTGAAACTGGTCTGCCACGTGTGATCTGGGAACCTAATTGGAATAAAAACTTAACTCGACCTACATCCATAGTCAGTGAGCTTAAGTCCGACCTTTGGCTCAAGGGGGGGCTCCAGAAGTGCTCCGTTGAGCTGGAACAGACCCGCTTTGGACATAACTTAAGTATACCTTGATCTTGGGTTTGTTTTGGAGAGTTTTTAGCTTATATAAGGACCTTAAACCCTCTCTCATTCTCACCATATGAATTTGAGAAAACCACAGGAGAGAGAAGAGAAGAAAGAGAGAGAAAGTCTGTGCGAAGTGAGAGATCCTTCCTGATACCCTACCCTACTATCCTACGTGCT
The DNA here is from genome assembly GCA_030180095.1 of Magnolia changhungtana. Taxonomy (NCBI): domain Eukaryota; kingdom Viridiplantae; phylum Streptophyta; class Magnoliopsida; order Magnoliales; family Magnoliaceae; genus Magnolia; species Magnolia changhungtana. The sequence continues at coordinate 10,646,969 of JASAUF010000259.1, forward strand.
TAACTACTCCGATCTAATCACTTTTCCGGCGATTTCGGCTTCGTTTCTAGGTAAGAAACCCTAACCCTAATCCGTTCTAGGGTTATGATTGTTACAAGTGATGAAGTAGCTAACCTATTTCATGTCTTAGGTTGCCGTTCTGCCAGTGATTAAGACTTGGTGTTTAACTCAGTCCGTTACTCATTTCTACGACGTAAGGTGTGGACTTTAGACGTATAGGTTATGGTTTTCAAAGCTTTCAATGTCAGATAATGATAGATTCATGATCTGGATGCGATTTCACATGTACAATGCGTTGTTCATTTTGCGTTTCAGTTACGTTTGCGAATTATGGCGTATGGTGTATTCTATATATTTGTAGAAAATACTGTATACGGATAAATTGTGAAAGTATGTTTGCCATGATAAATTACTATATGTACATGTTATATATACGTGTAATACTTACTCAGTGAAAGGATTCACCCTACCACATGTTTTTGCTAATATACATTATGTATGTTAATGAGTGTATTCTAAGTGTTTGTGAAAATGCTTGTAAGAGTAAGAGCTTAGATGATTGTGCTTTAGGTAGGTGTTGAGATAGGATTCTCAACTAACTTAGAGATGTATATGATTTCCTCTATGTTGGTTGTTTAAGTTAACCGCTTACTTATGAAATATAGGTGTTGTATTTCTTATTTATATTGTGCTTTATAACATGCTTTATGACATGCTTGTTAACATGCTTAAATTACTTTGTTTATTCTGCTTTACACTACATGCTTCTGGTTAAGGATTGGATGTGGTTAGGGCTATGATTATAGTCCAGATAATCAGTAACAGACTTGAGTTCGTGGTTGAGATTCATTCGCCACGTAGGATGTGTTTAACAAATCCGAGTCGTACTTCGGTTGGCGACAGTGGTTAGGCCACGTGAAGTGCTTATGCACTTCATGTCGTTCGGCTGGTTGTGCGCTCATGCTAGTCTGGCTCATCAAGTAACCCGATCTGTCTAATGTATGTTCGCCATGTTTGGACGCTACTGCCAAACTTACCAGTGTATCCCTGTTAACCTTGGTACCCCGATCCGCTAAGACTCATGAGCTGGGCATGGTGGTATGGGACACCGTGGTCAAGCTGTCAGCCTACACTGGGGCCACGTGCCTCCCCGTAGTGACCAGTGAGTAACTCAGACTCGTGAGCCGAATACGCTGGTATGAGACACTGTATTCGAGCTGTCGGCCTACACTGATTGGTGAAAAGCCCTTTGTAGTGACCTCGAGTATACTCGGAATCTGCGGAGAGGCGACGAGCCTTCCCGTAGTAACAGAGTATAAACTAGGCTTGTATTGATAAGGTGATGGGGGAGCAGCGCAACGAGTGCGTGTAACAGTCCTAACAGCCCTTTACAGCAACCTAGAACCGCATCATCGTATGGGATTATCTAGGATTGACGACCCTAGAATGGATCATTGTTTGGGAATGATATAAGGCAGGTACTTTAGTTTTCTAATACTACTGTATGAAAAGGACTAATAACAACTCAGTAATCATGCTCATAACATAACACTGCATGTGCGTGGAAGATGCGGAGCACTGAGGGATAAACACATGCCGCGGACATAAGATGGTGTCACATAAGGGAGCATTGGTGAGGGCATGCATCATGACTGCATTTCATACTTTTATTAATAATAGTATTTAGGAGTATTTGATTGTACTGCTTTATCATTACTGCTTAACTGAATTGATAACATGTTAACCTGTGCTTTATTGTTCCACTGAGTTAGCTACTCACTCCCACATTACGGGACGGTGTTCTGGACACCCACTAGACCTTGTCTTAGATGCAGGTATTGGCGAGACGTAGGAGGCTGAGCCTGATTATTATGATGATCAGGATAAGTTCTCCTACATGCAATTCTCTAGAGGCTACGCTTAGGGCATTCAGATGACGGGGCTACAGGGTGTACCATTTTAGTTTTACCATTTTTGGCATTTTGATTTTTGAAACAAATACATGTATATGGTGACTCAGTAAGGTGTTCATACTCTGGAGACCGATTCTGACATTTCTGGCTTTATATACATCTATATACATCTTTTAGTCTTCCACTTGTATTTTATAACTTGATCTGGAGTATGAATTACTGTTTTGGTATAATCTCACTCATGATTATTACACTAACACAGACAACATTCAATCATAAGCATTTATGTTACATAAGTGATGTTTTGGAACTCGGGTGTCGAGTTGCTACTCGACCCCCAATTTTTAGGGCGTTACAAGCTGGTATCAGAACATTATTTGGATTAAATTAGACCTAGGTTATGGTCACATGGCGTACGCTGATGCATTTCAACATAGGAGGGTTCGAGAAAATGTAGAAAAATAGTCCTAGGTATCCCAATTTCCCCAATTGGTGAAGTTCACTGAAATCGGTCATTTTGATTGAGTCTGTACTCAACCGTGATCACCCGAGTCCACCCTAAAATACTTCTAAACTATTAAATGAAGGGTTTAGATCCCAATTCACCCCACCCCAGCTGTTAAAAATCGGTACGTACAACAATGTAATAGAAACATCCCAAAACTACCCGACATGACTCAAAACGGGGTCATGGGCCTACCCACGCTTATCCAGAGGGATCCAGGGTGGGCCCCACATCATTTTGGGGCCTTGGGGTCACGAGGACCTCGCCCAAATGGCGAAACATCGCCGAACACTCCAGGGAGTGGAGAGGGCCTCGCCAGGTCGGTGAGGCCTCACCGGTTATCGGGCCTGGCCGGGTGGGCCGACGCAATTTTGGGCCTAGGGTGGCCCACGGGTATATGGGCTGTGGTTTAAAACCACCCCAAATGCGTACTTCCTTCATAAAAATCCCCTCCAAGCTCTCCCTTTCCTTCAAAAATTCAGTTTTCTCTCTCAAACCTCCCCTTCAATCGCCCATTCTGCTAATTTCTGCTAAAACTCACACCCCTCCATCGTTCACAGTAACACCTACCCTCTACCCTTTCTGTTTTTTCTCATTTGAGCTCCCACACTGCCTCATTTGAAGCTCAAAACCGTGTAAGCTCTCAACCCATCCTATTTCTTTATTTCCTTTCTTCAAACCCTATCTTTTGGGGCCTTTACAATCCCTGTTGAGGTTTAAACTTGTGGAGAACCAAAACTCCAGCCTCCATTTCCCCTTTTTTCTCCACTTCCATGACCTTCTTTGAGTTTTTTCAGCCATTTTCTCAGTTTCCACCATCCTTTCTCTCATGAGAAAGAGAAAGGGGGCTGTGGATGAAGCTGGGCCTAGCCGCCCTATGCATTCAAGGAGGCAGAGAGGCGCTGCCACTAGCACAAGTGTCGCTTGGGAGTTTCGGACGAAGCGGGATCTTGATCCCCGGATTCCTGCTGAAAGGGTTCTGTTGGCGGAGCTGTACCATGGAGTGTATGAGGGTCGTAGGATCCTCTTTGAAGCCTAGGTGGATGGACGGCTCTTTGGAGAGTATCTATTGTTCGAGTTCGTGGAAAAAGCCCATTAGGGTCCACTATTTGATGGTAGGTATCGCGCCAATGCGAGCTCTGTCCGAGCTTTCTATGCCAACATTTACGAGCCTACGCCCAAACCCTTGCAGTTCAAGATTCCATGTGGAAGGGATCGGTTGGCCACTGTTGATGTCAGATTGATATCTCGGCTTCTGAATGTGCGCCTTGGCGAGGTGCATACTAGCGAGCAGAATTCGAGGACTATACGTGAAAGGGATCGTCGCACACATTTCCTTTATAGTGGCCGACTGGTAGAGTGGCAGCTGAACAAAAGTCTTCTAGCGACCGATATGTCTGACGACTTCCGTTTGCTCCATCACATCTTCACATTCAATGTCTACCCCAGGTGGAGCAATCGCAGTGAGTGTACGCGCCTCATGGTAGATTTCTTGTATCAAGTGGGGCAGAGAGCGAACTTGTGCATGCTTACGTTCGTATTACGATAGATAATTAAGACTGCATGCTCCGCTAGTAGGACTGACTCGCTCCCCTTCGGCCGACTCGTATGCAAGATTGCACATCAGTTTGGCTACAGTTTAAGAAAGTAGTTGGTAGAATGTTTTAGATGTTTGAGGCTTTGGTTGTATTAGCTCCCATGCATCTTCTGTCATGATTCATGTAACTCTGTATTCCATGTATTGTGATAATTTTGGTAAATGAAATGCATGCAGCCTCTTTTTCTATGAAGTGTGTGGAATGCTTAAGTGCTTGAGTATTGTATTGCTATGCTTCATCTTACATGTGTTGTACCCTATGTTGTATAGGGCATGCCATAAAAATATACGCGGAATACGGCACACCTCGCACTCACTGATATGATGGATCAGGCTCCTTCGCACAGAGACGGTCGTAGGGACCCTGGTTTGAACCCGGATCGTGAGACTATACTTGCGTCTCAGCCTTCCACTCGTCCTACAGCTGGACTACCACCTTATACACCACCGGTTCACGAGCAGAACCGTGCGTCTTCCTCAACACAGTACGTGCCCCAGCTGCCCCGCCTATGGATAGGTTGGAGCATTTATTGATGATGATGCACCAGTAGTATGTGCATCACTACCAGCAACACGTGCAACATCAGTAGCACCGGCAGCTATTGGCCACTATTGCAGGGGCCTTATCTCAGGGTGGGAGTGCGACTCCACCTTCACCATCGACACATCCTACTAAGACTGCTAAGCCTTCTTCTTAGGCTGAGGATGTGCCTCTGCCTGCACCTACTCCATACCCCACGGGGCATATGAGTACTAATGGTCTTCTTGAACGATTCCAGCGCTTAAGGCCTCCTACTTTTAAGGGTTCTCATAGGCCCGAAGAGGTTCAATATTGGTTAAACTGCATCTCCAAGATGCTACAGATGCTGCATTGCACCGAGTCAGAGCAGGTGGAGTTGGCCACATTTATGTTTGAGAAGGAGGCCAGTATGTGGTGGGATAGTGTCCTACGGACAGTCGCAGTTGGCTATGTATGGACCTGGGCAGCCTTCGAGTTTCATTTCCACGAGAAGTACTACCCTCTGACCTACCGACATGAGAGGGAGAATGAGTTCTTATGCCTCAGGCAGGGAGGCATGACAGTTATTAAGTACGAGTATCGATTTACTGAGCTGTATACGTCCCTACGATACTCACTGATGAGCAGATGCGGATACGACATTTTTCTGAGGGCTTGCGACCTGATATTCGGTCAAAGATGTGCTGTGTCAGCATACCCTCCTATGCCAAGTTGGTACATATGTCTATGCGTGCAGAGCAGGACGTAGAGCGACTGACACGCGCTCGTAGCCCTATAGTTCCTAGGCGACGACCAGATATCCAGAGAAGGCCATTCCTTGGTAAGAGGCCTTGTGCGGACTCTCCTCCCAGGATTACGGCACTAGTAGTTCCGATGGGGTGTCCAGGTGTGACCTGTACTTAATGCAGGAAATTGGGTCACCCTACAGAGATTGTTTTGTCCGGATGAGAGACAGCGGGTTTGCACCACCACAGAAGATTGATCGTCCTCTCCCTCAAGCCTTATCGGCTCCACCACTACAGACTGCACTTGCACATCTATCCTTCAGACCACCTGCACCTCGCTTTAGGTTGCCACAACGACCTATGATGCCTCAGCCCAACCGACCACAACAGGCACGTGTTCATGTGCTCACAACAGAAGAGCCGGAGATAGCACCTATGGCCTTCGAGGTCACTGCACATGTTCAAGGTACTCCTGCCTTTTTATTGGTGGACCCTGAGTCCACACTTCCATCATATCATGTGCGGCAGTTAAGCATCTAGCTTTACATACTACTCCCACGAGGGGAGTGAGACTCACTACTACTACGGGGACATTTTCGGATGTCACACGGACGTGTGAGGGTTGTTCAGTAAACTTGGGTAGCAGGACAGTATTCGTTGACCTCATTATCGCCCCCCTATGGCACTACGGCATTATCCTCGGTATGGACTGGTTTACAGAGATGAAGGCAGAGATTGGTTACGATACTCTGGTCGTGACTGACAGCACGGTCATTACTTTTTTTGTATAGGTTAGTTGGACATGCCGCGTTGGATGTTATGCCTCTTTACTTAAGCCTGTTGATGGGCCAACATTAGGAAAATGCTAGTAGTTCGAGACTTTTCAGATGTGTTCAGGATGATTCCTGGATTACCTCCTCGGCGTGAGATCGACTTTACAATTGATCTTGTGCCCGGTGTGACCCCCATTTCATTACCTATGTACCGGTTGCCTCCATGTGAGATGGAAGAGCTGAGGAAACAGATTGATGAGCTCATAGAGAAGGGCTTTATATGACCCAGTGTGTCTCCTTGGGGAGCACCTGTGTTATTTGTCAAGAAGAAAGATGGGTCGCTATGGTTATGTATTGATTACCGTAGGTTGAACCAGTTGACCGTGAAGAACAAATATCCTTTGCCTAGGATAGACGACCTGTTTGATCAGTTGAGGGGGGCAAAGTATTTTTCGAAGATCGATTTACAGTCAGGGTAACATCAGTTGCGCATCAGGGATGAAGACGTGCAGAAAACGACCTTCAGGACCAGTTTGGGGCATTACGAATTCCTTGTGATGTCGTTCGGTCTTACGAACTCACCGGCCGTGTTCATAGACCTGATGAACTGGGTATTTCGACCATTCCTATACCAATTTGTCATCGTGTTTATCGATGACATCCTGATGTAATCTACGAGTCGGGAAGAGCACGAGGAACACTTAGAGGAAGTCTTTGATACTCTGAGGAAGAACCAGTTATTCGCGTAGTATAAAAAATGCGACTTCTGACAGGAGGAAGTCAAGTTCCTGGGACATGTAGCGTCCAAGGAAGGAATAGCAGTGGACCTGGCTAAGGTAGCCGCAGTACAGGACTAGAAACAGCCTGGTTCAGTCTCTGAGGTGAGGAGTTTTCTGGGCCTGGCAGGTTATTGCCGACAATTCATCCGAGACTTCTCAAAGATAGCCAGACCATTATCTCAGTTGACACAGAAGGATCTAAAGTTTGCCTGGAATGAGAGGGTAGAAACAACTTTTAAGGAGCTGAAGGATAGACTGACGTCTACCCCTGTGCTAGTATTGCGAGATCAAGGGGTTAAGTACACTATATATACTGACGCGTCTCACATTGGTTTGGGTTGTGTCCTTATGCAAAAGGACAGGGTGATTGCATATGTCTCGAGACAATTAAGGAAGCACGAGGAGAATTACCCTACGCACGACCTTGAGTTATCAGCGGTCATATTCGCATTGAAGCTCTAGAGACATTACCTCTACGGAGAGGAGTTCGAGCTTTTCTGCGACCACAAGAGCCTTAAGTACATATTCACTCAGTAGGACTTGAATATGAGGTAGCACCGATAGATAGAGACCTTGAAGGACTTCAAGTTTGAGGTTTCCTACCATCCTGGCAAGGCCAACCTTGTGGCAGACGCGTTGAGCTGCAAGAAGGTAATCATATTTGCGTCTCCGTTGATGATTGGAGAGTAGGATATGTTGGAGTTCGTGCAGGACTTCAAGTAGAAACTCACAGTGGAGGAGCCATTCGAGTGTGTCGTACACTTTCGGGTGCGGCCGCTTATTGATGACCGAATTATTGATGCCCAGAAGGGCGATGAGCGGTTATCTAAGCTTCGTGGGTAAGCTAGTGATGATGTAGACTCCGAGTGGAGAGTTGGAACAGAAGGGGGCCTATGATACCATGGCCGCCTATGCGTCCCAGATATTCAAGACTTGAGACAGGAGCTTCTCGAGACAGCTCACATGTAACGCCCTGAAAATCGGGGGTCGAGCGTAAACTCAACTCCCGAGTTCCAGAACATCACTTATGCAACAAAATGAATGATGTTTGAATGTTGACTATACTTGTGCATTGAACATGAGTGAGATTAAGCCAAAACAGAATATCATACTCCAGAGACAGTAAATTAGCAAGCGGAAGACTGTAATTGGTAGATAAAATATATGAACTATAATGAGTCTCCAGAGTGTGATAATGTTACCAGGTTAAATATTTACAAGTACAGTTCTAAAATATACCTAATGTGAGGAAGTGTAATGTCTCTTATCCCAAATACCATAGCCCCGTCAATACAGTACCAGGTCTTCAGAGACCCGTCGAGAGAGATACTGAGATAGGAGAATTCCTCCTATCATCATAGAAAGTAGTCCGGCTCTGCTTCACAAGCATCGCCACCACCTGAAACTCAATAAATCTGGTTGGTGTTGCAAACACCGTCCCGTAACGTGGGAGTGAGTGATCAACTCAGTGGAACAGTAAAGCATAGGTTAACATGTTATCAAATCAATCAAGCAGTAATGATAATGCAGTACAAATCAAACATTTCTAATTACTCTTGTTAAGTGCAAAAATGATATGACATGATGCTGTATGCCCTTGCCAAACCACCCTCAAGCGACATCATCTTACGTTCGCGAATGCTACTCCCTTAGTGCGCCACATCTACAAAGCACATGCGGTGCATGATGATCATGATTACCGAGTTATTATTAGTCCATTTCAAACAGCAATATTGGGAAACTAAGGTACCTCCCTTGTATCATTCCCAAACATGATCCATTCTAGGGTCGTCAATCCTAGTTAATCTCATACGATGTTATGGTTTGAGAAGCGTAGTGAAGGCATCGCAAAGGGCTCGTCACCCGTCAGCTCGGATACAGATCTCACCGTATGCGGCTCAATTGCTGGCCGTCAGCTCAAGTACATATCTCACCGTACCTGGCTCAATCACTAGCCGTCAGCTCGAATACAGGTCTCACCGTACTCGGCTCAACTCATACTCCAGTTGCTGTGAAAGACTCGTCGCCAATCACAGACCTTGGAGTATACTCGAAGATACTACGGAGGACTCGTCGCCCGTCAGCACGAGCACAGGTCTCACCGTACTCGGCTCTCGCCGTAAGTATCGCACAGCTCGAATATAGTGTCCCATACCACCATAATCGGCTCACGAGGTTGGTTGCGCAATGGTCACTACGGGGAGGTACATGACCCCAGCGTAGGCCGACAGCTCGACCACGGTGTCCCATACCACCATGCCCGGCTCATGCGTCTTAGCGGATCGAGGTACCATGGTTAAAAGGGATTTCACTGGTAAGTTTGGTACCCTAGGTTCAAGCAGAGGCGACCAAACATGGTGAACATACATTAGACAAGTCGGGTTACTTGACGAGCTCGGCTAGCTCGAGCGCACAACAAGTTGAACGACATGAAGTGCATAAGCACTTCGCGTGGCCGACCACTATCGCCAACCGAAGTACGACTCGGGTTCGTCGAACACATCTCACGTGGCAAATGAATTGCAACCACGAATTCAATTCTGGTACCGATTGTCTGGACTATAATCATAGCCCCAAACACAATCAATTCGCATCCATAGCATGTGGAGTAAAGCATGATAATAAAGTAATTAAAGCATGCTAGTAGGCATGTTATAAGGCATGTTATAAAGCATGATAGAAAGCATGTTGTAAAGCACTTCATCAATAGGAATACAAACACATATATTACAAGTAAGCGGTTTAAGCAAATAACCTCATGGAGGTAGTCATACATGTCTCTAGAGTAGTTGAGAATCCCATCTCAACACCCTAAAACATTACACTTTGCTAACTACTACTCATTCAGACATTTCAAGAAACACTTAAGCAAACATACATCAACATACATGACATATGTCGATCACATAGGCATTAGGCCAAATCCTTTCCCTAGGGAGTTGCCCCAATCATAACACGCGTACACCCACGACGGATGGTCATGGCAAGCAGGAATCCAAGTTCCATATTCATTCAATCATTTCCGCAAACACTTGGGCCACACATTTCAGCATATATAGTGTATATTGGCCGTGGCGTGAACTAGGGAAAATCCTTTCGTCAAAAGGGTATCGCCAATACAACAATCATGATTCCATGACAATTAGTCATGGCGAGCACGAATGAGGATTCTATACTCATTCAATCATTTTCACAAAACTTAGAATACACTATTACGTCATACATGGCGTATGTTAGCAAAACATGTATTAGGGCTATCCTTTAGCCAAGTGAGTATTTTACCCATGTATATCATAATCATACAGCAAATAATCATGGCAACCACATCAGCAAATTTTATACGTATAGGGTATTTTCCAGGATACCCAATTTCAACATACATAGTGTTTACAAGGGAACTTGTAATACGGCGATTCTTTTCGCCAAGCTAATATTTTATTCATATATGGTATAATCATATATTAAATAAGTATGTCAAACATTATTCCAAAAGAAATACGTATACGGTATTTCTAACATACACAATTTCAACATACGTCACATTTACAAGTGAACATGTATTTTGGCGATTCCTTTCGCCAAACTAGTATTTTATTCATATATTATATAATCATACATTAAATAAACATGTCAAACATTTATCCCAAAAAAATACGTATACGGTATTTATACGAATACCAAGAGTATGTGAAATTCCAAATTCTACAACGTTAATCGAAACAGGAAACGGAAAGCACTTTGTACATGTGCAATTGCATGCAGATCATGAATCTACCATTATCTGACATTGAAAGCGTTGAAAACCGTAACTTATACACTTAAAGTCCTCACCTTTGCCTATGGAAATGAAACAAATCAGCAAGGGTAGTAGAACTTCCGTATACGGGAGATTTCTAGCCTACAGAGCGGAATCGGTTAGTCGTTACGCAACCCACATCGATCCCACCACAAATCAGACCTAGGGTTAGAGTTTCTTACCTTTAAATGGGACGAAAAACGCCGGGAAAACGTCTAGAATAGAGCGGTGTACGCCGTGTAGCAAGCCAAAGCAGAGGAGGAAGATCGACAACGATCTCCAAGTCCTTCTCTCTCTTTTCTCTCTCTTTTCTCTCTCCCAAAACCCAAATTCGTATGGCTGTGAGAGAGGGTGCTCTAAGGCCCTTATATAGCCAAAAACATTCCGAAAATAGACTCAGGTTCAAGGGGTACTGCTAATATAGGATTTTCGCCGCTTTTCCAGCTCAAAAGGGAAGTTCTGGTGGCCCTCTTCGAACCAAACGTCAGACTTAAACTTATCATCAATGGATCTACGTGGGATTACATTTTGACTCATTCGGATGCGCAGATCGCACGTGGCGGACCGATTTCGGTTCGACGGTCGGTGGGCCACGATCGAAATTCCAAGTACATGTAAATGTTCGAAATTTTTCTTAATCCGAGGGTGTAATTTGGTCGATTCGACGGTCGGGTTGCTTAATACCGACGCGTCAACGAACGATGCCAGATCACTATTCCAGATATTTATTTCGGCATATGAATAGTGTTTTTCACACTACCTCGCTCCGATTCGAAACGAATGGCCGTGGAACATCGGATAAAGCTGATTTTTGAGATGATTGTTAAGCCCAGTGGGGCGGTCCTAGTTCCTTAGCCGGGTTAATCGGACTCCCGATGTGCGATCTAGACCTAATACGAAGTTTCGTTTCATTCCCGAGAGCAGACGGGAAATGAGTTTGGTTCTAAACTTTAGAGTAACCTAGCGCCAATGATTCTACAAGTTTTGGGTCTTGCAGAACGTATTTAAAGCGATTCGAACGGATTTCGTAGCTAATTTGGTTTCACACCTAGTTACTTTGTCTCATTTCTAAAGGATTTAGTCCTAAGTGAATTCTGGTCGAGGTGGTACTCAGGCCTTTGGAGTTGGTATATAAAGTGATCCAAGTTATACTACTTAGCTAGTTTAAGATAGTGTCTAGGGTGAAAGTTATTAGAAAGATTGGAAGATCAAGGTGATAAAGGGTGAGGTTTGTGAAGGAAATGAGTTCAAAGGCGGCTTTAGACTTTGGGATTCAGTTCTGACAAGTTAATGAGGTATTACGATCGCCCCATTGCCTAAGGTCATCTAATCCCAGGTTGGCAAAAATCCGGGGCGTTACATCACAGTTCGAAGCTTGCGATGCATCCTGGTAGCACGAAGATGTATTAGGATATGAAGAGATCGTATTGGTGGGACAATATGAAGGTCCATAGCGCAGAGTATGTTTCCCATTGTCTCACGTGTTAGCAGGTCAAGGCTGAGCATCGCTGACCTCCTGGACTTCTTCAGCCCATGCCCATAGCTGAATGGAAGTTGGACTTTATCTCCATGGACTTCATCTCGGGGCTGCCAAAGACGAGAAAAGGTTATGATTCTATTTGGGTGATCGTGGACCGGTTGACCAAATCAGCTCATTTTCTCCCTATCAGAGTGATGAACTCTACAGACGACTTAGCTAAGTTGTACATCAAAGAGATAGTACATCTATATGGAGTTCCCTTGGAAATTATGTCAGACCGTGACACGTGATTCACGTCTATCTTTTGGACTCGTATATAGGAAGCGATGTGCGTGAAGTTGAAGTTCAGTACCGCGTTCCATCCTCAAACCGACGGGCAGACAGAGCAGGTGAATCAGATTTTAGAAGATATGTTGCGGGCTTGTGTTTTAGACTTCAAGGATAGTTAGGATGACTGCCTCCCGTACGCAGAGTTCGCCTACAACAACAGTTTTCAGGTGAGTATTGGCATGGCTCCTTACGAGGCCTTGTATGGGCGCCCTTGCAGAGTACCGCATTGCTGGGCTGAGGTTGGCGAGCGCAGTTTGATTGGCCCAGAGTTAGTACAAGCGACCTCCGAAAAGATCGACATTATCAGGCGTCGACTCCTGACGGCCCAGAGCAGATAGAAGAGTTATGTTGATACGAGGCGGCGACCGCTTAAGTTTGAGGTTGGGGATCACATATTCCTCAGAGTTTTCCCTATGAAGGGAGTTCTTCGGTTTAGGAAGACAGGGAAGCTTACGCCATGGTTCATTGGCCCGTTTCTGATACTTGATCATGTGGGAGCGGTGGCATATCTCCTCGCTTTGCCCACACCACTCGCTGGCGTACATAATTATTTCATGTATCTATGCTGAAGAAATACGTCCCTGATCCTTCACACATCATCCATTGGGAGCAGGTGCAGTTGAGCGATGATGCTACATATATATTGCGTCCGACGTGTATCCTAGACAGGAAGGAGCAGGTGTTGAGCAGTAAGGTGATTTTACTCGTGAAGGTACTGTGGACGCATCATACAGAGGAGGAAGCTACCTGGGAGACTGAAGCCGAGATCCGAAAGAACTACCCTCAGCTTCTCGAGGAGTATGAAAAGGTAGTAATTTCGAGGATGAAATTTTTCATTAAGGGGGGATAGATTGTAACGACTCGAAAAATTCCGTATAATGGCCCAAGTATCACCTCAGGCAAAAATCACTTAGGGTCAAATCCTTTAGAAATTAGACAAAGTTAACTAAGTGCTAAACTAGATTAGCCATGAAATCCGCTTGAATCACTTTAAATACAATCTGCAAGACCCAAAACTTGTAGAATCATTGACACTAGGTTACCCTAAAATCTAGGATCAAACTCATTACCCGACTGCTCTCGAGAGCACATTGAATCTCTGTATCAGATCTGGACCGCACATCGAAAGTTCGAATGATACAAGGTTATAGAATTAGGACTGCCTTGATGGGCTTGACAACCATCTCGGAAGTCAAAACCAGATTGTATTCCAGGGCTATTCACTTGAGCCCGGAGCGAGGAGTGTGAGAAAACCTGGTTCTCTTTAAAAATTAAATTCAATTTAAGTAATTTGAGACTTGATGTTTGCGGGCCAAATATAAGCAAACAGACCGTCGAAATCTGACCCAAATACACCCTCGGATCAGGAAACATTTCTCATACATGTCTGTGTACTTGTAACCCTGATCGAGTTTCGGTGACCGTTGAATTGAAACTGGTCCGCCACGTGTGATCTGGGAACCCGATTGGAACAAAAACTTCACTCGACCTAGATCCATAGTCAGTGAGCTTAAGTTCAACCTTTGGCTCAAGGGGGGCTCCAGAAGTGCTCCGTTGAGCTGGAACAGACCCGCGTTAGACATAACCTAAGTATACCTTGATCTTGGGTCTATTTTGGAGAGTTTTAGGGCTATATAAGGACCTTAAACCCTCTCTCATTCTCACCATACGAATTTGAGAAAACCATAGGAGAGAGAAGAGAAGAAAGAGGGAGAAAGTGTGTGTGAAGTGAGAGATCCTTCCTAATACCCTACCCTACTATCCTACGTGCTTAACTACTTCAATCTAATCGTTTTTCCGACGATTCCGGCTTCGTTTCTAGGTAAGAAACCTTAACCCTAATCCGTTCTAGGGTTATGATTGTTACAAGTGATGAAATAGCTAACCTATTTCATGTCTTAGGTTGCCGTTCTGCCAGTGATTAAGACTTGGTGTTTAACTTAGTCTGTTACTCGTTTTTACGACGTAAGGTGCGGACTTTAGACGTATAGGTTACAGTTTTCAAAGCTTTCAATGTCAGATAATGATAGATTCATGATCTGGATGCGATTTCACATGTACAATGCGATGTTCGTTTTGCGTTTCAGTTACATATGCGAATTATGGCGTATAATGTATTTTGTATATTTGTAGAAAATGCCGTATATGTATAAATTGTGAAAGTATATTTTCCATGATAAATTAATGTATGTACATGTTATATATACGTGTAATACTTATTCGGCGAAAGGATTCGCCCTACTACATGTTTTTGCTAATATACATTATGTATGTTAATGAGTGTATTCTAAGTGTTTGTGAAAATGCTTGTAAGAGTAAGTGCTTAGATGATTGTGCTTTAGGTAGGTGTTGAGATAGGATTCTTAACTAACTTAGAGATGTATATGATTTCCTCTATGTTGGTTGTTTAAGTTAACCGCTTACTTATGAAATATATGTGTTGTATTTCCTATTTATATTGTGCTTCATAACATGCTTTATGACATGCTTGTTAACATGCTTGAATTACTTTGTTTATTCAGCTTTACTTTACATGCTTCTGGTTAAGGATTGGATGTGGTTGGGGCTATGATTATAGTCCAGACAATTGGTAACAGACTTGAGTTCGTGGTTGAGATTCATTCGCCACGTAGGATGTGTTTGACGAACCCGAGTCGTACTTTGGTTGATGATAGTGGTTAGGCCACACGAAGTGCTTATGCACTTCATGTCGTTCGGCTGGTTGTGCGCTCGTGCTAGTCTGGCTCGTCAAGTAACCTGATCTGTCTAATGTATGTTCACCATGTTTGGACGCTACCGCTTGAACCTAGGGTACCAAACTTACCAGTGTAACCTCGTTAACCTTGGTACCTCGATCTGCTAAGACTCATAAGCCGAGCATGGTGGTATGAGACACCATGGTCAAGCTGTCAGCCTACGCTGGGGCCACGTGCCTCCCCGTAGTGACCAGTGAGCAACCTAGACTCGTTAGCCGAATACGGTGGTATGGGACACTGTATTCGAGCTATCAGCCTACACTGATTGGTGACGAGCCCTTTGTAGTGACCTCAAGTATACTCAGAATCTGTGGAGAGGCGACGAGCCTTCCCATAGTAACAGAGTATAAACTAGGCCTGCATTGATAAGGTGATGGGGGAACAGTGCAACTAGTGCGTGTAACAGCCCTGACAGCCCTTACAGTGACCTAGAACTACATCATCGTATGAGATTATCTAGGACTGACGACCCTACAATGGATCATTATTTGGGAATGATATAAGGCAGGTACCTTAGTTTCCTAATACTACTGTATGAAAAGGACTAATAACAACTCGGTAATCACGCTCATAACATAGCACTGCATGTGCGTGGAAGATGTGGAGCACTGAGGGATGAACGCATACCGCGGACGTAAGATGGTGTCGCATGAGGGAGCATTGGCGAGGGCATGCATCATGACTGCATTCCATACTTGCGTTAATATGAGTATTTAGGAGTATTTGATTGTACTGCTTTATCATTACTGCTTAAATGAATTGATAACATGTTAACCTGTGCTTTATTGTTCCACTAAGTTAGCTACTCACTCCCATGTTACGGGACGGTGTTTTGGACACCCACCAGACCCTGTCTTAGATGCAGGTATTGACGAGACGTAGGAGGCTGAGCCTGATTACTATGATGATCAGGATGAGTTCTTCTACATGCAGTTCTCTGGAGGCTACACTTAGGCCATTCAGTTGACGGGGCTACAGGGTGTACCATTTTAGTTTTACCATTTTTGGCATTTTGATTTTTGAAACAAATATATGTATATGGTGACTCAGTAAGGTGTTCATACTCTGGAGACCGATTGTGACATTTTTGGCTTTGTATACATTTATATACATCTTTCAGTCTTCTGCTTGTATTTTATAGGTTGATCTGGAGTATGAATTACTGTTTTGGTATAATGTCACTCATGATTATTGCACTAACACAGACAACATTCAATCATAAGCATTTATGTTGCATAAGTGATGTTTTGGAACTCGGGTGTCGAGTTGCTACTTGACCCCCAATTTTCTGGGCGTTACAATAGCGCATGCCATTGGGTAGACTGTTATGGGACTCCCTGGTAAAGGGAGATGCCCACATTAGCGCGTAGTACATGCATGATTGTTGTATGACTAGATTATGTGATTTATGCATCTTGCATTGTGTGACATGTATACTGTACGCCCTAGCGATATCAGGGCTATAGCCGCCACAAGCATATAGTGATTGGCAGGATTGAATACCAAAAATCTTGTTTTACATGGGGTGCTATAGATATCCCTGGGTGAAAGTCCCTAAACCTTTATGGTACCAAGAGGTTGCTCCAAGTCTAGACCGAGTGGGTGCATGAGCGTTGAGTGCCGATTACCAGAAGGCCGTACTTTCTAATGTGTCGTGGTTGGTTGGAAGGGGGTGTGGCCTTACCTGCCTGAGAGGAGGGGGCAAAGCTAGGCTGAGTTTGACCAGCTTGAGGAATGAGTCCGCTATCGATGAGCCGAGCCCGATATTGGCAGGTGGATAGTGAGATCTCTTCCACTTACCTTATTGCGCGCGATGGGACGGCAATCTAGTTTGGAGTATACTAGACCCCAGTGATATTTCAGATTTGAGCTGTATTGATATGTGGACTTAGATGAGAATTTATATGCTTGCATCGCATAGCCATAGTATGGCGGTATTCATGGATTCATTAGCATGTTCCACATTACTCTAATACTGCATACCTGTATTACTACCTTGTGCACACACTTTCACCACCCTCTAAGCTTTCCATAAGCTTATGCACGACCGTTGCGTGTAGGTGACGTTAGACCGCAGCAGCGCTGAGGTAGGAGCGTATAACAGATCATCTTGGAGCTTTTTGTCTATTACCATTGTACTTCCCTGTATGCTTATTGTACTTATAAAATTTTGATCATAGTGAAAATATGGGTTATGCCTTTGGTTATGCTTATTATGAATCAAACTGACATTGAAAATCCTCCTCACAGTATCCCAGGATCGGAACCTGGCGAATGGGTGCTGGTAGCCGAGAATGGGGTACTAAGGAGGCTATCGGTGCCGGATTCGGCAATCGAAAATTTTGTGAGCCCGATTTCCGAGTTTGGGGCATGACACTAGGTACCACTTTGAATGGCTTGGAGTTTTAAAAGTCGTGTAGGCAACCAAGCAAGTAACCTTAGGAACCCATTTCATAACTATTTTGGGTTTAGGAGTATAGTTGGTCTTCTTATGTTTGTAATTGTTGTAAGAATGACCCACTGAGTTAGATTTTAAGAGCTCCTTAAGTAGATAAACTATTTTCTCAGCTAAAGGGTTTTGGTTCTGATTTTTATAGTTGATATGTTTACTTTTAGTTTTGAAAGATTGAAAAGTTTTAGCATTTGTAGAAAACTTTTGATTAGAACTTTTCTCTTTTGAGTTTGAGGACTCTCCTTTTACAAATTTAGGAGAAGTATTCTTCTGTTTATGAGGAAAATTTTTATCGTAGCCCAAACCAGATCGGTCGCCACATTTTCTTGATCCAGATAAAAGTTTTTCTAATTTTGGATCACCATGAGCATATTTCCATGTATCCTTTAAACTCAAAAGTGAAGATATTTCAAGTTTAAGTTTTTCATTTTCAGATTTTCAATCTGAGAGGTTTTGAATTCTAAATCACATTTGCATTTTTCAAAACAATCTGAAATATAGGATTTTTCTAAAATAAGAGAATCAAAATTTTTTTAAGCTTTGAAAACCTTTCTTTTTGAAGCTTTAGTTTTACCGTAATTTTGCAACTTTCCTTGCATAGGGCATTGTAAGCATCTTGAAGATCTTCTTTATTTTCATGATCACTATTCAAATTTTCTTCACTAGTAGAATCATCATGATCTGAAAAAGTGAACTTGGCTAAAGTCATAAGAGCTTTGACTTCATTGCCCGACTCGGTTTCAGAATCTTCTAATTCAGAAGAGGCTTCAGTGCCGGAGATTTATACCAAGTAGCCAACATTCCTTTCATTTTAGGTTTGTCCTTTTTAGGACATTTGTTTGCTAAATGCCCATATTCTTAGCAGTTATAACATTGACTATCTTTTAAAGATTTTCAAGTTTTAGATTTAGATTTAGATCTTTTTTTATCATTTGATTTTTGAAAGTCAACCCTCTTTTTACTTTTGAAAATCTTGTAAAGCTTTTTCACTAAGAGAGCCATATCATCTTCAAAATTTTCAAAGTCAGAATTTTCTTGAGAAATATATTTAGAAGACTTAAGGACAATAGATTTACCTTTAGGAGCTTTAAAATTTAACTCGTAGGTTTGTAAATACCCAACTAATTCTTCTACCCTCATATTGTCCATATCGCGAAGTTCCTGGATCGCAGTCACCTTTGAGTTGAACCGTTTAGGTAGTGAGCATAGTTCTTTGCACACACTTTACTTTCTGGGATTTTATCGCCAAGACCCCACGTAGAGTTCACAATGTCATTTAGTCTTGTATAGAAGTCCATGAACATTTCATTTTCTTCCATATGTATTTCCTCAAATTTGGTTGTGAGGATTTGGACTTTAGACTTCTTGACAAATGATGTACCCTCATGTGTCATTTCTAGAATATTCCAAGCTTGCTTTACAGTATCACATGCTATAATTCTTTTGAATTCATCTGGTGATAGTGCATAAGTGATTGCATTTAGTGCTTTTGCATTGACACTACTCTCACTTTTCTGAAGTATGGTCCAAGAAAAATAAGGTGTTACTCTCATTGATTTTGATCCATCGATACCAGTCACTTCAATGGTAAGAGGGATCCATTCAGTCACTGTGGCTTGCCACATACTCTCATCCATAGATTTAAGAAAAATCCTCATCCTGTCTTTCTAATAGGCATAATTAGAGCCATCAAATGGTGGAGGCCTAGTGACTGAAAGGCTATCAAAATTTGACATCTTATAAATAACTTAGATCAATTAGCTCAAGAAATAAATCCAAAAATATATCAATTAGAATGAACTATTAGGCTTTGATACCACTTGAAAAGGCCTAGCTATGAGTCCAAGGGGGGGGGGGGTGAATAGGACTATGCAAATTAAAACTTTAACAGCGGAATATAAACAATAAGATAGCCTTATAAACAAATAAAAGAAAGATAACACTATAATCAATTCACAATATTAAAATGTAAAGCAACCTCAAATGTATGAGTATTGAGAGATTGATACAAATGTTGTTCTAAGGACAATCTTACACCAAAAACCAAGGTTTATGGTAGGACAACCTGATTCCTAGAAAGGTTTTTGTATCAAAAATCCAAACAAGATATAAAGGAATAAGTAGATAAATAACAAGGAAATGAGATCTAAATTATTACAAGATTCTCCACAATGTTTGAAATGTAAAAGATTACAACATTCACATCCACAAATGCATCCCACAAACTTGAATGATAAAAGATATAGAAATTAAACAAATATTCAAACCACAAGACACAAAGAATTATAGTGGTTTGCCTGTGTGTACACCAACTGTTAAACAACAGCCACACATCTTGCTACTCCACTCCTAATATCCTCACACAGGGGATATCAGTGTTTACTATGAAAATAGGTTTTTTAGGTTCACCTAAAACCTTCACAATTATGTCTTTCAAATGGGCTTACACAATTCAAAAACCCCACTTTCCTAGTTTTCTGGCTCTCCTCAGATAACCAACACAATGAGATTTTTCTAGCTCAATCTCAAAAGAAACTAAAATAAAGTAAATTTACACAAATGTAAAATACTTGGATTTCTCCTTTTGTAGTAGCCCGGAACAACCAATCAGAGTAGAAGTTCGAATATAGAAGTTCAATTATCCAATACTCACTTTAAAATGGTTCTAGATTCTAGATTGATTTTAAATTAAACTAGTTAGGCTAGCTCTATTTGATTTTGATTCCAAGAAGAATGAATACAGTTCCTCTTTTCAAATTAGATTGGAATATAGAAACAAAATCAAATTGACAAAGCTAACAAAAGAGAATATTAAATAAGTACGATGTAGCTTAAAAATAATATAAATTTATCTCTCAGAGTGATGCCTTGATTTTACTTGAATTAGATATGAAACTCTAAAATTCGTGTTCTATTTATAGATGCAAAAACCACGTATACGACTAGTGGCCACCACGACTGGTCGTAGGACAAACTGCATTTTGAAATTTTAAGCGCGATTGGATAAAACCGTTCCACGACTGGTCGTAGAACAAACTGCATTTTAAAATTTTAAGCGCGATTGGATAAAACCGTTCCATGACTGGTCGTGAGCCCTCCATGACTAGTCGTGACATGCCCACGACTAGTCGTGAGAAACCAGGATACATTGCTGGAGTTTGAGTCATAACTACAGGAGTGGTCGTGAATGAGTCAGCACTGTTCCTACGACCGGTCGAGCAGTCTCTAGGACTGGTCGTAGCTCAACCAAAAAATTTCAAAAATTTACAACAACTTAGGACTGGTCGAGCCAGTTCTAGGACTAGTCAAACAGAGTCCAGGACTAGTCTTAGAATAGACCAAACAGTTATAAAAGTATTCAAATTGAATTATGTATACACAATGACCTACCCTAAGGTCAATCTAAGGTCATTCATACCTTAAATGTGAAGTATGGACATTGAGTCTTCATTTCTTCAAATGATGGTTGACCTTTGAAGATTATGAAGCTTAAGATCTCTATAAGATGTAGCTTGAACTTGAGATCTTCTAAAGCTTTGATTTGTCGTTCTTGAGTTGTACTTCATCTTGAGTTGAACATTATATTGAGTCTTGAATAAGAACTCGTCTTATCAATGTAACTTTAAAAACTCTACTTGACCTTGCATTTCTTGAAGTAGATCACCATTCTTAACTTGTAGCATTGTGATGGAGTGTCTTGAACATACAAATTAACATGTTACACAAGACAGATTGTGTTTTTGGCACCACAAACTTTGACAAAGGAGCAAGAAACCATAACAGTTACCACAACACTCTATGTCTTAAGTGAATGAGGATTGGTTGAAGGTTTTCCTATCCATCACTAGATTAGACAACGCCTAAGATCATCTGAGTTGGTGGAAAATATGTTTGAGAACAAATGTCACCATTGTGCTGAGGAACAATAAGACAAGAATGATGTACACAATGTTCCTCCTCCTAGAACGCTACATGATTATCTGCAACCAGTGAGGACGAGTACACCTTCCTTCATGGTCTTTCCACATAATGAAAGAGACGTGAATTTTAAGCTGAGAATGATCCAATTACTCTCAAAGTTTAATGGACTAGATTATGAGAGTCCATAACTACATCTCAAAGAGTTCGATGAGATTGTAGTGACTTTATACTTTCATAATGTGTTGGACGACACCATAAGATTAAAGTTGTTTCTTTTCTCTTTAAAGGAGAAAACCAAGTCATATCTTCACTCTTTGAGACCGAGATCAATTGGGACATGGGCTGAGATGACCCAGGAGTTCCTTAAAACATGGTTCATAAAACCAACACCCTCAGGAGGGCAATCATAAATTTTTTACAAAAGATGAAACCTTCTTTCAATGCTGTGAAAGATACATGGACATTCTAAATGCTTGCCCGCATAATGGTTACAAGATCTAGCAGGTCATAAGCTTTTTTTTTTTTTTAATGATAGATTGACTTCACTAATGCACCAATTTATAGAGATGGTGTGCAATAGAGAATTTATAAGTGCTTGAATTCAAAGCACACATGTACTTGTCAAATTTCGTAGACTAAATGTTGGTTCGATCTTCAGTACACTTTAGTCATCTACGACACTTCATGAATAACACTTCAGTCATCTACGATACTTCACGAATAATAGCTCAACATCACAAGACTAAAAGACTCAATATGGTTACAAGTGAAAGATATGAAAGATCATTATGTATGTTGTGTCACGCCCCAGACTCGGTGACCGGACTCACAAGGAATCCAATAGCCGGTTCCAGCCACAACAGCCTCCGTGGTGCCCCATTCTCGGCTCCTAGTACCCATTCACCAGGTTTCGATCCTAGGATCCCACAATGAGGATTTATAACATAAGTCTAAATTAAATAAGAGCATCCCCAAGATCATAACATAGTAACCACAGATAATAACCATAGGAACACATGACAAATCCACTAGGAATTAAAACTTTATATAGGTACATGGCTTAAAGGGGAAATACATATGTAGAATAAGGAAAACTCCAATACGTCCTTGGCACACTCTGAAAGCTCCTCAGCTACTGTGGCTGCTTAGAATCACCTGCATGTATCAATTGTGCATAAGCTTATAGAAAGCTTAGAGGGCGGTGTAAGTGTGTATAACACTAGTGCCGGAAAGAAATATCAGATAATGTAGAAGCTCAGTATGAACCATGAACACTATCAACGCCACTAGCCATACTAAGACTAAGCTATAACAATCATGAATGCAACAAGTCGTACCAAGGTTATATAAAAAAATACATGAGGACTGGGCGCCATACTGAGGCGATACACAAAAGGCCTATATAGTCAATGCTAATGTAATGCAATACATGTCAGTCCTCATATCAAGTCTACAAATCATATACAGTTCCACTATAGGGAAACCACCACGGTCAAATACACTACCAGCTGACTGTCGTTCTCCTAGCTGCATAGTCTAACGAGCATAAAAGACCTCACTACCTGCTTGTGGACAACCAATCACCAGCAAGGCTCGACGGTAGTAGACCTATTCATGAGCTCGTCAAACTCAGCCTAGCTATGCCCACTCACTCAGGCGGATAAGGCCACATCCCATCTCAACCGACCTCGCGATAGTGAAAGACGCTGCCTAATGGTATAAGGCACTCGGACGCTCATATTTTCCACTCGGTCTCGGCATTGAGGCGTCTTTTGGTGCAATGAAGGTTTAGGGGCTTTCACCCAAGGACATCCTAAGTGCCCTAAATGCTCAAGTAACATTTTCCGTGTTCAAACATGGTCATCCATGATATACCTGTGGAGGCTACGACCCTGATGAAGCAAGGGTGAATATAAACCATGTAATGAAATGCCATATGCATGAATCATGCATACCAGTCATGCATCAGCTCCAAGCATCCTATGTGCTCAAGAGGGAAACTTCATCCCTCTGGGAAGCCATAATTTCTTGCCCAATGGTACAACCATGACCACACACAATGCCAACCAAGCACATAATGATGTATATAGGTCATGAAGATAAACAAGATATGCCATGTGGCGATGTACGATGTCTTACTCTCCGCCTATCCAAGAAGGGACTAGGTTTAAGTACTTAGATGAATTTCCATAAGAAATCAACCTCTAGTGGGGGCTCGATAGTCTGGCGTTGCCCACAAGGCTAAGGAAGGACAACGACATGGGCCTAAGTAAATGAAACGGGCCTAGCTAGGGTCTATGGTGGACCTTTAACCACTCATAAAAGCAAGTGGGCCTACCTTGGGGTCATAAATGTGGACATTCAACCACTAATTGTCCCCAAAAGGTAGCCAATGGATAATCCATCACGAATCAAGGCCCAAGACCCACACATCACCATAAATAAGAAATGGGTAGCCATAACATACCATAAACATTCATATTGGGTCTCAAATAAATGGCCCAAGGCCTACTCAATACATGGGTCCAAGGGCAACACACATAGCCCAACCCATATACAATACTATGGGCCCATAAGGAAGGTTAGGGCCCAACATAAGGGTTACCTATACATTTGTTGTGGTGGGCCTAGTGGGTAGCCCATTACTCAAACCACATGGGCAATAATAATATTCTAGTCAAGCAAGTTGGGCCTATAACCTAGCCCAAGGATATAGTTGATTTGGTGGGCAACTAAGGGCCCAACCACTCACACCTTCCAGCCCATAACGCAACACAATATTATGGTGAAATCAGCCCAAGAGTCCACTAGACCCATCTAGAAAGTTCTAGCCCATTTGGGCCTAAAGAGTCCAAAAATCTGGTTACATACATGGACCCAAATAACCCAACTATGGTGGGCCTCAAGAGTACACTAATTAAGCCCAAAAATTAAGGGAGTAAAGGCATGAATTTAACACCATAAAACCCTCACAATATGGTGGGTCCCACTCTTTAAACTCCAGCCCAAAAATAATACATATTTATGGAAAACCTTGCTGGATTTTTCAGTCCACTATCTGATCAGGCCTGCTGGAGCCTAGTAAATTAAATTCTAATTGGGACACAAGTCCAAATGGTCTAGCAACAGGGTCAGAGGGCCCCACCACATAGGGAGTGAACCAAACATAAAGAATTAGATGGGCCACACTGCTGGACCAAAGTCAAGTAGCAGCCCACATTGGGCATCCCATAATGGGCCTGGGCGGTCCAACGGGCTGGACGCCCAACCCTATTCCAAAGCATAAGGTGGGCCCCACCTTGGACGTTCCACACCAAGGTGGACCACATAAGGATGGATGCATGGATGAAATACTACACCGAGGTGGGCCATATCATGGTGGGACGGCCAGCCTTGTTGGACATCAACACCATGGACGTCTAGCCAAATGGGCCGGTCCAACCACTTCACTCAAATCTCCAGTGGTCCGAATGGCACCAAACTAAGTTAGGTGGGTCCCAGCAAGGGTGGGCTCCCTAGGGAATTAATTTCAGAATTTATTAAGCATGTTAAGTATTTTTAAGAAATAAGACAGTGATACATATTAGAAAAATCTGGTTGTGCAGAAATTATTGTTGAACCCATGTTTGACACCACATGGGGTGGGCCTAAACCTATCTAAACCCATAGAAAATTGGTGGGAAGGGTGGTTCCACACATAGACAGCAAATGGGGTCCACTAGGGTGGCCCACTCACTCTAGAAACCCAGGTAAAAGTACTCATTTCTAACTTGTAGTGTTGCTGAACTGTCCAGAAATTTTTGGACAGTTAGCCGACTTTGGCCCATCCCATAGGCTTCAATCATGGGGGAAATGGTGTGGGCCCCATTCCACATCAAAGTGGGGTCCACACACTACAAAATTTCTAAAGAAATTTAAAAGAAAAGGACATGTAAACAGATCTAAACATCTATGCGACCCGACCTGAGTTCCTGCATGTGCATGTGTGTATGAGTATGCATTTCAATTCTTGTAGTCCCGCGGTCCTATCGGTCAAATCCCGGCCACCTGCGACCCTCGGATAGCATTTGCGTTTATCCTTAAGTCCTGTCATGTGAAAAGGCCTAGCTATATGTCCTAGAGGGGGGGTGAATAGGATTATGCCAAATAAAACTTATAACATCGGAATTAAAAAGAATATGATAGCCAAGATAAAACAGAATGCAGGAAAGTAAAACAACCTCAAAAATCTGATCTTGAGAGGTTGATACAAATGTTGTTCTAAGGACAACCTTTCACCAAAAACCAGAGTTTATGGTAGGACAACCTTATTTCTAGAAAGATCTTTGTATCAAATCTCAAACCAAAGAGGAATAAGGAAATAAGCACAAACTGAAATAAATTGTAATCACAAATGTATTGTTCTAGGGACAGCCATACACCATAAAAATGGCAGGGCAACCTTGCTAGAATAACTTTAAAGGAAACTGAATTTCAAGCAGATAAAGGAATAGCAGAAAGTAAATTCAAAACTATTACAAAATTCCCACAAAGCTTGAATTAAATGATTACAACATTCACCACCATATATACATCCCACAAATAAATAATTAAAGATTAGAAATGTAAATCATTCAACCACAACACAAGAGATTATAGTGGTTCGCCTGTGTGTTCACCAACTGTTAAACAACAACCACACAGAATGCTACTCCACTCCTAATATCCTCACACAGGGGATATTAGCGTTCACTAACAAAATAGGTTTTCACAGGTTCACCCAAAACCTTTACAATTGTGTCTTTGTCCGTCAGCTTACACAATTAAAAAACCCCACTTCTGAATTTTCCTGGCTCTCCTCAGATAACCAATACAACAAGAATTTTCTGGCAAATCTTGAAAGAAACCAAAACAGAAAGGAATTTACAATTAAATGTAAAATACCTGATTATCTCCTTCGTTGTAGCAGTTCGGTAGAACCAAATCAGAGCAGATGATTGAATGTCTAAGTTCAGTGTCCAGTACTCAATTACAATGATTCTAATTCTAATGGATTTTAAATTAAACCAACTAGGGCTTGCCTTAATTGATTTTGATTCCAAAGAAAGGGAATAACAATTCCTCTTATCAAATTAGATTGGAATAGCAGAAACAAAATCAATTAAATAAAGCTAAAGAAAGAGAATATTAAATAAGCACACTTAGCTTAGATAGAGCACAGAATTATCTCTCAGAAGTTTGATGAAGATTGGCTTGAATGGATTAATTAATTCACTGCATTCTTCTAAGATTTGTGCTCAATTTATAGGTGAGCAGATCGCGTCTTCGACTAGTCTAGGGAGATCTTCGACTAGTCGAAGAAGTAACAGATTTGAAAAAAATCGGGTGCGATAAGCTTTGACCATTCTACGACTGGTTGAAGGTCATCTTCGACTGGTCGTAGGTCACCTTCGACTGGTCGAAGGTCTTCTTCGACTGGTCGAAGACCCTGTAAATAATCACTGGACTTTGAGTCGAAGATTTTCGACTGGTCGAAGATGCAGTCAACACTGTTCCTTCAACTGGTCGAACCGATTCCTGAACTAGTCGAAGCCTATCAAAAAATATCCGAATTTTGTAACAAACTCATGACTGGTCGAGGAATTTCTTGGACTGGTCGAAGCAAAGCTAGGACTAGTCGAAAAAAGCCTAGGACAAGCCCTCAAACAGCCCAAACTCATGTGACATATACATATGACTTATGTATCCAAAATGGCCTACTTCTAAGGTCAACCTATAGTCAATCAAACCTCAACAAGAAGTAAGGACATTGAACCATTAAGAATAAGTGACCTTGAAGTTTTAAGCCTTAATGTCTTGATATAGTTCAAACTGATGTAGTTCAATCTTGAAATCTTGATGTAGCTCAGCCTTGAAAGTGTCTTGAGTTCATTATGAACTACCTTGAACACTTCATGAATCATACATTCTTGAGACTTGTCTTGTGAGCAGTACTTGCAGTCAAGGTTGATCTTTGTACTTGTGAGCTTTGCTTGTTGTGATCTTTACTTATTCATGAATGTTGATCTTTGAGAGAGCTTCACTTATCTAAGATATATAACAGTGATTTTGGCATCACAAATTTGACAACTGACAGGGATATAGACTATAGCACTTACATCATGTAGACCTGACTTGGATCAACCTGAGACTTACGCCATCTTGTTCGCATCGTCGTTACGGTTCCAACGACGCATCTTGTGGATCCATTCGATATATGGATCAAAAGTTATAAACATTTCATTGTATGGACCCTTAATCATGTGGCCCACTTTGATGGATTACATGTGGACCACCTCTCTTGGCACAAGTCCCTATGTACACGACACACACCACACAAATTCTGTGGAAAACACCACCCACATCAACACATATTACGCAAGCCTACCCTAAAGCCTAAGCATTGTTTTCTCCTCCCATAGGCTATGATGGCCTCTCTTACAAACTAATCATGACATCTCTCTCTCTTTATTCTCTCCCTCCCACTCATTTTCCTCCATTGCTAGCAACGCTCCACTCCAGCGTCCCCTTCTCCCTCTTTTCTCTTGCCCTCTAATCTCCAAAAATACTTCTAATCCCACCATTAAAAACAAATCTCCACCATTAAAACCTCTTCTTAGGCTCAAGATCTTCATGGTGAGAAGTTTGGAGGCTTACTTTACATGTGGGTGAATATAAATTTTTAATTTCTTTCTTGACCTTTAATCTTCTCTTTCCTTCATAAATGGATCATATGGGACCCACCAATCCATGGTGGGGATCCCATTTGACCCCATGGATGTGGCCCTTTGGCCCATCCTATATGCATGTCATGATCCATGATGGTGCCATTCTCCATGTACCCCATCATGATGTATCTTATGATCTACTCCATTTCAAGGTCATCTAGACCTTAAATACCATGTTGGGATGGCATCCCAACCATCCATTTTAGTTATAGATTATGTATGCATTGGTTTATTGTTGCATATACAATCTACATAGTTGTATGGATGAGATTGAATCTTAGGAGGGCCCATTAGTGACAGGGCCCTACCCCCATGGCCGAATTGCATTTCTTCTCCTTATTTCTATTATTTTGTGGATGATGATGTGTGTGGCCCACTTGGTGGGCCTAGGACATCCCAAAAACTCAACAATGGTGAGACAGCCCTGCCACCTTATTCCATGATTTTTGAACACCCTAAATCAATACATGCAAGTGTCCTGACCTTGGATCATGATCTGGACATGTGTGAGGCCCACTAAGGAAGGCCACACATCCTTTTATTTATTGTATATATCTTGATATAGGCTGATATGTCTAGCCATACATGGCTGTCCAAAATCTGGACTGTTTGTTGGGACTATTATAGCTGATGTTTAGCATGGATTTGGTCCATGATTTACATTGTTTTTCTTCTGATTGTGGGGTGTATTTTAAAGGTGTGGACCCCACCTTGAAGTGTGATGGTTCACACCTCTAATTGCTCATGAAATAACACCCAAAAATGAGGCCCAAAAGGGGGTGGGCGGTCCACCTTGTTGGACCATCCAGCCCTATGAATTGAAGGGAAAACACAATTTCCAGCATGATTTTCTGAGTGGTGGGCCACTTTTGTGGATGTATTTTATGAAAAAAAAATCTTAATCACTCATCCCTCCCCTCTTAGGTGAAGTTTGGGCCCACATTTTGGGGTGTACATTGCATGGATAGCAATGTTTTAATGCAGCAAAATTTTTGGATAGATTGCATTCCTGAATTAAATTAAAATACTTCTGATCATACAAAAATCACAAAAATTTGTGGAGGTGTGGCCCACCTATGGAAGGACCACACTGCAAATTTTTAGGGCCATCAGGTCCCTGTACCATCCGTTGTCCGGCCTAGAGTGGTCCACTAGGATGGGGCGTCCAGCCTTAGCTAGTCGTCCAGGCCACCTTGTGGGCCCACCTTAATGTATTTTGTGTCCCACCATTCATCCAAGTGGGGTCCATAGGGGGTGTGATCATTCCCTCCTTCAGTAACATCCATTTAGGACCCATTTGGATGGGTTTTGGGCCAATTACCTAGGCCGATAGGACTGCCCACCATGGGACGCCCAGCCCATTGGGTTGCTGCTAGACGTCTAGTCCAGCAGCATGACCCACCTGATTTGTATATTTCATTCACTCCTTCATCCCGTGGGACCCTTTGTGACTTATATGGGCCACTAGAGATTTAAAATAATTGTATAAATAAATTTTTATTAAATTTCCAGCAAGCCCAAATAGTGGGTGGGCTAGAATTTTAGCATTAGGACCAAGGTTGCTACCCACAAATGTATGTTTTGGGGTAGCATGGCCCACCAGATTTGGGGATATTATTACACATATCTTACCCCATTTTTAATTAGATTTTGGGCTTAATTAGTGCATGCTTAAGGCCCATTCCAATTGGGTTTCTATTGGACCAATACTCATAGTTAATTGTTGGGTTTCCTAAGCCCAATGTCCTGGAACTTTCTTGATAGGCCCCTGATCTTTGGGCCTATATTTAATACACCATTGTGATGGGTTTTATGGGCCAAATACTCAAGTAGTTGGGCCCTTGGTTGCCCATTAAATTAACCCCATACTTAGGCCAAGATGTGAGGCCCAACTCACTTATTTTAAACATAAGAATTGCCTATGTGGTTGGAATAATGGGCTGCCCATTAGGCCCACCACAATGAGTGGACTCATGATCTTTATGGTTGGGCCCAAACCTTACTTGAGGGACCACCATGTTGCCCAAGTGTTGGGCCTTGTGTATGGCCCACTAGGCCCTGGATTGCCTAGGCCTTGGGCCTTGTCTTACATGCGTGTAGTTAGCGGACTACCATTTCAGACTCAGTTGAGGTTGGATATCCTACTTGGTAGCCTTAAGGTAGGCCCATAGGTCCCTTACAGGTGGTTGAAGACCCACCTTGGACCTTGTTACGACCGCTTCTTCCTTTGACTTTTATGACTCTCTTAGCTTGTGGGTCATCCCAAAGTATTGGGTGTAAGACCCGTGTCCTAATCCATACCGTTTTGTAGGCTTTCGCGGTTCTCCCAGTCGAATTTTGGTAACTGTCGACCTATATCCGACATTTCCATGCGATCCTAAGTCAGGTCCTGCATACCGAAGTCAGCTCGAACCAAAACTTATATCTTAGCGACCGCGCCATTGCCGCGGTTCTAACGCCTCGACTCGCGCACTGATCCGATACCCAGGTCAAAAGATGTGGGCCCACGTTTAATTCGAAGAAAATGCTATGTATTGTGAATTTTGAGGGAATCTCTACAGCATGTCCCATCAATCAATCAATCACTCATGTCAAGTACAAGTCAAGTACAAGCCATACCCAAGTACAAGCAACCCATCTCCCCCATTCCCAAAGTCAACTCTCTCTCTCTCTCTCTCTCTCTCTCCACCCATCCCTTTCTTACAACACATCACTCCACCCATCACCCATCACACATCATCCCATCCCTTTCCACCATAACTTCTCTCTCTCTCTTATTCCATCTCTTCACCCCCAAGTATCCCATGTCCAACCTCTCTTCTCTCCCAAACAACAACAACAAGTGTGGCTCACTTTCCCTACCCTCTCATCTCTGATCCATACCATTAAAACCCCATCAACCTCCATCAAAAGAGAAGGCAAAGAGTTAAGAAGGCTAAGGGACCAAGGAGAAGGCTGATAGGTGGGTGATCCACTGTTGATTTCAACTTTAAGGCCACTTGATGTGGGACCCAAATAATGTATGCAATGTAGAGAGGGGCCCGTAGTGGCAGGGTCCCTCTATCACTGTCTCTCTCTCTCTCTCCTTATCTCTCTTTTTTTTCTCTCCCTGGAATGTAGTGGGCCCCACCGATTTATGTTAAATCTACTCCATCCATTTGACAGTGTGGCCCACCGCTTTTTAGGAGAGATCCGCCGTCTATATAACATATTATAGTATATTTTATAAATATTATATATATATATATATATATCTGCATGGTGTGCCACGACCATGTGGGACCCACCTTGATGAACGTGGGCCACGTACGTGTGGGACCCCCCCCATAATGCTTGTGTCGTCCACGGTCCCTGGATGCTGGACGTGCGACTAACATGGAGTGAGTGTACTACAGGGGTGTGTACTAACAGCTATATATATAAGTTTGGGGTGGGCTGCTCATACGGGCCCCACCTTGATGTATGTATATAATTCACACCGTCTATTTCATTTCTCAGCCCACTTTAGGCGTTGAGCTGAAAGGTGAACCCAATCCGACTATCTGGCTGGCCATAGCATAAGAAATAGGGTTTTCTACTAATAAAACCCACCTGATGATTCTACACACCGAAACATACCCAATATTGGGCTTGTTTTGTCGGTCTTGAGCCATGGAATGAA
Organism: Magnolia changhungtana; assembly: GCA_030180095.1. Taxonomy (NCBI): domain Eukaryota; kingdom Viridiplantae; phylum Streptophyta; class Magnoliopsida; order Magnoliales; family Magnoliaceae; genus Magnolia; species Magnolia changhungtana. Next base: position 10,678,923 of record JASAUF010000259.1, read on the forward strand.
ATGGCTAGGTCAGATTCACCGGAAGTGGGCCCCACCTAGGAAATTTCTCAAAAATGAATTTTCTTATATATATATTAAGCAGTAGCAGCAGCATCTACTGCTGCTAATCGCTGCCGCGTGGACGGAAGAAGCAGGGACCCATGGTCCCAGTCATGGGCCCCACCATGATGTGTGTTACCATCCACACCATGCATTGGGTAGGCCTCCCTCATGACTACGGGCCACCCAAAAATTAGCCATATAAGTGACTCGGTGACCCCGTCACATGAAACAGTAAGGATTGAAAGTCTGCCATTGAAGCCCTTTTGGGTTGCAAAGTTTTGGATTAGATATGATATTTGTTTTTACTCTTCACCAGGTCCTATGACCTTTTCAATAGTTTGGATGTCATATAAACAGTACGGTGGGCCTTAGGTTTGAGTGACCTTATCAACAGGTTGGGTGCAAATAAACATTATGGTGGGCCCCTAGGTCTGAATGACCTTATAACGGGTTGGATGGAAAACAAACATTATAGTGGGCCCCCATGTTTGTGTAACCTTATCAACAGGATGGGTGGAAAATAAACATTATGATGGGCCCCACATGGGACCCACTAATGTATGTATTGTATCCATACCTTTCATTAGTGTGGGCCCCACCATGAGGTATGTACTTCATCTATGCGGTCCATCCTTTCCATCCCTATGGGACCCACCATGATGCATGTGTTGCGTCTAAACCGTCCAACCATTTTTGAAAAATAATTTTAAGGCTTGAGACTAAAAATAAGACACATCTAGGATCAGGTGGACCACATTATAGAAAATTGTGGGTTTTGAACGTCCACCATTAAACCCTTAGAAATTTAATGGTGAAAATCCTTATCACCACTTATATTTAGGTGTGGCCCATTTGATATACAAGAGGCCCATTGTTGAGGCCCACCTTGAATTGTATAAGGTCCATTATGATGTATGCAAAGCCGATGGGTTATGGCCCATTGCAATGTACATAAGGCCCATTGGTGCGGCTCATTGATACGACCCACTTGATGAACATAAGGCCCATGTGATATGGCCCATTTGATGTACTTAAGGCCCAATGGGATGTATTTAGGTCCATTGCAATGTGTGATTCCTCCGTGAAGATATAATGATGTTTATAACGGGGCCGTGCCCTGGGAACAATGATGGTTTGATGTCCACATTATATGGATGATACTGGTTAAATGTCCGCATTGTCACTCTCCCTAAGGCCCATTGATAAGCCCATACTTGTAGCGTGCAGGTTGTCTAGGCCCATCTTTGTTAAGAATGAAGTCCATCACTATATAACATGTTTAATATAGACCCATGATTCATGATCATACGCATCATATGTATGCTTGATATGAGGAGTGACTGATCATAGCATATGCCCTCGAACAGATTGTTTATGGGCTCCCTAATAGGCAGAGTTGCCCTATATGAGCACGTAGTACACGCGGGACTATTGCATGACTGGTAGTGTGATTCATGCACTTGCATTTGGGTGATTGTGATTACTATATGCCCTAGTGACATCAAGGCCATAGCTTCCACAGACACATTGTGGGTGGCCGGATTGGATACCGAAAGTACTGTTTCCAGCATTAGGGCGCCATAAATGTCCCTGGGTGAAAATTCCTGAACTCGATGGTACTAGAGGATGATTCTAATGTCAAGAACGAGTGGATACATAAGTGTGCGAGGGCTGTATACTAGTAGGCCGCATCTCCCATTATGTCGTGGTCGGTTGGAAATGGGTGTGACCTTACCTGCCTAAGTGAGGGGGCAATTTCTACGTTGAGTTTGACTAGCTTGAGGAATAGGTCTGCTATCGACGAGCCGGGCCCGATATTGGCAATCGGATAGTAAGGTCTCTTGCACTTTCCCAGTTGTACATTCAGATAGGGGTGGCAAGCTAGCGTAGAGTGTACTAGACCCCTGTGATTATCCAGACTGAGAACCGTACTGATTTGATGCTCTAGTGAGGAGCTGCATTAATATGTGGATGTGGATTGGCATGCTTAACTTGCATTATGCATCGCATGGCCTTGATATGGCTGATAGCATTTATATTCTGCACTACATAGCCTTGGTACAGCTGATTGCATTCATATACCCATCAGCATGACTCCGCATTACTCTGACCTTACATTCTTAGCACGCTTATATTATGCACACACTTAAACCACCCTCTAAGCTTTCTATAAGCTTATGCATGATTGATACGTGCGGGTGATGCCAGGACGCAGCCATAGTCTGGCTGCGGTTGGCTCGTGGAGTCGAGCTTCTGGAGTTTTTAGTTACTCTCATTATATTGTATTTCCCTTTCATATGCCTTGTACTTAAAGTTTTTTATCATAGTGGATTTTGTGATGGTGTTCTTGTGGTTATTGTTCGTGGATTATGTTTATAACTATGCTCATTACAAATCAAATTGATGATTAGAAATCCTCCTTGTAGCATCCCAGGATCGGAACCTGGTGTATGGGTGCCAGGAGCCGAGAATGGGGTACTATGGAGGCTGTCGACACCGAATTCGGTGAGCGGGAGTTTTGTGAGCCCGGTTTCTGAGTTCGGGGCATGACATTAGGTCTCCATTAGAGGACTTATCTTCTCCTTAGAGTACATGCCTAGGTATCTAGACCTTGTCCCTCCTTAGGAAAGAGGAATATATTCCACGATATCATCGCCAAGTAGCGCACTTACATCATTATGACTCATATGCATCATATATATAATTGATTGCATTTTGTGGTGGTCATAGAGGGATGAAGTTTGTCCCCTTATGCACATCGAGTGCTTGAAGTTGGCGCATGACTTGTATGCGTTATTCATGCATCGGCATTGCATTTCATGATGATACTGCCCTTGCTTCATCAAGGCCTTACCTCCATAGGGATATTCGTGGATGGCCATATGTGTGGACACCGGAAATATTATTTGAGCATATCGGGTGCATAGGATGCCCATGGGTAAAATTTCCAAAACTTTCATGGTACCAAGGATCTGCTTCAACGCTGTGACTGAGTGAAAACTACGAGCACACGAGGGCCTTATACAGTTAGGCCGCGACTCCCACTATCGTGTAGTCAGTTAGGTAGGGGTGTGGCCATACCTTCCTGGTGTGAGGAGGCATTGCTAGGCTAAGTTTGACCATCTCGTAAATGGTTCCACTGCAGTCGAGCCTTGTTGGTGATTGGTTGTTCACAGGCGAGTAGTGTGGTCTCTTACACTCGTTTAATTGTGTGGGTCTAGAGAGTGGCCATCATCCAGCAGTGTACTGGACCCCGATGATTTCCTTATGATTGGAAATGTACTTGATATGTGGATTGGATATGAGCACTGACATTACTTTGCATCGCATTCACATCGATTGTATAAGCCCCTTTATGCATCGCCTTGGTATGGTGTCTAGTACTCATTGTATTATATTCATGATAAGCCTTGGTAAGGCTAGAGATACTGTTATTGATCATGTTGCCCTTCTTATATCTCTTATTATTCTTCTGTACATTGTTGTCACACACTTCCTCCACCCTATAAGCTTCTATAAGCTTATGCACGATTGATGCGTGCAGGAGATTCTATGTAGGCGTCGTACCAGCAGAGCTTGGATTAGAGTCGAGCTGAGGACCCCAATGTTGCAGATCTTTCCCTCTTTCTTTCATTATCTTATGTATGTCCTTTTGAACCTCATGTACTTGTAAAAGTTGAAATTCATAGTGGATTTTGCGATGTGTTCCTTTGTTATTTTTGAGATGTTACTTGTTGTGAGCTTGGGTATGCTCGTATTAGAAATGGTTATTCGGTTATAGAAATCCTCCTCGTGGGATCCCAGGATCGGAACCTGCCTCAAGAGCCAAGAATGGGGTACTACAGAGGCTGTTGCAATCAGAACTGACTATCGGATTCTTTGTGAGTCCGGTTACCGAGTATGGGGCGTGACAACATCAACTCAAAAGTCATGTTCCAACTAGGCTTGAAATCTGGACAACAACATGTGTTGTCCATATTTTGGCCCATATAATTAAATCAAAGAGTTTATTACCATGATCCATCATGTGGGGTCCACCTTGGTGGGTTAACAAAATTCCAGACCCATGAGTTCACCATTTCCTCCATGCAAAAACCATTTTGGAAGCCACCCAACCCATGCATGCATGGTGGGCTTGGACGTCCAACAATGGTGGGCTTGGACGTCCAATCTTGATATGGGCCTGAGATGTTACTAACTTCCTTAGTGGGCCACATCATCAGAAATACACAGAAGAAAAAAAAAAGAGAAAGGGAGAGAGAAGGAGCGAGATCAGCCATTGGTGGAAGGTCCCGCCACTAATGGACCTTCCATTCCACAATCCACACCATCCACTATGTATACACATACATGCAAGCTATTATGCATCAAGATAATTTGTTGGAGGGTAAGGACACCATCCCTACATGCATGCAAATGTAACGCCCTGAAAATCGGGGGTCGAGTGTAACTCAACTCCCGAGTTCCAACGCATCACTTATGCAACATGTTTAATGATATTTGAATGTTGTCTGTGTTAGAGCAGTAAACATGAATGAGATTATACCAAAGCAAGAATTCATACCAGATCAGTTGTATAAAAGCAAGCGGAAGACTGAACTGTATAAATATGTATGTAAAGAACAAAATAATCGATTCATTATCCAGAGTATGAATCCTTCTGAGTCACAATATACATGTCTGTCTATGTAAACAAAATGTCAAAATAAACTAGGTACAATCTCTGTAAATCCCATCGTCCCCGGCACTTAGTCGAAGCCGCCAAATAATCGCATATACGAGAACTCCTCCGGTCCTCGTCAGTCGTGTCGGCTCGCCTCCGAATAATAGCCGGATCGCCTATACCTGAGACAGAGTCTGGTTGGTGTGCGCAACACCGTCCCGTAACGTGGGAGTGAGTAGCTAACTCAGTGGAACAATAAGATATAAGTTATCATGTTACCAATACAGTCAAGCAGTAATGATAAAGCAGTAAATCAAACACTCCTAGCTACTCTGATTAATGCAAGTATGAATGCAGGTATGATGGATGCCCTCTCCGACATACTCCCTCAAGCGACACCATCTCACGTTCGCGCATGCTTACATCCCACGTGCTCCACATCTTTCCGGGCACATGCGATGCATGATGAGTATGATTACCGAGTTTTTAATTAGTTCATTTCAAACAAACAGGATTGGGAAACTAAGGTACCTCCTTGTATCATATCCAAACATGATCCAATCTAGGGTCGTCACCCTAGTTAATATCGACGATAGTGTGTTTTCTAGGTCACCGCAGAGGTCGCCTGTGGCTCTTACGCACAAAGGTTGCACCACTCCCCCATCACCCCTTAAACGATTCATCACGATACAACTATACTGAGTAAATAGGCCTAGTTCATACTCTATATATCGCGGCGAACCCTAAGGCACGTTGCAACTTCGCAGTATGCTCGCGGTCACTACAAAGTCGCTGTGGTCAGTACACACAAAGATCGCACCACTCCCCATCACCTTATCAGTGTAGGCCGACGGCCGCGAATATAGTGTCCCATACCACCATAATCGGCTCACGAGTTGAGTTGCTCACTGGTCACTACGGGGAGGCACGTAGCCCCAGCGTAGGCCGACAGCTCGACCACGGTGTCCCATACCACCATGCCCGGCTCATGAGTCTTAGCGGATCGAGGTACCATGGTTAACGGGATTATCACTGGTAAGTTTGGTACCCTAGGTTCAAGCATTAGCGACCAAACATGGTGAACATACATAAGGCATACGGTTTACTTGACGTGTTCGGCTAGCTCGAGCGCACAACAAGTTGGGCGATATGAGGCGCAGAAGCACCTCGTGTGGCCAACCACTATCGCCAACCGAAGTACGACACGGGTTCACCAACACATCGTGCGTGGCGGAACGAAACCCCAACCACATCTTCAAGTCTGATACCGGATGCCTGGACTACGAACATAGTCCCAAGCTCAGTCAAATCCTAACCATAGCATGTGAAATACGACATGATAACATAGTACTTCAAGAACACTAGCAAGCAATATAAAGCATAACATGAAGCATGTTGATAACAAGTCACAAAGCATGTTCAAAGCATGTTAAAAAGCATTATGTAAATAAGTATACAAATATTTACATTTCGTAGGCGAGTGGTTAGAGTGAACAACCACATGGAGAGTGTCATATGCGACTCTAAGGTAACCGAGAATCCCATCTCAAGACCTACCTAAGATTCTAACACTTAAGCACTTACACTCACAAGTGAATTCACCAACACTTGAATGCAAGATATCGACATACATGACGTATGCTAGGGAAGTGTGTACTAGGGTTGTCCCTTTACCAAACTAGTATTTTATACATATACATCATATTCATACAACAATTAAACATGGCAAACACATCAGCAAATTTTATACGTATAGGGTACTTTCACGTATACCCAACTTCGACATACATAGTGTTTACAAAGGAACATAGATTTCGGCGATTCCTTTCGCCAAGCTAGTATTTTAATCATGTATTGTATAATCATACATTAAATATATATGTCAAACATTATGCCAAAAGAAATACGTATACGGTATTTCTACAATACGTAATTTCGACATACGGCGCATTTACAAGTAAACATATAATTTGGCGATTCCTTTCGCCAAACTAGTATTTTATTCATATGTTATATAATTAAACATTAAATAAACATGTCAAGCATTTGTCCAAAAAATACGATATACGGTATTTCTACGTATACCTAGAATATGTGAAATTCCATATTTCACACCGTTAATCAAAACAGGAAACGGAAGGCACTTTGTACATGTGCAATTGCAAGCAGATCATGAATCTACCATTATCTGACATTGAAAGCGTTGAAAACCGTAACTTATAAGCTTAAAGTCCTCACCTTCGCCTTTGGAAACGGAACGAATCAACCAAGGGTGATAGATCTTCCGTCTACGGGCGATTTCTAGCCTAAAGAGCGGAATCGGTTAGTCGGTACACATCCTACCTCGATTCCACCGCAAATCAGACCTAGGGTTAGGTTTTCTTACCTTCAAATGAGGCGGAAAACGCCGGAAAACGCCGAGAATAAGGCGGTGTAGGCCGTGTAGCAAGCCAATGCAAGTGGAGGAAGATCAGGCAACGATCTCCAAGTCCTTCTCTCTCTTTTCTCTCTCTTCCTCTAGGGTTTCTTGCAAAATTCGTATGGCTGTGAGAGGGGCTGATCTAAGCTCCTTTTATAGCCTCAAACATTACGAAAATAGACTCGGGTTCATGGGGTACGCCATATAGGATTTTCAACGCTTTTCCAGCTCAAAAGGGAAGTTCTGGTAGCCCTCTTTGAACCAAACGTCAGACTTAAGCTCACCACCAATGGATCTATGTGGGATTACGTTTTTGACCCATTCGGATACGCAGATCGCACGTGGCGGACCACTTTCGATTCGACGGTCGGTGAACACGATCGTAAATTTCAAGTACATGTAAATGTTCCGAAATTTTTCTTAATCCGAGGGTGTAATTTGGTCCGATTCTCGACGGTCGGGTTGCTTATCACCGACGCGCACAACGAACGATGCCAGATCACTATTCCAGATATTTATTGTGGCTTATGAATAGTGTTTTTCACACTACCTCGCTCCGATTCGAAACGAATGGCCGTGAAACATCGGATAAGGCTGATTTTTGAGATGATTGTTAAGCCCAGTGGGGCGGTCCTAGTTCCTTAGCTTCGGGTTAATCAGACTCCCGATGTGCGATCTAGACCTAATACGAAGTTTCGTTTCATTCCCGAGAGCAGACGGGAAATGAGTTTGGTTCTAAACTTTAGGGTAACCTAGCGTCAATGATTCTGCAAGTTTAGGGTCTTGCAGATCGTATTTAAAGCGATCCTAACGGATTTCATAGCTAATTGAGTTTAGTACTTAGTTAACTTTGTTAAATTTCTAAAGGATTTAATCTACGTGATTTGGTCGAGGTGGTACTCGACCCAATGTACGGAAATTTTCGTGTCGTTACAATCTACCCCCTTAAACAAAAAATTTCGTCCCGAAATTTATACCTTTCGTAGTCCTCGAGAATCTGAGGGTAGTTCTTCCTGACTTCGGCCTCAGTCTCCCAAGTAGCTTCCTCCTCAGAATGATGAGTCCAAAGCACCTTCACAAGCGGGATGACCTTGCTACGCAGCCTGCTCCTTCCTGTCAAGGACGCGCGTCGGGGCGCAACTCATATGTAGCATCCTCGCTCAACTGTACTGCTCCCATCCGATGATATGCGAAGGATCGAGGAACGTACTTCTTCAAAGATAGATACATGAAATACGTTGTGTACGGAAGCAAGCGGTGTAGGCAAGGCGAGACGATACGCCACATTACCCACTCGATCCGAAGATCGAAATGGACCGATAAACCTCGGTGTGAGTTTCCCCCTTCTTCCCAAACCGAAGGACTCCTTCATAGGGGAAACCCGAAGGAACACATGATTACCGACCTCGAACTCCACGGTCGCCGCCTCGTATCGGCGTAACTCTTCGCCGCCGCTCGCGCCGTGAGTAATCGACGCCCGATAATGTCTACCTCTCTCGTAGTCGCCCGAACCAACTCCGGCCAATCAGCTACGCTCTCCAACCCTCGCCCAACAAGTGCGGTGCTCTACAAGGTCGACCATATAGAGCCTCATATGGTGCCATGCCAATAGTCGCCCGGAAGCATTTGTTGTTGTAGGCGAACTCGCGTACGGAAGACAAGTCATCCCAACCGTCCCTGAAGTCCAACACACAAGCTCGCAACATATCCTCCAGAATCTGGTTCACCCGCCTCGTCCGCCCATCGGCCCGAGGATGAAACGCAGATCGAACTTCAACTTTACACCCATCGCCTCCCTGGATACGAGTCCGAGAAGATGGATGTGAACCGCGTGTCTCCGTCCGACACAATCTCCAAAGGAACCCCGTGCGGACGGACGATCTCCCCGATATACGCCCTAGCTGAATTGCTCGTCTGCAGAGTTCGTAACTCGATAGGGAGGAAATGGGCCGATTTAGTCAACCGGTCCACAATCACCCAAATGGAATCGTGCCCCTTCCTCGTCTTCGCAACCCCGATATGAAGTCCATGGAGATGAAGTCCCACTTCCACTCCGCTATAGGCATGGGTGAAGCGGCCCAGAGGTCGGCGATGTTACCGCCTTGACCCGCCTGGCACGTCGACATCGAGACACATACTCGGCAATGTGGGCCTTCATGTTATCCCACCAAGACGTCCGTCTCATATCCCGGTACATCTTCGTGCTACCGGGATGCATCACAAACTTCGAGTTATGGGGCGGACTCGAGAAGCTCGCGTCTCAAGTCAGGCACATCCGGAACACATAGGCGGCCACGGAATCGTAAGCCCCCATCAGATCCAACTCTCCACTCGGAGTCCACGGCGTCGCTAGCCTGCTCTCGAAGCTCAGACAGCCGTGTATCGCCCGCCTGGGCCTCAACAATCCTGTCATCAATAAGTGGTCGCACCCGAACGTGCGCAACACACTCGAATGGCTCCTCGACAGTGAGTCTCTGCTCGAAGTCCCGCACAAACTCTACCATATCCCACTCGGCTATCATCAGCGGTGCCGCAAATGCTATCGCCTTCTTGCGGCTCAACGCGTCTGCCACAAGGTTCGCCTTGCCAGGATGGTAGGAAACCTCGAACTTGAAGTCCTTCAAGGTCTCCATCCATCGGCGCTGTCTCATATTCAAATCTCGCTGCGTGAATATGTATTTAAGGCTCTTGTGGTCGCAGAAAAGCTCGAACTCCTCACCGTAGAGGTAATGTCTCCAGAGCTTCAATGCAAAGATGACAGCCGCCAACTCCAGGTCATGTGTAGGGTAATTCTCCTCGTGCTTCCTTAATTGTCTCGAGGCATACGATATCACCCTATCTTTCTGCATCAACACACAACCCAAACCAACGCGAGACGCGTCAGTATACACCGTGTATTTCACCCCTTGCTCTGGCAATACTAGCACAGGGGCGGACGTCAACTTGTCCTTCAGCTCCTTAAAAGCTGCCTCCGCCTTCTCATTCCAGGCGAACTTCAGTCCTTCCGAGTCACCGAGACAATGGCACTGGCGATCTTCGAGAAATCCCGAATGAAACGTCTCGTAGTACCCGGCCCGTGCCAAGGAAACTCCTCACCTCAAGAACCGATTCAGCCGCCGCTAATCCCGAACCGCAGCCTACCTTAGCAAGGTCCATCGTTATCCCATCCTTGGACACTACATGTCCCAGAACTTGACTTCCTCCTGCGAAGTCGCACTTCTTGTACTGCGCAAACAACTGGTTCTTCTTTAGTGTCTCCAATACCGCTCGCAAGTGCTCCTCGTGCTCCTCCCGACTCGTGGAGTATATCAAGATGTCATCGATGAAGACGATGACGAACCCGGTAGAGGAAGGGCCGAAATACCCGGTTCATCAGATCCATGAACACGGCCGGTGCGTTCGTCGACCGAACGACATCACTAAGAACTCGTAGTGCCCAAAGCACGTCCCGAAGGTCTTCTCGTACGTCCTCCTCTCTCACGCGCAACCTGGGTGGTACCCCGACTGGAGATCAATCTTCGAGAAATACTTCGCCCCTCTCAACTGATCGAACAGATCGTCAATCCTGGGCAAATGATACTTGTTCTTCACCGTGACCTGGTTCAACCTACGGTAATCAATACACAACCGTAGCGACCCGTCCTTCTTCTTCACGAACAACACAGTGCTCCCCAAGGAGACACACTAGGTCGAATAAAACCTCTCTCTACAAGTACATCAATCGTGTCGCAGGCTCCTCCATCTCACATGGAGGCATACGATAAGTAGGCAACGAGATGGGCGTCGCACCAGGCGTAAGATCTATCGTAAAATCAATCTCACGCCGAGGAGGTAAACCCGGAATAGTCTCAAACACGCCTGCAAAGTCTCGAACCACCGGCGTACTATCTACTTGTCGGACCATCGGTCGGCACAAGCAAAGCAAAGATAACAATCAACTCGACAGGCTAACCGACCGCACGGGAACGTGAAAGCCGTACCGTCAGTCCATAGGCCGTCACGATCCGAGTGTCGCATCTACCTCCGCCTCATCCTGGTGAGCCAATCCATACCAAGGATAACGTCGTAGTGCCATAGCGGAGCAACAATGAGGTTGACGAGCACCGTGTCTTTGCTACCCAAAACTACCGAGCAACCCTCGCATAATCGTGTGACATCCGAATATGTCCCGGTAGCCGTAGTGAGTCTCATTCCCTTAGTGGGAATCGTATGCAAAGATAGGCGCTTCACCGCCCCACAAGAAATAATAGAAGTAGTGGACCCAGTGTCCACCAATAAAGAGACGGGAGTGTCGCGAATAAAAGCCGTACCCTCGAAGGCCGTCGGAGCTGAAACCGACGTCTCAGGCGCCTCAGCTACAAGAGTATGAACACGAGCCTGCTGCTGGCGGTTCGGCTGAGGAGCCAAGGGTCGCTGTGGCGGCCTGAAGCGCGGCACAGGAGGTCGGAAGGAAGGATGTGCAGGAGCCGTCTGTAGCGGTGGAGCTGATATAGCCTGTGGGCGAGAACGGCCCATCATCTGTGGCGGAGAGAAACCACTGTCCTTCATCCGCGCGAAGTAACTCCCAATAGGATGACCCTGTTTCCCGCAGTACGTGCAGGTCACAATAGGGCGCCTCGCCTGAGCCCCTGGCGCTGCGATCCTAGGAGGCGAGTCAACACGAGGCCTCTTGCCTAGGATAGGCCTGCTCTGTATCTCCTGTCGTGGCCTCGCAACCATAGTGCCAACCGGTCCACATCCTGCTCTGCCGTCATAGACATGTGAACCAGTGCTGCATATGTAGGTATAGTGAGGCAGCATATCTTCGACCGTATCTCCGGTCGCAGGCCCAATGAAAATCGACGCATCCGCATCTGCTCGTCCACTAGTATAGTCGGGACAAAGCGGCCCAACTCGGTGAAGCGGTGCTCGTACTCTGTAATAGTCATGCCTCCCTGCCTGAGGCGCAGAAACTCGTCCTCCCGCTCATGTCGGTAAGTCGGCGGGTAGTATTTCTCATGGAACCGGAACTCGAACGCCTCCCAGGTCCATACGTAGTCTGCTGCGACAGACCGCAACACACTGTCCCACCATAAACTCGCCTCTCTCTCAAACATAAAGGCGGCCAGCTCTACCTGCTCTGCCTCTGAGCAATGCAGCATCCGAAGCATCTTCGAGATGCGGTCAAGCCAAAACTCTGCCTCCTCGGGCCTATGAGTGCCCATGAACGAAGGAGGCCTCAAGCGCTGAAATCGCTCGAGTAGACCCGCGTGTGCCGACATCTCCAGTAGGAGGCACCACGGGTGAAGGCAGAGGCACATCATCACACCGAGCAGAGGCTCGGGGGTGCTCGGCAGACAAGGGAGTCGTAGGTGGAGTCGCACTACCACCATGTGACAAGGCCTCGCGATAGTGGCCATAAGCCGCCAGTGCCGCTGCCTTCTGCCGTCGTACCGCCGCCGATGCATCATCAACATCACCGCTAATCTATCGGTCGGCGGAGTAGCACGGGAGTCATCTTTGCGCGAAGATGATGGCCGAAATCGCTCACGGGACCGGGGCGTGTATGGTGGCAACCCGCCACAGACCGAGGGGCCGATCGGAACCCAACCCACGGTCCGGCAGACCACTACTACTGAAGGTGTCCGGTCCATGGAGCCGGTCGAAGGAGATGTGCCGTACTCGCGTATCTTGTCGCGGCATGCCCTATACAACACAGTGGTACAAAGATTGGTGAGACACAAAGATAATACACTCCATAAAACACTTAAGCATTCCACACATCATCAAACAAAAGAGGCTATATGCTTTTCATTTACTCAAAATTGTCATAATACATGGACTACGAGTTTACATGAATCATGACGGAAATCACATTATAGCCAATACATCCACACATCAAACACCTAAACATGTCGCTACCTAATACAATATCCGTACGAAAACACAAACCGCCTATCGCAGTAACCAAAGCAAACACAACAAACAACAATATGGATGACTAAGCATCCGAAGTAGGCTGTGGAGGAGGAGCATTCTTTATCCGCGCACAAAGACAGATGGCCTTCAACATACGGGACATCTTCTTGAAATTTTTCTTCATGTAGGCTTCATTCTCTTCAAGTTTAGTTCGAACTTGACCAATCTCAGCCCGAACTTGTCCAACCTCTTGCTGCAAGGCGGCTTGCCTCTCCTCAAGACGGGCAAATCGCGCATCAAATACATCTCGATCCACACCCTGCCCCTGAGCCGCAGGGGGTGAACTCTCCTCTGTGTCCTGAGCCTCAGGTTCTTCTTCCTGTATGTCATCACCAGGCTCCTCATCACTCTCAGCCTGGAGGTCAACACTCTCCTCGCCGGCGCTATCCGACTCATCTCCAGACTCGTCGAGTCGGGCTTGCCGCTGTTGGGGACCGATATTCATATTCCTGAGTGTGGCTTCACTTATGATTCGGACCGGTGCAAGATCCTCCATATTCAATCTGTAGCCTACATCACGAGCCATCCTGCAGATCAGTCGGCCAAATGGGAGCGAAAGATCGTTCCCTGCAGAACGAACAACATTAACTATCTGGGATAGGATGAATGTGGGCAGGCATATGTTATCCCAGCGTCCCATCTTGTACAGAAAGTCCACCATCACTCTAGTACATTCAGTGCGGTTACCCCACCGTGGGTATACATTGTATGTGAAGATGTGATGGAGCAAATGGAAGTCTTCAGACATCTTTGTCGCCGCAATACAATTTCCTCGCTTCTAAGTAACCCGATGACCACAGAGAAATCGCGTGCGGCGATCCCTTTCCCGCGCAGTTCTAGAGAAGTCATCACTAGGATGCACTTGACCAAGCGGAATCTTCGTGATTCGAACCACCTCATCCACAGTGATAGTGCGCCTTATGCCCCTCACAGAGACAGTAAACTGAAGAGGCTCTAGAGATGAGTCTATGATGTGAGCGTAGAAAGCGCAAACCGTGTTCTCACATGCGGGAGACTCGCCTTCAAAAATATGATTCCACCCGATATCCACCAAGTGGTCCATCATCGGGTGTAGGCCAAACATCATCTCATCCACATGAGCTTCAAACACAACCTTGCGGCCCGCGAAGCGCCCATATTCCATGCCTATTGGATAAGCATTCCTGGCGGGGTGGTCAGGATCCAGGTCTCGCTTCGACCTAAACTCCCGCACGGTGCTTGTGCCGGCCCCAACGTCGGATCTTCTTCGGGTATGGGCTGGCCTACTTGGGCCGGCGTCATCGGCCGCGGTTTTCCTCTTTCCCATGAAAGACAGGATGGAGGAAATGGAGAAAATGGTGGCCACCACACCAAGGAGGGCCATGGAAATTTTCCAAAATGGGGGAACAAAGGGCTGACCTCTTTTATCTTCCACAATCAACAATCCAACAGGTGTGGAAGAAGCTCTCAGAGGTAAGAAATGAAGAAGGAAACAAAGAAAATAGAATGGGTTAGGAGTTTACCCAATTTTTGAGCTCCAAGGATGAGTATGAGAGCTCCAACTTGAGGAAATGGGGAAAAGGGAGAGGCTAGGGCTGTTGTAGGAGGTAGGGGTGTGTGAGTTATGGAAGGAAATGGAGGGATTAAAGGTTTGGAGGGATGGGTTTTCAGCAAAAATCGAAATGGGAGAGGAGGTGCTTGAAAAGAGGGGAAATGGGAGAAAAGGGAGCTCCAGCCCCTTAAAACCTAATCAAATGCCAAAATGGCACGTGCCATGGGGTAGGGGGGACTGAACCGACCAACCCCAAGCTTTAAAACCCACCGGAATAGTCACTGGGGCGCGGTCCGCCACCGGTGCCGCGGTGGCGCCGCGGTCGGGCTTGGCCGGAACCGCGCCGCCGCGGTCTGGTCTTGTTCGCCACACTCCCAGGGTGCCAAATGCACCCTGGCTTGGTCCAAAACATTGTTGGATTTAACCATGGGGGCCCACGGACTTAGTTTTGCTCTAGAACGGTGAGTTTCGGTAAAGTTCTGATACAATCTGGTTTTTCCTGATTTTTAACTACTCATTTTTGGTAGATTGTGACCTGGACACGTCAATAGATGGTCTAGGAGTGACTTGGGGTCCATAAGTGTGGTCGGGATCGAGTACACACTCGATCAAACTGTCCATATGCAATGAACTTCGCCGAACGGCGGAATCAGGAGACCCTAAGACTGTTGCTAGATTTTTGCGCACCCTCCTAAGTGTAATGCGTCAACGTACGTAGTGGGGACATAACTCAGGTCCGGTTTAATCAAAATCATGCTCTGATACCAACTTGTAACGCCCTGAAAATCGGGGGTCGAGTGTAACTCAACTCCCGAGTTCCAACGCATCACTTATGCAACATGTTTAATGATATTTGAATGTTGTCGTGTTAGAGCAAAGAAACATGAATGAGATTATACCAAAGCAGTAATTCATACTCCAGATCAGTTGTATAAAAGCAAGCGGAAGACTGAACTGTATAAATATGTATGTAAAGAACAAAATAATCGATTCATTATCCAGAGTATGAATCCTTCTGAGTCACAATATACATGTCTGTCTATGTAAACAAAATGTCAAAATAAACTAGGTACAATCTCTGTAAATCCCATCGCCCCGTGACTTAGTCGGCCGCCGCCGAATCGCATATACGAGAACTCCTCCCGGTCCTCGTCATGACGGGCTCCGCCTCCGAGAATAGCCGGATCGCTATACCGAGACAGTACGGTTGGTGTGCGCAACACCGTCCCGTAACGTGGGAGTGAGTAGCTAACTCAGTGGAACAGTAAGATATAAGTTATCATGTTACCAATACAGTCAAGCAGTAATGATAAAGCAGTAAATCAAACACTCCTAGCTACTCTGATTAATGCAAGTATGAATGCAGGTATGATGGATGCCCTCTCCGACATACTCCCTCAAGCGACACCATCTCACGTTCGCGCATGCTTACATCCCACAGTGCTCCACATCTTCCAGGCACATGCGATGCATGATGAGTATGATTACCGAGTTTTTAATTAGTTCATTTCAAACAGCAGGATTGGGAAACTAAGGTACCTCCCTTGTATCATATCCAAACATGATCCAATCTAGGGTCGTCAGTCCTAGTTAATATCAGACGATAGTGTGTTTTCTAGGTCACTGCAGAGGTCGCTGTGGCACGTTACGCACAAAGGTTACACCACTCCCCATCACCCCTTAAACGATTCATCACGATACAACTATACGTAAACAGCCTAGTTCATACTCTATATATCGCGGCGAACCCTAAGGCACGTTGCAACTTCGAGTATGCTCGCGGTCACTACAAAGGGTCGCTGTGGTCAGACACACAAAGATCGCACCACTCCCCATCACCTTATCGGTGTGTAGGCCGAAGGCGCGAATATAGTGTCCCATACCACCATAATCGGCTCACGAGTTGAGTTGCTCATGGTCACTACGGGAGGCACGTAGCCCCGGCGGCCAGAGGCCTACGGCTCGACCACGGTGTCCCATACCACCATGCCCGGCTCATGAGTCTTAGCGGATCGAGGTACCATGGTTAACGGGATTATCACTGGTAAGTTTGGTACCCTAGGTTCAAGCATTAGCGACCAAACATGGTGAACATACATAAGGCATACGGTTTACTTGACGTGTTCGGCTAGCTCGAGCGCACAACAAGTTGGGCGATATGAGGTATGTAGAAGCACCTCGTGTGGCCAACCACTATCGCCAACCGAAGTACGACACGGGTTCACCAACACATCGTGCGTGGCGGGAACGAAACCCCAACCACATCTTCAAGTCTGATACCGGATGCCTGGACTACGAACATAGTCCCAAGCTCAGTCAAATCCTAACCATAGCATGTGAAATACGACATGATAACATAGTACTTCAAGAACACTAGCAAGCAATATAAAGCATAACATGAAGCATGTTGATAACAAGTCACAAAGCATGTTCAAAGCATGTTAAAAAGCATTATGTAAATAAGTATACAAATATTTACATTTCGTAGAAGCGAGTGGTTAGAGTGAACAACCACATGGAGAGTGTCATATGCGACTCTAAGGTAACCGAGAATCCCATCTCAGCACCTACCTAAGATTCTAACACTTAAGCACTTACACTCACAAGTGAATTCACCAACACTTGGAATGCAGTATTTCGACATACATGACGTATGCTAGGAAGTGTGTACTAGGGTTGTCCCTTTACCAAACTAGTATTTTATACATATACATCATATTCATACAGCAATTAAACATGGCAAACACATCAGCAAATTTTATACGTATAGGGTACTTTCACGTATACCCAACTTCGACATACATAGTGTTTACAAAGGAACATAGATTTCGGCGATTCCTTTCGCCAAGCTAGTATTTTAATCATGTATTGTATAATCATACATTAAATATATATGTCAAACATTATGCCAAAAGAAATACGTATACGGTATTTCTACAATACGTAATTTCGACATACGACGCATTTACAAGTAAACATATAATTTGGCGATTCCTTTCGCCAAACTAGTATTTTATTCATATGTTATATAATTAAACATTAAATAAACATGTCAAGCATTTGTCCAAAAAAAATACGTATACGGTATTTCTACGTATACCTAGAATATGTGAAATTCCATATTTCACACCGTTAATCAAAACAGGAAACGGAAGGCACTTTGTACATGTGCAATTGCAAGCAGATCATGAATCTACCATTATCTGACATTGAAAGCGTTGAAAACCGTAACTTATAAGCTTAAAGTCCTCACCTTCGCCTTTGGAAACGGAACGAATCAACAAGGGTGATAGATCTTCCGTCTACGGGCGATTTCTAGCCTAAAGAGCGGAATCGGTTAGTCGGTACACATCCTACCTCGATTCCACCGCAAATCAGACCTAGGGTTAGGTTTTCTTACCTTCAAATGAGGCGGAAAATGCCGGGAAAACGCCGAGAATAAGGCGGTGTAGGCCGTGTAGCAAGCCAATGCAAGTGGAGGAAGATCGGCAACGATCTCCAAGTCCTTCTCTCTCTTTTCTCTCTCTTCCTCTAGGGTTTCTTGCAAAATTCGTATGGCTGTGAGAGGGGCTGATCTAAGCTCCTTTTATAGCCTCAAACATTACGAAAATAGACTCGGGTTCATGGGGTACTGCCTATATAGGATTTTCGACGCTTTTCCAAACTCAAAAGGGAAGTTCTGGTAGCCCTCTTTGAACCAAACGTCAGACTTAAGCTCACCACCAATGGATCTACGTGGGATTACGTTTTTGACCCATTCGGATACGCAGATCGCACGTGGCGGACCACTTTCAGTTCGACGGTCAAGCCACGATCAGAAATTTCAAGTACATGTAAATGTTCCGAAATTTTTCTTAATCCGAGGGTGTAATTTGGTCCGATTCGGACGGTCGGAGTTGCTTAATACCGACGCGTCAACGAACGATGCCGATCACTATTCCGGATATTTATTGTGGCTTATGAATAGTGTTTTTCACACTACCTCGCTCCGATTCGAAACGAATGGCCGTGGAACATCTGATAAGGCGATTTTTGAGATGATTGTTAAGCCCAAGGGCGGTCCTAGTTCCTTAGCTTCGGGTTAATCGACTCCGATGTGCGATCTAGACCTAATACGAAGTTTCGTTTCATTCCCGAGAGCAGACGGGAAATGAGTTTGGTTCTAAACTTTAGGGTAACCTAGCGTCAATGATTCTGCAAGTTTTGGGTCTTGCAGATCGTATTTAAAGCGATCCTAACGGATTTCATAGCTAATTGAGTTTAGTACTTAGTTAACTTTGTTAAATTTCTAAAGGATTTAATCCTACGTGATTTCTGGTCGAGGTGGTACTCGACCCAATGTACGAAAATTTTCAGGTCGTTACAGCAAAGGCCTAGATGGCCTATGAGATGAAAGAAATAAAAGGAAAGCATCATGGTGGGTTCATGGAGAATGCCCCACCATGGAATGGATTGTGTAGGATCTAGGCCCTTGGCCTTTATCCTAGGAGCCATGTAGGACCTCCGCCATAGATTGGTGGGTCCTACATGCTTCCATGCATGCTAGGAAAAAGAAAGGAAGAAGAAGGAGAAGAGATGATCTTCTAGGATGCACCCACTTCCAAAGATGCCTTCAAAACTTCAAGGACTATGATCTAGGCTTCAAGGGAAGAAGATTTAAGGGTGTAGATAGAATTCTAAGGGCTAGATGGAGGGGAAAATGGGGAAGAAGGGGCTAGAGTAGAGAGGGAAGCTTAGACGTTTTTGGCTATGGAGGAAAGGAGGAATGGAAGAATGAGAAGGACACACACACACACACACACACACACACACACACACATAGAGAGTGTATCTATGTCATAATGAGTTTCTATGCTAGGGAAGAACAACCAAATGATGGTGCATTGGGGGTGAAGCCCAAGGCACATGATTGCCTCTCTATGAAAGGTAGCCTAGCTAGGCTATGATGGATTAGTAGCTAGGTAGAGTAGGCTAGGTATGATAGGCTTTTAGGAAGATGTAGCTAGGTGGGGTCCACCTTAAAAAAATGTTCAAGCCTAGCAAGTGGGTCCCACCACAAATGCATGGCCAAGAAATGTTCGGATTGATAAGTCAAGATGCACATGCCGGATTTATGTATAAGACGCGGCATTGGAACTGCATTATCGATGCAGTCGCAATGACATAGGTTTCAAGTCGATCTGGGTCGGGTCTACATGACGCGACTTAAGGATGACTGCAACACTATCCACAGGTTGCGGGTTGTCGGAATTCGACCGGTAGGACCGCGAGACCTAGGGGAACGAAATGGATACTCGGGGTAGGTTCTTACATGTCAACCATCAGGTAAAATGACCCTAGAAAAGACCTTAGTGTAGAGGTTTTTAAACATGGCCTTATATGCTTAAATATATAAAATTTACTATGTAAATTCTTTAATGTTTGGCCAGCCGAATTTAGTTCGACTAGCCCAACTCTGCTTGGGCCAGCCTGAAGGTGTCTCGAGTCAAGTTTCCAGCAATGAAAGCATTCAAATTTTAAAGGGATTCAGCTAGCCGAATAGCATATTTAGCCAGTTGAAGTTTTGTTTGGGCTAGCTGAATTTTTTTATTTATCTTATCTCGCGAAATCTGATAGTCGTTGGGACAATATCATTGAAATCTAGCCATCCTAAGGTATTTTTAGGCTAACCGAAGTTCCAAATCCTATGTCTATAAATATGGACATTCTCTCATTATTTTTATAACGAAAAAGTGTGATAATTATACTCAAGCTAAGAGAGAAACTCAGGTCCTCCCAAAAGCTAATTGTGTAGTAATTCTTATTATATTTTAGCTTATTCAATTCACTTTCTCTAGTTAGTTTTAAATGCAATTAGAGAGTAAACTATACTCTACTTAAGAATAGAGAATTGAATCCACGGTTATTAGGGTTTTTATTATATTGAGAAACTTTAGATCCCTAGATCATTTCTGGCTGAGCATACAATGTTTCATCATCATCTAAGAAGGAAGATCGTTGCATTGATCGAAACCTTAACTTCATCAAATATCTTCACATCGACGTCTCGTCATCTGAAGATAAGTATTATTATAGTTTATCATTTCATATGGGTTTATTGAGATATCACGAAAATCTCACTAAGTTGATTGGTGGTTAGCATGTGAAAATCACAAGAACTGTAAAGAGGTTATCAAGGTGAACCTATGAAAACCATGATATAGTGAAAAAGACAAAATTATGTGGGTAATAATTTTGGGAATAGAGTAGGTGTGTGTTAAACACCAAACCACTATAGCTCCTTATATATTTGTGGTGATTGATTTATTTTATTCTATCTCTACTGTTTTAAAAGATTGATTTCAAGAACGTCGTGAAATTAGGTTATTTTGCCTAAAGTAATAGGTGAAGGTTGTCCTACGAATTAATTGGAATCAAGGTTTCAATACTTTGCACGGTTGAGAATATTATTTCCATAAGTTTTTATAAGGAAACATCTGAAAATTGATATATCATTGATGACTCTTGCTCAACAAGTCATCCTTGTTACATGGTCCAAACAGACGAGATTGAATTATGGCACCACTATCCTAGACATGTAAACTATAGAGATCTATACAAATTGAGCAAAATATATCACTTTTGTGGTTTATCCAATTTGAAAAAGAATAAAACAAAGTATGTGGTGCTTGTCAAGTAGGCAAGCAAATTAAGAGTAGTCACAAGAAAGTGGATTCCATAGCCACTACAAGACCTCTTGAACTTCTTCACATAGATTTAGTTGGACCAACTAAAATGGAGAGTAGAGGTGGAAAAAAATATTTCTTAGTCGTAATTGATGACTACACTAGATACTCTTGGGTAGCTTTCTTAAGAGAAAAGTCGGTTGCTCTTGACGAAGTCAAAAAGCTTATTAAATGCATCCAGATTGAAAAAGAGTTGTCTATAATCAAAATAAGAAATGATAATGGAAATGAATTTGAAAATAGCAATTTTGAGAAATAATACACTGAACATGGCATATTACATGAATTCGCAGCTCCTAAAAGACCTCAGAAAATGGAGTTGCTGAAAGAAAAAATAGAGTTCTGCAGAAAATAGCTAGCATAATGCTAAACAATATGAAATTACCTAAATACCTATGGGCCGATGCTGTAAATATTGCAAGTTATATAATTAATCATGTTTACATACAAGCTGAAAAAATAAAATAGCTTATAAATTATGGTTTGAGAAAAAGCCTACTGTGAAATATTTTCGTACTTTCAGAAGCAAATGCTATATTTTACATGACCGAGAAAATTTGGGTAAGTTTGATGCAAAAAGCTATGAGGGAATTTTCTTCAAATATGCTTTAAAGTGTCGAGCATATAATGTTTTAAATAAAAGAACTAGAGTTATACAAGAATCAATAAATGTTGTAATTGATTATCAACCGATCATTACCAGTCTTAACCATGATGATGTTGATAATGATATTATTTTGATCAATCAAACTGAACCATCATCTAATTTAGATATTATTAAGTCAAGGTTGGTAAAAGATCATCCGACTGATTACATACTTAGTAACCCTCATACTGGTGTTCAAACCAAAAGATAGTTAGAAAATGTTTGCAATCATGTTTGCTTCACTTTCTGAATAGAACCGGCTAACATAAATGAGGCACTGGATAATGAAAGTTGGATCTTAGCTATGCAGGATGAATTGAATCAGTTCGTAAGAAATGATGTATGGTATCATGTTTCCAAACCTTCTGATAATCATGTGATTGGAACCAAGTGGATTTTCAAAAAGAAATCCGATGAACTTGGAAACACTATAAAAAAACAAGGCACGACTTGTTGTGTAAGGCTACACTTAAATAGAAGGAATTGACTATAATGAAACATTTGTGTTGATTGTTCACCTTGAATTTATCAAGTTATTTATTTCTATTGCTTGTTAAAAAAATTAAAATATATCAAATGGATGTTAAAAGTGCTCTTCTAAACAATGACCTAAATGAGGAAGTCTATGTTGAACAACAAAAGGGTTTCGAAAATCCCAAACTTCCTGATCATGTATACTGTCTTAAAAAGTACCTTATGGTTTGAAACAAGCCCGTAAAGCATGGTATAAAAAATTGACTAAAATTTTACTTAATTATAACTTTTAGATGGGTAGTGTTGACAAAACTTTGTTTGTCAAAAAAAATTAATGATGACACCTTAATTATACATATATATGTTGAAGATATTATCTATGTATGTACTTGTGCTGATCTTTTTTCTAAGTTAACAAAAATTATGAAATTAGAATTCGAAATGAGTATGGCGGACTAAATTATTTTCTTGGACTTTGAGTTAAATAGCTTAAAGATGAAATTTTCATCTCCCAATCCAAGTACGCATTGAATTTCGTAAAAAGGTTTAGCTTCGAAAATGATAAGAATTACAATACTTCGATGAGTAGAACACTCAAATTATCTAAAGATGAATCAGGTAAAAGTGTTGATTCTCATCTCTATCATAGCATGATTGGTAACATACTTTATTTGACTGCCAACAAACCTGATATTTCATTTAGTGTCAGCATTTGTACTAGATATCAATCTGACCCTAAAGAATCACCTTTATCGATTGTCAAATGGATAATCAAATATGTTGCGAGTAGTGCTAATCTGGGTTTATGGTATCCACATGATATGTCTATTCAAGTAGCAGGATACACTGATGTAGACTAAGCAGGAAATGTTGATGATAGGAAATTCACTACTGGTGGATGTTTCTCTATTGAAAACCGCCTTGTATGGTGGATGAGAAAAAAGTAAAAGTTTGTCTCTTTATCCACTGTAGAAGCAAAATACGTCGTTGTAGGGAATGCTTGTACTCAACTTATCTGGATAAAACATATGATAGTTTATTATGACATATTTTAAAATACAATGAATTTATATTGCGATAACACAAGCGCTATAAATATATCAAAAATTCATATTCAACACTCTCGTAGAAAATACATTGACATAAGATATCATTATATATAAGAATTGGTTGAAGAAAAGACTATTATGTTGGAATATATTTAAACTGAAAAGCACCTTGCATATATCTTGATATGCCACTCGACAATGTTAAATTCTCAAATTTAAAGCATGATATTAGATTATGTGTTATTAAATGATTTTGTTAAATAATAATAATTATTCATTTTTATTTTTCTTTTAGCATTAATACTCTATTATTTGATTAAAGAAAATAATATGTGAAAGAAAAGAAAATTGAAAAATAAAATGATTTTTTTTTTTTTGGATTTTTCAGCTAACCCATCACTGACCAAGCAATTCGGCTAGCCGAGTAGTGCGTGGATTCTCTCAAAAAGAGGAAAAATCACATTTTCCCCAAATTCTACTCCTTCGGCTTTCCAGTGCTCCATTCCGCCAATCCATCTTCCTATACTCCTTAATAGGTGCATTTTAATCATTTTTATTATAGATTTGAGTTCTTATATACACTTACGTCTTATTTGAGTTGGTTTTCTTGAATCTAGAAACCCTTTTAGTGGGTTTTTCTTGAAAAATTTGATCTTGTTGTTCTTCCTCTATTTTTTTTTCTTATTCAAAATCATGGAACCTAAAATCAAACATATTATGTGCAAAGTACAAGCTGGTTCCTCATCCCGATCCAATCCATGTGGTGTTCGGTCTATACGGCCACTAGAGGATGACCCCAAAAATGTTTGGGTTTTAGAACAAGGGGTATCATAATAGAATGCTCTGTAAATCTAAGTCATATTGCTGAGTATGGTATTTTTGAACTCCTATCTGAGGTAGGATGGGAGAAATTTCTACAATGGGGCAAGACAGCTTACCGATCCATTGTGCAATGGATGTATGCTTTAATTTCTAAAGTTTTTGCTAACAATGAATTATTTTTAAAATTAAAATTTAGAAAGAAACCATGACTATAACATTCACCACCATCTCATTATTAATGGAAATTGATATGGTGGAAGACGGGATTCCCATTGTGACTCTTTCTGATAAGATGTCTAATTCAGAAAAAGATTTTGTTTCTCGTGTTATGCAGTTTTAATGCAAAATGGAGATTCGGTAATGCCCTACTTATTAGTAGATTATTACCAAAATATCGCGTTCTCCATCAGATATTTACTTCAAATGTTTATCCTAAAGCAAGGAATATGACTGATCTTACTCCCTTTATGGTTCGTACTCTTCATGTTGTTGTGACTAGTGTTAGAATCTGTATTCCTTCTCTGATTTTCTATTTGATTATTTAGTATCATTTGCATCCTAGACATGGTTCCCTTCCTTTTTCCCATCTTATGACTTCGCTTACTTTATAATTTCGTGCCCAAATACCGTCGATTGAGGCACCGAAGTCCGAATGATCTTTTAATTCTTCCAAGTTCCAACCTTCATATGATGAACCTATTGCCTCTACCTGAGCAACGTGGAGTTCAGGAGGAAAGGCAGAAAGGCGACATAAATATAGATGACAATTTTTATGAATTAGAAAAATCAACAGAAGATGCACAAGATTTCGACTACCAACCTTTTAATTTTGATGAGAGGTTATCATCTCTAGAGTAGAGGATGAATACTCTGCATGTGTCTTACAAATCTCTTGCTCAATTTTATTTTTTTTTTAAAATTGAATATGAAGTACATGAAGATGTACTTCCGTCACTTTAGCAGAAGTTTGAAGATAATTGATCCTGAGATGCCTGCTCCATCATCCTCCGAATCTGAAAGATTTCGAAAAAAAAAATGGTATGTAATAACTTTATATTTGGTTTTGTAACACCCTGAAATTCGGGGTCGAGTATGAACTCAACTCCCGAGTTCCAACGCATCACTTATGCAACATACACAATGATGGTTAAATGTTGTCTCGAGTTAGCGCTAATAAACATGAATGAGATTATACCAAAACAGTAATTCATACTCCAGTTCAATTGTATAAAGGCAAGCGGAAGACTGAAATTTTATATTTAAAATATGTAGAGTATCAAAATTTTGTGAACTCCAGAGTATGAGTACTAACTGAGTACCAATATACATGTATTGTTTCTAAGTCAAAAATCAAAAGACAACTCTGTAGATAAGCCCTGGAATCCCCGCGATGCAGTCGGCCTAAGCATAGCCGTCAGAGTACTGCATAAAGGAGAACTCCTCCTGATCCTCCTCGAAGTCGAGCTCCGGCTCCTAAACAGAGGCGCCATCTACACCTGCGACAGAGTCTGGTGGGTGTTGCAAACACCGTCCCGTAACGTGGGAGTGAGTAGCTAACTCAGTGGAACAATAAAGCATAGGTTAACATGTTATCAAATCAATCAAGCAGTAATGACAACACAGTACAATTCAAACATTCCTAACTACTCTTGTTAAATGCAAAAATGATATGACATGATGCTGTATGCCCTTGCCAAACCACCCTCAAGCGACATCATCTTACGTTCACGAATGCTAACTCCCTCAGTGCGCCACATCTACAAGGCACATACGGTGCGATGATGCTCATGATTACCAAGTTTTTATTAATCCATTTCAACCAGTAGTATTGGGAAACTAAGGTACCTCCCTTATATCATTCCCAAACATGATCCATTATAGGGTCGTCAATCCTAGCTAATCTCATACGATATTATGGTTTGAGAAGCATAGTGAAGGCATCGCAAAGGGCTCGTCACCCGTCAGCGCGGATACAGATCTCACCGTATGCGGCTCAATTCATCGGCCGTCACCAAGTACATATCTCACCGTACTTGGCTCAATACTAGCCGTCAGCTCAAGTACAAGTCTCACCGTACTCGGCTCAACTCATACTCTAGTTACTGTGAAAGACTCGTCGCCAATCACAGACACTTAGAGTATACTCGAAGATACTACGGAGGACTCGTCGCCCGTCAGCACGAGCACAGGTCTCACCGTACTCGGCTCTCGCCGTAAGTATTGACTGCTCGAATATAGTATCTCATACCACCATAATCGGCTCATGAGTTTGGTTGCGCAAAGGTCACTACAGGGAGGCACATGACCCCGGCCAGAGGCCGACAAATACCGACCACGGTGTCCCATACCACCATGCCCAGCTCATGCATCTTAGCGGATCGAGGTACCATGGTTAACGGGATCGCCACTGGTAAGTTTGGTACCCTAGGTTCAAGCAGTAGCGACTAAACATGGTGAACATACATATACACTCCAGTTTACTTGACGGGCCTGACTAGCTCGAGCGCACCACAAGTTGAGCAATATGGAGCTCAAAAGCACTCCGTGTGGCCAACCACTATCGCCAACCGAAATACGACTCGGGTTCGCCAGACACGTCCATTGTGGCGATATGAATCTCAGCCACAACCACAAGTCTGGTACCGATGCTTGGACTATGGGCATAGTCCCAAACTCAAACAGTTTGTAAGGCATGAAGTTAAGCATGAATTAAAGCATGTTAGCAGCATGTTATAAAGCATGAAGTAAAGCATGAAGTAAGGCATGTTGTAAAGCATGTTGTAAAGCATGTTGTAAAGCACTATACACATAGGGATACAATTACATCCACATCTCAAGTGAGTGGTTATAGCTAACCACCGCATGGAGGGGGTCCTACATGTCTCTAAGGGAGTCGGGAATCCCATATCAGCACCTCTTTAAGGCACTAATACTCAAACATTTACACACACAAGCATCTACGCGGACACTTAGAATACACTATTCCAACATACACGACGTATGTTAGCAAATGCGTATTAGGGCTATTCTTTCACCAAGCGGTTATTTTATCCGCGCATACTATATTCATACGACAAATAATCATGACAATTATATTTCCAAAATTTGTACATAAGCGGTATTTCTAGAATATGCAATTTCAACATACATAGTGTTTTCAAGCGAACATAGATTTCGGCGATTCCTTTCGCCAAACTGGTATTTTATTCATGTATTGTATAATCATATATTAAATAAATATGTCAAACATTGCTCCAAAAGAAATACGTATATGGTATTTCTAAAATACACAATTTCAACATACGTCGCATTTACAAGTGAACATGTATTTTGGCGATTCCTTTCGCCGAACTAGTATTTTATTCATATATTATATAATCATACATTAAATAAACATGTCAAACATTTATTCAAAAAAAATACGTATACGGTATTTCTACGTATACCTAGAGTATGTGAAATTCCATATTTTGCAACGTTAATCGAAACAGGAAACGGAGAGCACTTTATACATGTGCAATTACAAGCAGATCATGAATCTACCATTATCTGACATTGAAAGTGTTGAAAACCGTAACTTATACACTTAAAGTCTTCACCTTTGCCTTTGGAAACGCAACGAATCAGCAAGGGTAGTAGAACTTCCGTATACGGGAGATTTCTAGCCTAAAGAGCTAATCTTAGCTTTTTCATATCCCACAACGATCCTACCTTAAATCGACCTAGGGTTAGGTTTCTTACCATCAAATGGGATGGATACGCACGGGAAAGCGCCTAAAACAGCGGTGTAGGCCGTGTAACAATCCAAAGCAAGTAGGAGGAAGATCTCCCACAAATCCCAAACTATTCTCCCTTTTCTCTCTCTCTCTGGGTTAAAATCCCAAATTGTATGGTCTGTGAGAGGGGCTGTTCTAAGCCCATTTTATAGCCAAAAACATTCCCAAACTAGACTCGTGTTCAAGGGTGATCGCTTATATAGGCATTTCGCCACTTTTCCATTTCAAAAGGGAGGTTCGTGGCCCTCCTTGAACCAAACGTCGACTTAAGCTCACCATCTATGGATCTACGTGGGATTACGTTTTTGACTCGATCGGATTACCAGATCGCACGTGGCGGACCACTTTCGATTCGCCGGTCACAAGTGGGCCACGATCGAAATTCCAAGTACATGTAAATGTTCCCGAAATTTTTCTTAATCCGAGGGTGTAATTTGTCCGATTCGACGGCCAGTTGTTTATCACCGACGCGTCAACGAATGATGCCGATCACTATTCCGTATATTTATTTTGGAATGGGAATAGTATTTTCACACACCCTCGCTCCGATCGAAGCGAATGGCCATGGAACATCTGATGGAGCTGATTTTTGAGATGATTGTTAAGCCCAGTGGGGCGGTCCTAGTTCCTTAGCTTCGGGTTAATCGGACTTCCGATGTGTGATCTAGACCTAATACGAAGTTTCGTTTCATTCCCGAGAGCAGACGAGAAATGAGTTTGGTTCTAAACTTTAGGTAACCTAGCGTCAATGATTTCGCAACTTTTGGGTCTTGCAGATCGTATTTAAAGCGATCCTAACGGATTTCATGGCTAATCGAGTTTAGTACTTAGTTAATTTTGTTAAATTTCTAAAGAATTTAATCCCTACGTGATTTCGGTCGAGGTGGTACTCGACCCAATGTACGGAAATTTACTGGTCGTTACAATCTACCCCCTTAAAAAAAAAATTTCGTCCTCGAAATTTATACTTTTCGTACTCCGAGAAGTCGAGGGTAGTTCTCCCGACTCTGCCTCGCCTCCTGTGTAGCTTCCTCCTCGGAATGATGTGTCCAAAGTACCTTCACAAGTGGGATGACCTTGCTACGTAGTACCGCTCCTTCCTATCAAGGATACGCGTCAGCGCAGCTCGTACGTAGCATCCTCACTCAACTGTACCTGCTCTCATCTAATGATATGCGAAGGATCAGGAACGTACTTCTTCAGCATAGATACATGAAATACGTTGTGTACGGAAGCAAGTGGTGTAGGCAAGGCGAGACGATACGCCATATCACCCACTCGATCCAGTATCTGAAATGGACCGATAAACCTCGGTGTGAGCTTCCCCTTCTTCAAACCGGAGGACTCCCTTCATAAGGGAAACCCGAAGGAACACATGATCCCCGACCTCGAACTCCAGCGGTCGCCGCCTCGTAATGGCGTAACTCTTCTGCCTGCTCTGCGCTGTGAGTAATCGACACCTGATAATGTCTACCTTCTCTGTAGTCACCTGTACCAACTCCGGCCAATCAGACTACGCCTCCAACCTCTCGCCCAACAATGCGGTGCCCTACAAGGTCGACCATATAGAGCCTCATATGGGGCCATGCCAATAGTCGCCCGGAAGCCGTTGTTGTAGGCGAACTCGCGCACGGAAGACAAGCCATCCCAACCGTCCTGAAGTCCAACACACATGCTCGCAACATATCCTCCAGCACCGATTCACCCGCCTCGTCCGCCCATCGCCCGAGGATGAAACGATGTACTAAACTTTAACTTCACACCCATTGCCACCTGGATACGAGTCCAGAAGATAGATGTGAACCGCGTGTCTCTGTCCGACACGATCTCCAAAGGAACCTCGTGCAGCAGACGGACGATCTCCCGATGTACAATCTAGCCAAACTGCCTACGAGTTCGTAACTCGATAGGAAGAAAATGGGCCGATTTGGTCAACCGGTCCACAATCACCCAAATGGAATCGTGCCCTTCCTCGTCTTCTAAGCAACCCCGATATAAAGTCCATGGAGATGAAGTCCCACTTCCACTCCGCCATAGGCATGGGCCGAAGTAGTCCAGAGGTCGGCGATGTTTTGCCTGACCGCCGGCACGCCGACATCGAGACACATACTCCAAGCAATGTGGGCCTTCATGTTATCCCACCAATACGTCCGTCTCATATCTCGGTACATCTTCGTGCTACCAGATGCATCGCAAACTGAGTTATGGGCGGACTCGAGAAGCTCGCGTCTCAAGTCACCACATCAGAACACATAGGTGGCCACGAATCGTAAACCCCCATCGAACCAACTCTCCACTCGGAGTCCACGGCGCCGCTAGCTCGCTCTCGAAGCTCGGATGTACCATATATCGCCCCTCTTGGGCCTCAACAACCTGCCGTCAATAAGTGGCCGCACCCGAACGTGCGCAACACACTCAAAAGGCTCCTCGACAAAGGAGTCTCTCGCTCGAAGTCCCGCACAAACTCCATTATGTCCCACTCGGCTATCATCACGGTGCCGCAAATGCATCGCCTTCTTGCGGCTCAAGACGTCTCGCCACAAGGTTCGCCTTGCCAGGATGGTAGGAAACCTCGAACTTGAAGTCCTTCAAGGTCTCCATCCATCGGCGCTGTCTCATATTCAAATCCCGCTGTGTGAATATGTATTTAAGGCTCTTGTGGTCGCAGAAAGCTCGAACTCCTCACCGTAGAGGTAATGTCTCTAGAGCTTCAATGCAAAGATGACAGCTGTCAACTCCAAGTCATGTGTAGGGTAATTCTCCTCGTGCTTCCTTAATTGTCTCGGGGCATACGAAATCACCCTATCCTTCTGCATCAGCACACAACCCAAACCAACGCGAGACGCGTCAGGATACACCGTGTATTTCACCCCTTGCTCTTGCAATACTAGCACAGGGGCGGACGTCAGCTTGTCCTTTAGCTCCTTAAAAGCTGCCTCCGCCTTCTCATTCCAAGTGAACTTCAGGTCCTTCCGAGTCAACTGAGACAATGGCCTGGCGATCTTCGAGAAATCCCAAATGAAACATCTGTAGTACCCAAATGCACTCAAGGAAACTCCTCACCTCAAGAATCGATTCAGTCCGCCGCTAATCCTGAACCGCAGCTACCTTAGCAAGGTCCACTGCTATCCCTTCCTTGGACACTACATGTCCCAGGAACTTGACTTCCTCCTGCCAGAAGTCGCACTTCTTGTATTGCGCAAACAACTGGTTCTTCTCCAACGTACCCAATATTGCTCGCAGGTGCTCCTCGTGCTCCTCTCGACTCGTGGTGTATATCAAGATGTCATCGATAAAGACGATGACGAATCGATAAAGGAAGGGCCAAAATACCCGGTTCATCAGATCCATGAACACGGCTGGTGCGTTCGTCAGACCGAACGACATCACTAAAAACTCATAGTGCCCAAGCACGTCCTGAAGGCTGTCTTCTGCACGTCCTCCTCTCTCACGCGCAACTGGTGGTACCCTGACTGAAGGTCAATCTTCGAGAAATACTTCGCCCCCTCAACCGATCGAACAGATCATCAATCCTGGGCAAAGGATACTTGTTCTTCACCGTGACTGGTTCAACCTACGGTAATCAATACACAACCGTAGCGACCCGTCCTTCTTCTTCACGAATAACACAGGTGCTCCCCAACGAGACACACTAGGTCGAATAAAACCTTCTCTATAAGTTCGTCAATCTGCTTTCTCGCTCCTCCATCTCACATGGAGGCATACGATAAGTCGGCAACGAGATGGGCATCGCACTGTGCGTAAGGTCAATCGTAAAATCAATCTCACGCCGAGGAGGTAAACCAGGGATAGTCTCAAACACGCCGCAAATTCTCGAACCACCGGCACTTCTCCATCACCGTCGACCATCAATCGGCACAAGTAAAGTAGCATAACAATCAACTCGACAGGGCCAACTGACCTGCACTGGAAACGTGAACGCTGTGCCGTCAGGTCCATGGGCAGTCACGATCCGAGCATTGCAATCTATCTCCACCCTCATCTTGGCGAGCCAATCCATGCCAAGCACTTAAGCATTCCACACATCATCAAAACAAAAGAGGCTATATGCTTTTCATTTACCCAAAATTGTCATAATACATGGAATACAGAGTTACATGAATCACGACAGAATTCACATCATAGCCAATACATCCACTACATCAAACACTTAAAACATGTTACTATCTACTACTTCATCTACATGAAAACATAAACCGCCTATCGCGGTAACCAAAGCAAACACAACATACAACAACATGGATGACTAAGCATCCGAAGTAAAGGTGGAGGAGGAGCGTTCTTGTCCTGCACACAGCACAACATGGCCTTCAACGTACGAGACACCTTCTTAAAGCTCCTCTTCATGTAGGCTTCGGTCTCTTCAAGCTTGGCTCGAGTCTCACCAAGCTCAACCCGAACTTGTCCAACCTCTTGCTGCAGGCGGCTTGCCCCCTCCTCAAGACGGGCCAATCGCGCATCAAAAGCATCTCGATCCACACCCTGCTCCTGAGCCACAGGGGGTGAACTCTCCTTGGTGTCCTGAGCCTCAGATTCTTCTTCCTGTATGTCATCACCATGCTCCTCATCACTCTCTGCCTGGAGGTCAACACTCTCCTCGCCGACACTATCCGACTCATCTCCAGACTCGTCGAGTCGTGCTTGCCACTGTTGAGGTCCGATCTTCATATTCTTGAGTGTCGCCTCATTTATGACTCGGACTGGTGCAAGGTCTTCCATGTTGAGTCTATAGCCGACATCACGAGCCATCCTGCAGATCAGATGGCCAAATGGGAGCGAAAGATCGTTCCTGGCAGAACGAACAACATGAACTATCTGGGATAGGATGAATGTGGGTAGGCATATGTTGTCCCAAGGCCCCATCTTGTACAGAAAGTCCACCATCACCCGAGTACACTCCGTGCGGTTACCCCACCGTGGGTATACATTGTATGTGAAAATGTGATGGAGTAAATGGAAGTCTTCAGTCATCTTTGTCGCCGCAATACAATTTCCTCGCTTCCAAGTAACCCGTCGACCACAGAGAAACCGCGTGCGACGATCCCTTTCCCGCGCACTTCTAGAGAAGTCATCACTAGGATGCACTTGACCAAGCGGGATCTTCGTGATTCGAACCACCTCATCCACAGTGATTGTGCGCCTTATGCCCCTCACAGAGACAGTAAACTGAAGAGGCTCTACTGATGAGTCCACGATGTGAGCGTAGAAAGCGCGAACCGTGTTCTCACATGGGGGAGACTCACCTTCAAAAATAGAATTCTATCCGATATCCACCAAGTGGTCCATCATTGGGTGTAGCCCGAACATCCTTTCATCCACATGAGCTTCAAACACAACCTTGCGGCCCGCGAAGCTCCCATATTCAATGCTTATCGGATAAGCATTTCTGGCGGGATGGTCAGGATCCAGGTCTCGCTTCGACCTAAACTCCCGCACGGTGCTTGTGCCGGCCCCAACATCGGATCTTCTTCAGGAATGGGCTGGCCTACTTATTTGGGCAAGGCCATCGGTCGCAGCTTTTCCTCTTTCCCATGAGAGATAGGATGGAGGAAATGGAAAAAATGGTAGCCACCACACCAAGGAGGGCCATGAAAAATTGCCAAATGGGGGAACAAGGGGCTGATCTCTTTGATCCTCCACAAACAACAATCCAATGGGTGTGGAAAGAGCACTAGAGGTAGGAAATGAAGAAGGAACAAAAGAAAATGGAATGGGTTAGGAGATTACCCGATTTTTGAGCTCCAAGGAGGGGTATGAGAGCTCCAACTTGAGAAAATGGGGAAAGGAGGAAGCTAGGGCTGTTGTGGAAGGTTGGGGTGTGTGAGTTATGGAAGAAAATGGAAGATTTGAAGGTTTGGAGGAATGGGTTTTGAGGAAAATCGAAAATGGGGGGAGGTGCTTGAAAAGGAAGAAATGGGAGAGTGGGGTGCTCCAGCCCCTCTTAAACCCTAATCTATTGCCAAAATGGCGTGCATGTGGGGATAGAGGGGTCGTGCCGACCAACCCAGGCCTTGGACCCACGCCGGAAAAGCCACCGATCCGGCCTGCCGCCGAGCCGCACGACCGCCGCGGCCGGACTTGGCTCGAACCGCGCCGCCGCGGTGGGGCTCTGTTTTGCCACATGTCCGTGGTGCCAAATGCACCCCGGTTCGCCCTAGGGGTTAGTGGATTAACGTGGGGGCCCCGACTGGGCTTTAGCCTGCCGAACGGCTGCCGGTAAATTTTCGATCTAATATGATTTTTCCCGATTTTTAACGACTAATTTTTGGTGGATTGTGACTCGGACACGTCAATAGACGGTCTAGGAATGACTTGGGGTCCATAAGTGGCGGTCTGGATCGAGTACGAACTCGATCAAACCGTCCATTTGTAATGAACTTCGCCGAACGGCAAATCGGGAGAACCTAAGATCTGTTGGTAGGTTTTGCGACCCTCCTAAGTATAATGCGTCAGCGTACGTAGTGGGGACATAACTCAGGTCCGGTTTAATCAAAATCATGCTCTGATACCAACTTGTAACGCCCTGAAATTCGGGGGTCGAGTATGAACTCAACTCTCGAGTTCCAACGCATCACTTATGCAACATACACAATGATGGTTAAATGTTGTCTGAGTTAGCGCAATAAACATGAATGAGATTATACCAAAACAGTAATTCATACTCTAGTTCAATTGTATAAAGGCAAGCGGAAGACTAAAATTTTATATTTAAAATATGTAGAGTATCAAAATTTTGTGAACTCCAGAGTATGAGTACTAACTGAGTACCAATATACACGTATTGTTTCTAAGTCAAAAATTAAAAGACAACTCTCTAGATAAGCCCCGAATCCCCGCGATGCAAATGTCGGCCTAAGCATAGCCGTCAGAGAACTGCATAAAGGAGAACTCCTCCTGATCCTCCTCGAAGTCGAGCTCCGGCTCCTGAACAGAGGCGCCATCTACACCTGCGACAGAGTCTGGTGGGTGTTGCAAACACCGTCCCGTAACATGGGAGTGAGTAGCTAACTGATGGAACAATAAAGCATAGGTTAACATGTTATCAAATCAATCAAGCAGTAATGATAACACAGTACAATTCAAACGTTCCTAACTACTCTTGTTAAATGCAAAAATGATATGACATGATGTTGTATGCCCTTGCCAAACCACCCTCAAGCGACATCATCTTACGTTCGCGAATGCTAACTCCCTCAGTGCGCCACATCTACAAGGCACATGCGGTGCGATGATGCTCATGATTACCAAGTTTTTATTAATCCATTTCAACCAGCAGTATTGGGAAACTAAGGTACCTCCCTTATATCATTCCCAAACATGATCCATTATAGGGTCGTCAATCCTAGCTAATCTCATACGATATTATGGTTTGAGAAGCGTAGTGAAGGCATCGCAAAGGGCTCGTCACCCGTCAACATGCGGATACAGATCTCACCGTATGCGGCTCAATTGTGGCCGTCACTCAAGTACATATCTCACCGTACTTGGCTCAATCACTAGCCGTCACCAAGTACAGGTCTCACCGTACTGCTCAACTCATACTCTAGTTACATCGTGAAAGACTCGTCGCCAATCACGCATACACTTGAGTATACTCGAAGATACTACGGAGGACTCGTCGCCGCACAAAGACGAGCACAGTCTCACTGCATTTCTGGCTCTCGCCAGTAAGTATCGATAGCTCGAATATAGTGTCTCATACCACCATAATCGCTCACGAGTTTGGTTGCGCAATGGTCACTACGGGGAGGCACATGACCCCGGCCAGAGGTCGACAAACTCTGACCACGATGTCCCATACCACCATGCCCGCTCATGCATCTTAGTTTGATCGAGGTACCATGGTTAACGGGATCGCCACCGGTAAGTTTGGTATCCTAGGTTCAAGCAAGAAGCGACCAAACATGGTGAACATACATATACACTCCGGTTTACTTGACGGTTCGACTAGCTCGAGCGCACCACAAGTTGAGCATATGGAGCGCAAAAAGCACTCCGTGTGGCCAACCACTATCGCCAACCGAAATACGACTCGGGTTCGCAGACACGTCCGTTGTGGTGATATGAATCTCACCACAACCGCAAGTCCGTATCGGATGCTTGGACTATGGGCATAGTCCCAAACTCAAACAGTTGTAAGGCATGAAGTTAAGCATGAAGTAAAGCATGTTAGCAGGCATGTTATAAAGCATGAAGTAAAGCATGAAGTAAGGCATGTTGTAAAGCATGTTGTAAAGCATGTTGTAAAGCACTATACACATAGGGATACAATTACATCCACATCTCAAGTGAGTGGTTATAGCTAACCACCGCATGGAGGGGGGTCCTACATGTCTCTAAGGGAGTCAGGAATCCCATATCAGCACCTCTCTAAGGCACTAACACTTAAACATTTACACACACAAGCATCTACGCGGACACTTAGAATACACTATTCCAACATACACGACGTATGTTAGCAAATGCGTATTAGGGCTATTCTTTCGCCAAGAGGTTATTTTATCTGCGCATACCATATTCATACGACAAATAATCATGACAATTATATTTCCAAAATTTGTACATAAGCGGTATTTCTAGAATACGCAATTTCAACATACATAGTGTTTTCAAGTGAACATAGATTTCAGCGATTCCTTTCGCCAAACTGGTATTTTATTCATGTATTGTATAATCATATATTAAATAAATATGTCAAACATTGCTCCAAAAGAAATACATATACGGTATTTCTAAAATACACAATTTCAACATACGTCGCATTTACAAGTGAACATGTATTTTGGCGATTCCTTTCGCCGAACTAGTATTTTATTCATATATTATATAATCATACATTAAATAAACATGTCAAACATTTATTCAAAAAAAATACGTATACGGTATTTCTACGTATACCTAGAGTATGTGAAATTCCATATTTTGCAACGTTAATCGAAATAGGAAACGGAGAGCACTTTGTACATGTACAATTACAAGCAGATCATGAATCTACCATTATCTGACATTGAAAGCGTTGAAAACCGTAACTTATACACTTAAAGTCCTCACCTTTGCCTTTGGAAACGCAACGAATCAGCAAGGGTAGTAGAACTTCCGTATACGGGAGATTTCTAGCCTAAAGAGCGGAATCGGTTAGCTTTTTCATATCCCACAACGATCCTACCTTAAATCAGACCTAGGGTTAGGGTTTCTTACCTTTAAATGGGATGGATACCGCTGGGAAAGCACCTAGAACAGGGCGGTGTCGACCGTGTAACAATCCAAAGCAGTAGGAGGAAGATCTCCCACAAATCCCAAACTATTCTCCCTCTTTTCTCTCTTTCTCTCTAGGTTTAAAATCCCAAATTCGTATGGCTATGAGAGGGGCTGTTCTAAGCCCCTTTTATAGCCAAAAATATTCCCAAACTAGACTCAGTTTCAAGGGTGACTGCTTATATAGGCATTTCGCCACTTTTCCAGCTCAAAAGGGAGGTTCTGGTGGCCCTCCTTGAACCAAACGTCAGACTTAAGCTCACCATCTATGGATCTACGTGGGATTACGTTTTTGACTCGATCGGATTCCCAGATCGCACGTGGCGACCACTTTCAGTTCGACGGCCATGCGAAGCCACGATCGAAATTCCAAGTACATGTAAATGTTCTCAAATTTTTCTTAATCCGAGGGTGTAATTTGTCCGATTTCGACGGCAAAGTTGTTGCTTAATACCGACGCGTCAACGAATGATGCCAGATCACTATTCCGTATATTTATTTTGGAATGGGAATAGTATTTTTCACACACCCTCGCTCCGGATCGGCGAATGGCCATGGAACATCTGATGGAGCTGATTTTTGAGATGATTGTTAAGCCCGGTGGGGCGGTCCTAGTTCCTTAGCTTCGGGTTAATCGGACTCCGATGTGCGATCTAGACCTAATAAGTTTCGTTTCATTCCGAGAGCAGACGGAAATGAGTTTGTTCTAAACTTTAGGGTAACCTGGCGCGTCAATGATTTCGCAACTTTGGGTCTTGCAGATCGTATTTAAAGCGATCCTAACGGATTTCATGGCTAATCGTGTTTAGTACTTAGTTAATTTTGTTAAATTTCTAAAGAATTTAATCCTACGTGATTTCTGGTCGAGGTGGTACTCGACCCAATGTACGGAAATTTACGGTCGTTACAGGTTTGGTGGACTACTTGATACTCTTAAATTCTTCTACTTGGTATTAATGAT